>JARQOC010000011.1:228098490-228610990 GCA_033576535.1 Allobates femoralis | reverse complement strand
TTTATACCCCTTGGCTCCCATGATGCATTGCTGGTGATAGCGTGTTCGGAGTTAGTGTTGCTTCCTGGCTTTGCAGTGCATTGTGGACATCCGATGTTTGCTGTCTGGCTCTCCTTTCAGCTAAATGTTTCTCCCTTTCCCCTTTGATTCCCTGGTGTTTCCCCTTATTTGTTAGCTCGGTTGACCAGTGTTCACCTGTCTGATCCCTACGTAGTCTTAGTAGAGGGAAAGACAGGGTAGAGGTATCCTGCTCGGCAACAGCTGTGAAGACTGTATAGGGATGTCAGGGTAGCCAGGTGACAGCGCCAGTGTTCACCTGTGTGATCCCTAAGTAGTCTTAGTAGAGGGACAGACAGGGAAAAGGTATCCTGCTCGGCGACAGTTGTGGAGAATGTATAGGGATGTCAGGGGAGCCAGGTGACAGCGACAGTGTTCACCTGTGTGATCCCTAAGTAGTCTTAGTAGAGGGACAGACAGGGAAAAGGTATCCTGCTCGGCGACAGTTGTGGAGACTGTATAGGGATGTCAGGGGAGCCAGGTGACAGCGCCAGTGTTCACCTATGTGATCCCTAAGTAGTCTTAGTAGAGGGACAGACAGGGAAAAGGTATCCTGCTCGGCGACAGTTGTGGAGAATGTATAGGGATGTCAGGGGAGCCAGGTGACAGCGCCAGTGTTCACCTGTGTGATCCCTAAGTAGTCTTAGTAGAGGGACAGACAGGGAAAAGGTATCCTGCTCGGCGACAGTTGTGGAGAATGTATAGGGATGTCAGGGAAGCCAGGTGACAGCGCCAGTGTTCTAGTAGTCACCATTCCACCTTTTGCCCTTAGCATCAGGGACTCCTTCCCCCTTCTCTTTGTTCTACGCTAGGTATGTCTCCGTACACCCAGCGTGACAGTGAGCTCTCATTATGCCAAGGGTCTAATTTAAGACCAGCTTGGTCTCTAAAATTACAATTGAAGGTCATTGTTATCTCCTTTATTAATAATTTAGGGCAAATATATCCGCTTCATGGCAACATGTGTGAACTATAAAGGAGGACTCTGCCGATGGCTTATTTCCCTTGAAAGCAAAGTATGTGGCTATTCAGCATGTACATTACCCCTAACGATGTATGCCGAAAGGAGATGTTCAGTCCCCATGAAATCAACATGTTCACCTGAGCTAAGTCTAACATGTATGGCCACCTTTAGGCTAGATTAATATCATAAGTCTGTGTGTGCAAGATTATGGAAATGAAAGTCCTTAATGATGTCACCATGCAAGACAAATCCAGGAAAGTCCAATAGACTACTAAGTCCAATAGACTACTATAAAGTCTACTCAATAGGCATCTTTTGGAGGATATCCACCTCTTCAAGCCACTTCGACTGCAAAGAGGCACAGGAACGCACCCTCGGGAACTCCTTGACTGTATATCTGGTTGATCTACGTCTCGACTATAGTTTCAAGCTTAGTACTTCTAGAAACAAAGGTGGACCTTAACATTTTTGGAGCATTTTATTGGCACCATTACATTATAATCCATAAACGCACTTCACCATAAGGGTGCCGGGTCAGTCTGAAGGCCTCCTTACATATGAGACTTGTGTTGGAGAAACCTTCTGATATTGGGTTCAGCTGATGGTCTAATGTGTATAGGGGCAATAGGCAACTGATGGATTATGCCGGTAGCATTGTTCTCCCGCACATAAGTGTCATTTGGCAGCTTTCTCATACAGAACACAACCAAGCCCTCCTGTATTTGGGAGTGTTGGCTGAGATGACTATGGCCCCAACGATGTGTCAAGTCATCGTTTTGCCGACATCCATCTTCGGACTACGACTTCTCAGAGTCTCTACTGGAAAAGCGAAGCTTTCAAGGAACATACAAAGAGTATTGGCCTTGCTCCACCTAGACGCTGGTGCTATTTGTTCTGTATTGTTCTTCTATTCTTTTTTAAAGTTTAGTCAAAATGATTGTGAGGGGTAAATTGTATTAGAGTAATTTATCTTCCTGGAGATTATGCGTCTCCATGGAATTTGCTGAGATTAGGTTACGACAACATTGCCTTTATTGTTCTGCGGGATATTTGCAGAATTGACTATTATGCATTTCAGTTCCATGGCTGTGTATGTCATAGTTTATGTATAATAGTGTTTCTAAGGGACGTTAACACAGAAGGTCTCATAAATGCAGAATGTCTCCACCTTGGAGCTGTGTGTAGGTGGCACGCGACACATTGTCACCAAGAGTTGATATCACCTAAGTGAAAACCAGTTTGATGTCAAAAGCCACCGCCGAGATTGTACGTCATCACTAAACACGTTGCTGACCGGCGAGATTGTATGTCATCACTAAACACGTTACTAACCGGCGAGATTGTATGTCATCTCTAAACACATTGCTGTCCGGTGAGGTTGTATGTCATCTCTAAACACGTTACTAACCGGTGAGATTGTATGTCATCTCTAAACACATTGCTGACCGGTGAGGTTGTATGTCATCTCTAAACACATTGCTGACCGGTGAGGTTGTACGTCATCTCTAAACACGTTGCTGACTGGTGAGGTTGTAAGTCATCTCTAAACACGTTGCTGACTGGTGAGGTTGTATGTCATCTCTAAACACGTTGCTGACTGGTGAGGTTGTATGTCATCTCTAAACACGTTGCTGACTGGTGAGGTTGTATGTCATCTCTAAACACGTTGCTGACTGGTGAGGTTGTACGTCATCTCTAAACACGTTGCTGATCGGTGATGTTGCATGTCATCTCTAAACAATTTGCTGACCAGCGAGGTTGTACGTCATCTCTAAACACGTTGCTGACTGGTGAGGTTGTACGTCATCTCTAAACATATTGCTGACTGGTGATGTTGCATGTCATCTCTAAACACGTTGCTGACCGGTGAGGTTGTATGTCATCTCTAAACACGTTGCTGACCGGTGAGGTTGTATGTCATCTCTAAACACGTTGCTGACCGGTGAGGTTGTACGTCATCTCTAAACACGTTACTGTTCGGTGATGTTGCATGTCATCTCTAAACATATTGCTGACCAGTGGGGTTGTATGTCATCTCTAAACACGTTGCTGACCGGTGAGGTTGTATGTCATCTCTAAACATATTGCTGACCGGTGAGGTTGTATGTCATCTCTAAACATATTGCTGACCAGTGGGGTTGTATGTCATCTCTAAACACGTTGCTGACCGGTGAGGTTGTACATCATCACTAAACACATTGCTGACCGGTGAGGTTGTACGTCATCTCTAAACACATTGCTGACCGGCGAGGTTGTACGTCATCTCTAAACACGTTGCTGACCGGTGAGGTTTTATGTCATCTCTAAACACGTTGCTGACTGGCGAGGTTGTATGTCATCTCTAAACATATTGCTGACTGGTGAGGTTTTATGTCATCTCTAAACACGTCGCTGACCGGTGAGGTTTTATGTCATCTCTAAACACGTTGCTGACTGGCGAGGTTGTATGTCATCTCTAAACATCCTGCTGACCGGTTAGGTTGTATGTCACCTCTAAACATATTGCTGACCGGCAAGGTTGTACGTCATCTCTAAACACGTTGCTGACCGGTTAGGTTGTATGACATCTCTAAACATGTTACTTACTGATGAGGCTGTATGTCATCTCTAAACATGTTACTTACTGGCGAGGTTGTATGTCATCTCTAAACACGTTGCTGGCTGGTGATCATTGGTGTCATCAGTCAAGACCTTAAGACTGGTCTATTTTAAGAAGCCAGTACGGCTCATAAAGAACATGGCTGAGCGAGTGCTCCTGAATATGGGAGAGATGGGTGAGATACTTGCCAGGTGGGCAATGGTTTGGCCATTTAAGGCATATGAGGGTTTACGTCTCCCGATTGTTACCACTTTGAGGACTCAGCTAGAAGAGTGAAGCTCTTGAGAAGACAGTTGGGTTTGCTCCACCTAGACGCTACGGCTGTTTGTTCTGTTTTTCAGACCTTGATCTATTGATGATTTTACGGGAGGTCGTCTTTCTACTCTTGTTGATGTATTTGCCTTTTGAAAAGTGTTTAGTCAAGTTAAATGTCAGAGGTCCATTGTAGTAGTGTTCCAGGAGGTGATGTGCGCCTTCTTGGTATTTGGTCCGGTTGACTTACAACAGCATTGCCTATATTGTACTGTTCATTGTCTTTTTTCCAGAAATCACTAAGAATAGTGTTTTAAAGGGCAGTAAACTAATCATGTCTATACAATATATAACATATAGTGCCTCTTCCTCAGACCCAAGGGCAGGAATGTTTAGAGAGATTACGTCACAACTCCCCGAGGCTCCAAAGTGTAGGCACCGTGTGTGCCGCCACGTAGTGCTCTGTGTGGTACCGCAATAGGGAAATGTCTTTCTCTAGAAGCAATGCTTACCGTAACATGTCCTTCAAACGTGTCTGGTGTAATAAATCAGGAAAAAATGAGCAGATTGATATATCATTTATGGCCAAAGATTCGTTATAACTTGCAATTTTTCTCTCTACTGCTCATTCTCGTCTTGAGGGTCCAGTGGGCGGTCCTGATCTTTGATTGACACTTTTACCTCTGAAGGTATGCATACAGTGAAGGAAATAAGTATTTGATCCCTTGCTGATTTTGTACTTTTACCCACGGACAAAGACATGAACAGTCTATAATTTTAAGGGAAGGTTAATTTTAACAGTGAGAGATAGAATATCAAAAATAAATGACAGAAAATCACATTGTCTAAATTATGTAAATGTATTTGCATTTTGCAGAGAGAAATAAGTATTTGATCCCTCTGGCAAACAAGACTTAATACTTGGTGGCAGAACCTTGTTGGCAGCACAGCAGTCGGACGTTTCTTGTAGTTGATGATGAGGTTTGGAGGAATTTTGCTCCACTCCTCTTTGCAGATCATCTCTAAATCATTAAGATTTTGAGGCTGTCACTTGGCATCTCAGAACTTCAGCTCCTCCGTAGGTTTTCTATGGGATTAAGGTCTGGAGACTGGCTATGCCACTCCATGACCTTAATTTGCTTCTTTTTGAACCACTCCTTTGTTGCCTTTGGGTCATTGTCATGCTAAAAGACCCAGCCACTACTCATTTTTAATGTCCTGGTGGAGGGAAGGAGGGAAGAAGTTTTTTATGGTACATGGCTCCATCCATTGTCCCATTGATGTGGTGAAGCTGTCCTGTGCCCTTAGCAGAGAAAACCCCCCAAAACATGTTTCCACCACCATGCCTGACTGTGGGGATGGTGTTCTTTGGGTCATAGGCAGAATTTTGATTCCTCCAAACCCTTCGAGTTGAATTAATGTCAAAGAGCTCAATTTTTGAGTCATCTGAGCACAGCTCCTTCTCCCAATCACTCTAAGGATCACCAAGGTGGTCATTGGCAAACTTCAGACGGGGGCACATGTGCCTTCTTAAACAGTGGGACTTTACGGGCACTGCAGGATTTTAATCCATTACAGTGTAATATGTTACCAATGGTTTTCTTGGTGACAGTGGTCCCAGCTGCCTTAAGATCATTAACAAGTTTCCCCATGTGTAGTTTTAGGCTGATCTCTCATCTTCCTCATAATCCTGGATACCTCCCGAGGTGAGATTTTGCATAGAGTCGCCAGATCATTGTGGATTGACCTCATTTTGTATTTCTTTCATTTTCTTACTGATGCTCCAACACTTGTCTCCTTCTCACCCACTTATGGTTTTGTAGCCCATTCCAGCCTTGTGCAGGTCTAGGATCTTTTCCCTGACATCCTTACAAAGCTCTTTGGTCTTCCCATGTTGTAGAGGTGGTTAGAGGTGACTGATTCATTGTGTGGACAGGAGTCTTTATACCGGTGACAATGTAACACAGCTGTCTGTAATGCAGGGAACCAGGTGATGAGGAGCGTCTAACTGGTCTGTAGGAGCCAGAACTCCTAATGGTTGGGAGGGGATCAAATACTTATTTCTCTCTTTATTTTTGAAATTCTATCTTTCTCGCCCTTAAAATTATAGACTTTTCATTATAGACTCCTTAGTATAGAAATATCAGATATTTACATAAATCAAATCCTATCTCTGAAGATATGCATACACTACAGACTGTCAATCCCTATTAGGACCGCCCACTGGACTCCTAAGCCCAGAAAGAGCAGGAATTTGATACGCCGCTGGCTGCTGGTAGGATTGCTAGAAAGGGAAATTAGATCCTCTACTTACAAAAGACCTTCAGGAAGATTTAGCAGACTCTGAGTTGTTCATTGTTACTGATTTCAGGTGACAATGCACAAATTATGGCACCATGGAAGAGTCATTCTAGAGCAAACTCAGTTGGCTCAAAACTTATCTCTATAATTTGGGTAAATATGTATCATTCATGCTTAAAAAAGCTTTGAGTCATAAGATCCTGTGACAATATAGAGTTTTACATAACTAGAATCCTGTCTCAATGATAATGCTGGATACATAAGGACAGTAATTAAGGAAAAGAACTATCCTCACCAAACATAAGACTGGGGTGGATGGAATAATCATGCCTTGAGTAAATTTTGTGGTTACAGTTTTCACAGGGAACATTCACAATGGTAGAAGGAAAACTCTAATTCAATGAAAAATTTAGATGAATTCTTCATGAAACAAATCATTTAAAAATAGAGGAAGTTGAAAAGAGGTTGCAATCTAAATGGTACAATGATCATAAAAAACGCATTAAAACAAAAGCCGATCTCAAAATAAGGCAAGGGAATCATGCTTTATAATGCGGTTACCATGTCACAGAAACAATTTAAATAGAGGTAACTTCAAAATAGAGATTTGTGCAAGAAAACATACTTTCAACAGAAATGAAAAAGATGGATCTCCAAATGGAATGACCTAAGCACGGCAAATCCACAACGACTAAAAAAGTGAACCAGGGAATCTTACAGAATGGAAGACACAGTCCAGAATCTAACAATCTGAAATATGAGCAGACAAATCTCACAGAACGGCAAGATAGTCAGGAACTTTCACAGAAAATGGAAATAAGCCAGGAATCTCACAGAACTGGAAGACAGCCAGGAATCTCACAGAACTGAAGAGAGACCAGGAATCTCACAGAACTGGAAGACAAGCCAGGAATCTCACACAACTGGAATATGAGCCAGGAATCTCACAGAACTGGAAGACGAGTCAGGAATCTCACAGAACTGGAAGTAGAGCCAGGAATCTCACAGAACTGAAGACGAGTCAGGAATCTCACAGAGCTGAAATATGAGCCAGGAATCTCACAGAACTGGAAGACAAGCCAGGAATCTCACAGAACTGGAAGATGAGCCAGGAATCTCACAGAACTGGAAGATGAGCCAGGAATCTCACAGAACTGGAAGACGAGCCAGGAATCTCACAGAACTGGAAGACGAGGCAGGAATCTCACAGGACTGGAAGAGGAGCCAGGAATCTCACAGAACTGGAAGACGAGCCCAGAATCTCACAGAGCTGGAAGATGAGCCAGGAATCTCACAGAGCTGGAAGACGAGCCAGGAATCTCACAGAATTGGAAGATGAGCCAGGAATATTACAGAACTGGAAGACAAGCCAGGAATCTCACAGAACTGGAAGATGAGCCAGAAATCTCACAGAACTGGAAGATGAGCCAGGAATATCACAGAACTGGAAGACAAGCCAGGAATCTCACAGAACAGGAAGACGAGCCAGGAATATTACAGAACTGGAAGATAAGCCAGGAATCTCAAAGAACTGGAAGGTGAGCCAGGAATATCACAGAACTGGAAGACAAGCCAGGAATCTCACAGAACAGGAAGACGAGCCAGGAATATTACAGAACTGGAAGATGAGCCAGGAATATCACAGAACTGGAAGACGAGCCAGGAATCTCACAGAACTGGAAGATGAACCAGGAATCTCACAGAACTGGAAGATGAACCAGGAATCTCACAGAACTGGAAGATGAGCCTGGAATATTACAGAACTGGAAGATAAGCCAGGAATCTCAAAGAACTGGAAGGTGAGCCAGGACTCTCACAGAACTGGAAGAAGAGCCAGGAATATCACAGAACTGGAAGACAAGCCAGGAATCTCACAGAACAGGAAGACGAGCCAGGAATATTACAGAACTGGAAGATAAACCAGGAATCTCACAGAACTGGAAGACAAACCTGGAATCTCACAGAACTGGAAGACGAGCCAGGAATCTCACAGAACAGGAAGACGAGCCAGGAATATTACAGAACTGGAAGATGAGCCAGGAATATCACAGAACTGGAAGACAAGCCAGGAATATCACAGAACTGGAAGACAAGCCAGGAATCTCACAGAACTGGAAGACAAGCCAGGAATCTCACAGAACTGGAAGATGAACCAGGAATCTCACAGAACTGGAAGACAAGCCAGGAATCTCACAGAACTGGAAGATGAACCAGGAATCTCACAGAACTGGAAGATGAACCAGGAATCTCACAGAACTGGAAGATGAGCCAGGAATATTACAGAACTGGAAGATAAGCCAGGAATCTCAAAGAACTGGAAGGTGAGCCAGGACTCTCACAGAACTGGAAGAAGAGCCAGGAATATCACAGAACTGGAAGACAAGCCAGGAATCTCACAGAACAGGAAGACGAGCCAGGAATATTACAGAACTGGAAGATAAGCCAGGAATCTCACAGAACTGGAAGACGAACCTGGAATCTCACAGAACTGGAAGACGAGCCAGGAATCTCACAGAACAGGAAGACGAGCCAGGAATATTACAGAACTGGAAGATGAGCCAGGAATATCACAGAACTGGAAGACAAGCCAGGAATATCACAGAACTGGAAGACAAGCCAGGAATCTCACAGAACTGGAAGACAAGCCAGGAATCTCACAGAACTGGAAGATGAACCAGGAATCTCACAGAACTGGAAGACAAGCCAGGAATCTCACAGAACTGGAAGATGAACCAGGAATCTCACAGAACTGGAAGATGAACCAGGAATCTCACAGAACTGGAAGATGAGCCAGGAATATCACAGAACTGGAAGACGAGCCACGGAATATCACAGAACTGGAAGACAAACCAGAATCTCACAGAAACTGGAAGACGAGCCAGGAATCTCACAGAACAGGAAGATGAGCCAGGAATATTACAGAACTGGAAGATGAGCCAGGAATATCACAGAACTGGAAGACAAGCCAGGAATATCACAGAACTGGAAGACAAGCCAGGAATATCACAGAACTGGAAGACAAGCCAGGAATCTCACAGAACTGGAAGATGAACCAGGAATCTCACAGAACTGGAAGATGAGCCAGGAATCTCACAGAACTGGAAGATGAACCAGGAATCTCACAGAACTGGAAGATGAGCCAGGAATATCACAGAACTGGAAGACAAGCCAGGAATATCACAGAACTGGAAGACAAGCCAGGAATATCACAGAACTGGAAGACAAGCCAGGAATCTCACAGAACTGGAAGATGAACCAGGAATCTCACAGAACTGGAAGATGAGCCAGGAATCTCACAGAACTGGAAGATGAACCAGGAATCTCACAGAACTGGAAGATGAGCCAGGAATATCACAGAACTGGAAGACAAGCCAGGAATATTACAGAACTGGAAGACGAGCCAGGAATATTACAGAACTGGAAGACGAGCCAGGAATCTCACAGAACTGGAAGACGAACCAGGAATCTCACAGAACTGGAAGACGAGCCAGGAATCTCACAGAACTGGAAGACGAGCCAGGAATCTCATAGAACTGGAAGATGAGCCAGGAATCTCACAGAACTGGAAGACGAGCCAGGAATATTACAGAACTGGAAGACGAGCCAGGAATCTCACAAAACTGGAAGACGAACCAGGAATCTCACAGAACTGGAAGACAAGCCAGGAATCTCACAGAACTGGAAGATGAGCCAGGAATCTCACAGAACTGGAAGATGAGCCAGGAATATCACAGAACTGGAAGACAAGCCAGGAATATCACAGAACTGGAAGACGAGCCAGGAATATTACAGAACTGGAAGACAAGCCAAGAATCTCACAGAACTGGAAGACGAACCAGGAATCTCACAGAACTGGAAGACGAGCCAGGAATCTCATAGAACTGGAAGATGAGCCAGGAATATCACAGAACTGGAAGATGAGCCAGGAATCTCACAGAACTGGAAGATGAGCTGGGGATATCACAGAACTAGGAGACTTTTCCAAGGAAGAATGAATCCCACAAACAAGAAATGAAAGACTCTTGGCTGCTACAAAAAGCTGTGACACTTGCCAAAGTGGCGGCTACTAGGTACTAACCATGCAGGGTGCACAAACTTTTGCGCCGGCCCATTTTCCTTTTTGTAATTTTTAAAATGTAAAAGATAAAAATATTTTTTTTGCCTAAAATATAAAGAAATATGTCATCTGTAACTTATTGCTTAAGTGTCCACTTTAACAGTAAATCTGACCAGGGGTGCACGAACGTTTACATGCCGATGTATAGTAAGTTGCTTTATGTCACAGGGTTTGCAGAAATTCATCAGGAACAATTTAGCATACAGTGGATTCCTTACCTGGAACTGGCTTTTATACCAGAACAGACATAACAGGAAGACGGCGGCAAGGAACACGGGGGCCAGGGTCTTAGTCTTCAGCAGAGCCATGGACGAGATGACAATTTTATCGCTGTGAAACAATAGTAGGGAAAGTTTATTGCAAATTGTATAGTATATACATCATACAGCATAACCATGCAGAACATACCATATACTGTATATTAACCCTAACAGGCCTAAAGAATATTAATATTCAATGCCAAATCCACCACCATATAGTGGCCAAACAACACTGTCATACAGTTCCCAAATAAAACTGCCTAACTGTATTCAAATAATACCGTAATACAACGATATCATTGCAAAATCATACTATATGAAGATGTCTAGTGCCGCCATATAATGTAGAAATAGTACTACCACATAGTTATCAAATAATAGGATCAAAAAAATAACACAAGTAACTATACTACCTAGCTGTATTCATATAATACTGTAATACTAACTAAAACAATTATAGGACAGTTCTAAGGTGATCAGCAATGTATGGTGGCACTATCTAGATGATTTTAGAACTGATTTTAACTTTTTTTAGGCAGTATTACGGTATTATTTGAATACAGTTTGGTAGTATATTTATATGGGTTCTTTTTGACTGTATTATTTGATAACTATGTGGTAGTACTATTTCAACATTATATGGCGGTACTATTTAGACATCTTCATATAGTATGTTGTTATAGTTGTTTTTTAGGCATTGTATTACGGTATAATTTGAATACAGTTAAGTAGTATTAAGTATTATTTGAGAACTGTATGACCTCTGTATGGTGGTAGTTTTGGTACTGTATATGTCACACTTCCGGGGGAAGGCACCCTAGAGTGGACCCACTGGGCCGTGGTACCAAACTCCCCTGGGTGAGCTTGTCCTAGTTTAACCAACCCCTATTTAGGGATTGTCAGGGGCAAGCCCAGGGGGTCTAAATACCACAGCTGCTAGTACCGGGGGTGGGCTTGTAGGGTTAGCCTATACTACGGTATAGCTAAGGAGGATTCGGGGGATCAGAGCCCGAGGCTAGGAGAGCAGGAATTGGTCTACCGGAGGAGAGCACAAGGAGGGATTACTAACTCAATAATTAGGCACCTCCCAGCAGTGGAGGTGGCCTGATATACCGGAGGACAGACAGCTATTGGTCAAGGTTAGTGTCAAGTTGAGCCGTGCCGGCCCCTAGATTCACAGGGGAGGAGCGCGACCGTGCCTGATTAGGTTCAGGACTCCGACCATTGTAGTGTGCTGATGTGTGAGCCCGGTGGTCAGCAGACAGGAAGGGATCCGGCGATGGCTCTGAGACACACCACGCCTTGACGCCGGATGCCCGATCGGCAGAGGAGCAGAGGATGCAGATCCAGGAGAGTTGATCTGGGGAGTGATGCCAGGGACCCTAACAGTATAGTTGGTGTTATTATATACTGTATCCTCTGAAACAACACAACGATACAGTGGCCAAACAATACTGTCACACCATTGTTAGATAATAATAAATATACTGCCATATACTGCCTAAAAAACACAATACACTTGCACAGCTACCGTATATCATTTAAAGGTATATAACTAGTAGCACTAAACAATATTGAAACAATACCCATATCATTGCCAAATAATACTACCTAAGTGTATTGAAATAATGCTGCTATACACTGTCTATGAAACTACAATACAATTGCAAAATGATACCTAGATAGTACCATCATAAAAGGCTGAAACAATACCGTCACACCATTTCCTAATAACGCTACCTAATTGTGTACAAATAATACCACCACATAATAATTACATTATACTATCATACAGTGCCCAAATAATACAATTTTATAATGTCTGCATAATACAGGGTCCTGGGTTGTTTGTTCCCCCTCTGCTTGCATGGGCCTGCTGAAGACAAACTGATAGGGAAATTACCGGTAGATTATGAGCCCCAATGGGGACAGCGATGTTGATGTCTGTACAGAGCTAAGTAAATAATACCGCCATATGTATAAGCCCAAACTAGACCATGTGTGCAAAGGCTTCCTGATAAACCTCAACTTGTGAACCCATTTGCCCGAGCATGCCACAAGTGTCTCCCGTCATTAGAAGACTTGTGACAGCTCTGGTATCTGAGCTCTAGACACCTGTGGGATCTGAGCTTCATGTGAACTTGCGAGACTCTGGATATTTTAATGTGAGTGCCTTCTTTTGGACCAGCAAGGGTTAATGACATTTTCCTTGCTGGTAGCTCCTGCTTAGTTCATCTCAGCTGTAGCAGGTTTGTGACCACTCCTCTTCCCTTTAAATAGTCACATGATCCATCACCTGTTGCCGGTAATAGACTCATTCTATTTTGTCCGTCTTGGAGGTAGGAAGTCTGTAGTGGCTGCTGGAGTTCTGCTGTTTGGATCCGTGTTGTGTCCAGTCATGGTGTTTGGCTGCAGCAATCAAGTTTTTTGCGTATCCTTTTATCTATGTTTCTCCATCTGTCCTCCTTCCCCTGTTTGATATTATGGCAGTAGTGATGTGTAGGGTGCTCACCGGCCTTAGTACTAGACAGGGACTAGGCACATGATGGCGGCAGGGGAAAGACCCACTTAGTGATGATAGGGGAGCTCATGATCAGACACAGGCTAGTGTTAGGAGGTGTTCTATCCCATGCTCCCTATCATCAGGTTCTTCCTCTCGATTTACTTCCCATCGTAGCCTCTGTGTTGTGCTGTGCACCAGACATCCCCTAGTTTGTTCATGATAGATCGTGGCCACAGGTCCCATGAGACAGCTGTGCCATGGGAGCCTCCCTTTAATAAAAGATTTAACCGCAGCAATTTTAATCCTTGTATAGAACGGCCATTTATTAATCCCCACACCATCCAAAGCCACCCGCATTCGTTACGCTACACCAGCATTATATTTATTAACTGACTTTGCCCTGTTTATTCTTCTGCAGATAGGGAAACTACAGTATAACATATCGGAGTAAAGGATACCCAGTACGACCAGTTACTCCACCGGCCTTAAACATTTTAAGGATACTGTATTGTGTATGTGTTTGAAGTAGGAGTTGTTCCCAGGTCATCCTCTTTAATTATCCCCCCCTTCTGTTACATGCTAAATAAAAAATTCCCAATGGAGGAGTCACCACCTGGATATAAATGGAGCTCCGATCATAATATATGTGCCCACTATGCTTCTTTTTTGTGCTGTGTATGTCTGTGTTTGTGTGTCCTCTTAATTGTATGTACACAAATGCAGCAACAGCAGCACAAATCCAATAGGTTTGAGAGTTTGTGCACATACCAGCACAGCTCAATTAAGGGGACACACAGACAGACACACACAGAGACAGACACACACCCTCCCCGGCGATCCTGCAGCAATCCCCGGTGCTTCTTCCTCCGTGCAGCATTGGCAGATGTCTTTATCGATCTGCCAGAACCTTTTGCACCATGTGACAGTCTGTCACATGGTGCAAAAGGTTCTGGCAGATCGATAAAGACATCTCTCAGAGGATAAAACACCTGGGATTGCTGAAGAGTGTGAGTATTGCAGCGATTTGGGGTGGAAATCTCGGGAAAGAAGCACCACAAACACAGTTTAGGAATTCCTATCCATTTGTGGTCCTTTTTCTTAGGGGTTAGAATAGAGTTGATGGGGAAAACACAGCCCAAAAACAGGTTGTAGTGAAATATGTATTTGAAGGGAATGGACACCAAGCAGTCAAGGATGAACTCTTCTACACTACATGAAAGGCAATGGACACCAAGCAGTTAAAGGGTTGAACTCTACTACACTACACGAAAGGCAATGGACACCAAACAGTTAAAAGATGAACACTACTTCACTACACAAAAGGGAATGGACACGAAGCAGAGGGGTCGAACTCTACTACACAGCAGACCCTATAAGAACTTACGCCAGCCAAGAGTTTGTTGCAAAAAATTTTAGGGCAGCTGAAACACTGCTGTAAACCACCTCCATTTTCCGCCCTCCCCATTGGGCTACAGAATTCAAGCTGCAAAAGTTAGGTTTTCTGTAAGTGTCTCCTTTTTATTTTATAACTGTTTCTTGCATATTTATATGTCATCTTTTATGCCTATTTTTAAATCTTTTCTTGTAAGCCCTGTACCTTTTTATATTAAAGTTTTATCTTTAATAACTTTGAACCTCGTATACTCTAAAAATCCCATAACCCTAGAGAGGGTGCGACCTTTGTTGATTGTCTGATAGTCTTAGTTTAGGGGACTCATTGGCCCAAATCTGGTGGGTGTTGGCAGCGTGTGTGAAGCGGCGTGCATGATATGTATCGGGGGTGTGATTTATGCTCCCTTTCAGCATAGGACAGAGTTTGAGTGCTGGATTGAGTGAGAGGAGATAGATTAACCCTTGCAGGTGCAACCCCAAGTCACGTGCTGAGAAGCGGGTACGTGACCCAGGCAAGTTAATTGCATGCATTTGCTATGATGCCGTATTATTGATTAAATGCATGCATTTGCTATGATGCCGTATTATTGATTATTGATCTCTCTGTGTGACATCACTTTAGGGGAAGTATCTCCGGTTCTAGAACAGTGCATGCATTATTACACGTTTTATTGTCTTGTCTATCTTACTGTGTTTGCTACATCATAAAGAGTTATATTGTTAAAATTAAGGAAGTGCGACTGATCTTTTGTATGTGGTTTTCCTCTTTTTTGAAGAGTGTGTACTGTAGTTCCTGATACATTGCCAGATGAAATAGTGAACAACTTGTGTTCCAGATTTTATCATTTAATTATGTCTTAAAGGGATATTCTCTTCTTCTTAAAAGGAATCTGTCAGGTCAAAAATCCATATGTAACTGATATAATTTTCTAATTGAACCGGTGAAGCTTTTTTTATTCATGTATTTCTTTTATTTATACTCCATCCTATACTCTGTAAATTCCAAATAAAGAGATTGATTCCATCTGTCAATCACAGTGAGTGATCAATTAGTTCTCTGCTGTCCCCTCCCCAGGGAATGAATATTCATGTAGTGACATCACTGCACTGCACACAAGGAAGGTTCAGTATACATTACTCACAAGGAAGGGTCTGTATCCCCTGTGTCTGCTTTCATTGTGTGCAGCAAAACAAATGTTCAAATAAACACACAGAATCTCTCACAGACAGCACAGGCTTTCATTACATGCACAGTAGCTTTTGTTGCAGACAACCTACCTGTTTCTCTTCAGGTGTATAGGATGAGTCCAAGGCAATCGTAGATTCCCTGAACCTAGTCTGGTTGTTAAAACTGAACTATCAAATAGGCAAAGGCACCCCGGCCAACCAGAGATCCGTAAGTTAGGTAATAAAGCACTAGGAAGTAGGGGAAATTGGAAGATTGGAATAACCTTAAAAGTGGCCATAACCACTAGGCCAATCTCACACAACCCAGCTGGACCACCAGGTCTTGTAACCTGTAATAATTGCCTTAGATATGCTTATGAGGCAGTCGGGTCAGGCTGGGAGAGCCAGGACCAAACATGGTCAATGTTTCACGGATTTGTGAGAACAGGCTCACATGTTGGCTAAACCCCCAATTTTGGTGAGACCATGTTGGGTGGGCTGCGGTATGGGGTCTACTATTGCAAAAGCCGATATGACAGCACCTCAACAAATAACACAGGCCCGCTCTCCAGAGCCCAGGAACCTTCAGCATGGGGGAAATCATTATGTGATGCCAGAGGAAGGAAGTTCCCCATGGACTCAAATCTGAATGGATGTGGTACACTTGGCTGACGTAGCCCGGTTCCCTTATTCTTGAGCAACTACTTGTTTGGGGCCCAGACCCAGCTTTGGGTTACTCATTCCATTTGTTACCTTGGTGACTCTGACTACTCCAAACAGTAGGCCGATTTTGTTTACTAGGCCCCACTCTTAAGGGGGGTGCAAACCAACTTCTATCAACCCTAGCTTGTGCGCCAATGCCAGGGAAGCATTCATTCAAACATTGGCCACTACATGGCCACATTATATATTCCTAATAAACCTATGACAAAATGCTCCTACAAGGTCACAGTATCCTCCAGGATGGGGGTGGCAGTGCCATAGACCACCTACAATAGGACGACCATCTAATGCAGAGGTCCCGATCTGTGCCTTGGGAACCTTGTGTTTCTTGCAGGACCATGTTGTGTGGCTTATTCACCAGCATGGTAAGTAAGCATCAGGGCTAGTGTAGCACCTACTGATTCTTATGATGGATTGCTGAAAACTACAAATCCCAAATTGCCTTGCTCTCTGCATCAATCTGGGAGAGGAGGAGGAGCAGCATCCGACAAAAGGAGGGACTGGCTGAGGGTGTTGGAGGAGGGGATTGGTGTATGAGGGGTTTCAGCCATGTTGGGGCAGTGATAAGAGGCTGCTATCCAAAGCTCCTGCTCTGGGTAATAATAGACACATTTCTACAGCTGCAAGACAAACTGCAGAATGGATCTGTCTCTCTTCAGGTTTCCCACTTAAAAGAAAGATTTTGCCTACTGTTCCCCTCCTTTCCAAACCACTGAATCCAGAAGCTGCAGTCTTTAACTGGAAAGAAAAGATCTGCAAAAAGAAGTGAGTACCGTTGCTGGGATCTGTAGTTCTACTGCTGGAGAAAGGCACTGCAGCTATCTATAAGAGAGCATTGCAGGGACCTGTAGTGCTATTGCTGGAGAAGTGTTCTGAAGCTTTCTATAAGAGAGTGTGCCTGGAGCTTGTAGTTATGACATGCCATGTGAGAAGTGTACTTAAGCTAATAATTACAAGGCCGTGCTAAAGGGACTTTATAGGACCAGCCATGGAGGGAATATTGCTTCATTTCTTTACGTGCACCAACGTACAGCAAGCGCACCAACATCCGCAGCAGCTGGGGCACAAACTCGAGACTGTATCATTTGCAAGGCTGCAGCCATTTGTAGGTGAATTGTGTGGTGCCCCATCGGTCAGGATGCCACGAGGGGTACTGCACCCAAGCCAGGGTGTGGTTTAGTGATGGGCGAGTCCTAAATTACTCGGAATCGCTTGACTCTAGCGAGTCCGAGCCCGGGACTCGCTACTCGTTGAGAGTCTAGCGAGTCCAATGTTAATGAATGGGGAAGCGAGTAATAGCGAGTAGTGTGAGATTTACAAATCACAGATGTGTCTCGGAAAGCGCTCGCATTGCCGTTTTGGAAACACAAGCAGGTGGCGTACGTGCTATTTGCAGGTAGGAGAGCAGCAACGCACTGGTCTGCCACAGAGAAAATTAAGCTGAAGGGGTTATTATGACCCAAAATCTATCAGGTGCAAAAAAATAGGAAATAGTACCTCAGCTAAGACTCTGACTTCAGCTATTAGGAAAGCTGAGTGAGTAAGCTAAGCTATGAGGTCGGTCCTGTGTGCACTGTAAGGCTGCTCCTCCCTGCCTGCCTGCCTGCCTACAGTCCTCTACACAGTACTCCTCTGTCCTCCTGGTAGCTCTCATAAGAGCTGTTTGGGTTAAATATAAGGAATCTTGAAGTTTCCCTACACTGACTGACACTCCCTATGATCTGCTCCAGCATCTACCTCACCCTGCACTAGCTCAGATCGTCACAGGAATGTGGAGGAAATGGCGGTGGCAAGGCTTATATACAGCCTCGCCTCTCATACATGACATAGGCATCACGATGGACAGAAGCCAATCATAGTCCTGCCACAACCAACATGGCTGTGGCATTACTGAATATGATTGGCTTGTCCATCTTCACAAGTTTTCTGACCTAACACGCTAGCTAGGCTGTCTCGGAAGCTTTGTCGGAACATAACAGATTCTGTATTCGCGAGTCCCGAATACAGTATACAGTACTCTGATTCGTAGACTCGCTCAGACTCGCTGCTGACCGCGGGTATCCGTGAAGCGGTGCGATGGTTTAAACGATTTGGGGAGATTCAAGCTACATAGCGATGTGATATAGCGAGTCTAGCGAGTGAGAAAAAGTAAACTCTGACAAAAACTAGGATTGCCATTGACTTGCATTGGACTCGTTACTGTGCGAGTAATCGCTGGGAAACTCGCCGAGTACCGAGTCCTGCGAGTCCCTTACTACTCGCCGAGTAACGAGTCCTAGCGAGTAGACTTGCCCATCCCTAGTGTGGTTCTCCAATAGTCGGAAGATGAGATGGTAGGCGTGATGATCCTCAACACACACACTTAGGACCCAGCATGGGGGTCTAATACCGAACCGCTGAACCGGAGGCTATGAGCTTTTTAGGAGCTGTGGTTCACACACCTGGCATGCACCCAAAGAAAGCAGCCGGACAATGGTCCGGGGACAAGGTATCAGTCGCCCACTTATACCCAAAGCTGCAGGATCAGGGCTCTGCACGCAGAAGCGCTTCAATTGGCGCTGAGGAACAGGACAAGTGAGAGGCAGAAGGCAGTCACACCTCCGAGGATCTCATACTTGCTACCCCTCTTCTCCTAAGACTACACAGGCCGGATCTTATCTGAGAGACTTTGTAACATGGTATGACCTGTTGAGAAGTACTGTGAGTAAACCCGGGTACAGAGTTGCAGAACTATGTGAGACTGATATTTGCGCGGCAAATGGCTGTAAAGGCCACTGAGTAAGGTAACAAGGCCTAAAGTTAATTCCTGCCTGCCGGAGACGACCATTCCTACAACCACTGCCCTGGGGACCTGCTCCGACCGGCTCCTGGGGAGCCACTTCATCCAAGCTGCCCGTCCATCATCCCCAGAGGTTCTGCAGCAGCAGCGGCTACTCGTAGCCGCAAATCACGGGTGGCGTCACAAACACTTTATCCCTTAAACCCCACCCTATTCCTACACACTCCCTAAAAATGCTTTAGCACTGAACCCAGGGTCACGGAAGCCGGGTCTTGACCCCCTGTGACTCCCCAGAAGAAACACCGCAGCCCGGTTCCGAGTACCCCACCGCTCTGGGGTGCGACACAAATTGTAGTTCCAATCATTGGAAATTCCAATGCATAAATGTATCTTGAATTTCCCATCACACTTCAAGAACTTAAAGGTCAGGAGTTGCGATTTCAACATGCCAAGTCCTTGGAATTACCTTGAGGTGCCCTCCGTCCGAGATGTCAAGCTTCCATGTATTATATACAATGCCTGCATACATGGTGACGTTTAGGGCGTTTGACTAATGTTTATTTGAGAAAAGATTATTATTACTTTTAATTGCACTTACATATTTTTTATTATTATTTATTTTTAGAGCATCATTAAATCCATAGTGCTGACATAAGATGTCATATTCAGGAACATAACTTTCCAAACACCTTTCCCAATGAAATGACTACACCCCTGGTAAAGAATTGTTTATTGCTGGTAATAAACATTCCTAACAAATACGTCTATTCTTTAGAATGAAGAATGGGAACAAAAATCATCAAAAATTAATATTTGGCACGATGAGGCAACATGCAAATGAATAGGTCTAAAATAAGTTAGGATTTCCTGGAATCTCTATCCAGAGGAAAGGTCAGAGCAGGGGCGTAACTACAACAGGTGCAGGGGTTGCAATTGCACCCGGGCCCTGGAGCCTAGGGGGGCCCCAAAAGTCCCTTTCACCTATAGAAAAAGAGTAATTAAATTTCTAATAATTCGGGTCCCGCTAATACATTGCGATGCTCCTGTACCTCTTCGTGAACGCTGGTTGAGCCATTGATGTTCACAGGAGATCAGCATTTCTGCTGTTCGGAGGGATGCAGAAGCATTTGCACAGAGCTCTAAAGGGGTTTATAAAACCAGTAAAAAAATGCTCATTATTTTTGTGTTTAACCGGTTTTGCAACTTTTTTGTGCAAAAAGTTGAACGTCCTGCTAAAATGTTGCAAAACTTCAAAACACACATTTGATATCTGCACAAGAAAGGAACAATTTGTTAAAAAGTCATAAACAACTGGAAAACAAACACCGCAACCACAACGAAAAACATAAAAAAAACACAAATTTGAGGTTAAACAAAGTGCAAATTGAAAAGGGGAAAAGGTGCATTTTGGAATATGTTTAGCGCAACAACTCCATCCCTGTCTACGAGTGTTTAGTTGCTAGGTTTGTAAGCTGTTAATAAAGTTAGAACAAACAAAAAAAAAAAACACCCAGAAGGTCACAAGGAGAGCATGTGACTGTATTCAGATCCCTGTGTGTTTAAGAGAAACGCCTGCAGATGCTGCACAGAGAGACACAGAAATGATTTATTGCTGATCTCTTAAGCTTTGTTATTTTGTTCCTGATTGTTGCTGAATAAACCAGCTGTTATTGTTACATGCTTGGAGAGTATTGTGAATAATCCACTGCCAACAGTGCAAATGAAAAACACACAAATTAATTCTTGTACCTGATCACATCATCTCCCGCCTCGACTACTGCAACCTCCCCCTCTGTGACCTTCCTGCTAACACTCTCGCACCTCTCCAATCTGTCCTCAGTTCTGCTGCCCGACTATTCCACCTCTCTCCTCGCTAATCCCCTGTTTCTCCTCTCTGCAAATCCCTCCACTGGCTCCCAATTCCCCAACGAATCCTGTTCAAGCTACTAACACAAACCTACAAAGCCAGCCATAAACTATCTCCTCTCTATATCTCCGAACTAATCTCCCACTATCTTCTCTCACGTTATCCTCAATCCTCCCAAGACCTCCTCCTCTTCTCCTCCACACTTATTTCTTCCTCACACAACCGCCTCCAAGATCTCTCCCGAATATCCCCCATCCTCTGGAATTCTGCACCCCAACACGTCTGATTATTCACCACGTTCGGATCCTTCAGACGGAACCTGAAAACCCATCTTTTCAGGAAAGCTTACAGCCTGCAATGACCGAGCCGCTGCCTCACCGCCACTGGAGCTGCTGCCTCACCACCACCAGAGCTGCCGCCTCACCCACACCAGAGCTGTCGCCTCACCACCACCGGAGCTGCTGCATCACCACCACCAGAGCTGTCGCCTCGCCACCACCAGAGCTGCCACCTCACTACCCCCGGAGCTGTCGCCTCACCACCTCCGGAGCTGCCACCTCACCACCACCAGAGCTGCCGCCTCACCACCACCGGAGCTGCCGCCTCACCACCACCAGAGCTGCTGCCTCACCACCAGAGCTGCTGCCTTTCCACCACCAGAGCTGCTGCCTTTCCACCACCAGAGCTGCCGCCTCACCACCACCAGAGCTGCCGCCCCACCGCCACCGGAGCTGCCGCCTCACCACCACAGGAGCTGCCGCCTCACCACCACCAGAGCTGCCGCCTCACCACCACCAGAGCTGCCACCTCACCACCACCAGAGCTGCCGCCTCACCACCACCAGAGTTGCCGCCTCACCACCACCGGAGCTGTTGCATCCTTCACCTACTGTCTCTCTCTCCCCAAAATCCTGTAGAATGTAAGCCCGCAAGGGCAGGGTCCTCTCCCCTCTGTACCAATCTGTCATTGTTAAAATTTGTTTACAGTAAACTATATCTCTAATTTTGTATGTAACCCTGCTCATGTACAGCACCAAGGAATTAATGGTGCTATATAAATAAATAATAATAATCAATGTTTCTTTTTCAGACACTGAGTGTGAGGCCATGTATTTGGTACAATTAGATAACACGCACATTAACACGATTTTACTATGGAAAGAAGTCTTGGAATCTCCAATAAACCCCAGATATTTAAATTAAGTAGAACATTCCGAAGACAATGTGCTGTTACAAGGAGCCTCTTATACAACTGTCAGGAACTGGGAGAGGCGAGGAACTTAAATATATCATCACAGATTTTTATTGCTGCAGATTTCTAAGAAATGAAGGCAATTATTATCATTTCCCTCTGAATCATGCATATTTTAATGACTTCCCATCGACTTCAATGGGTATTTGCCACCTGCAAAACTATTTTATTTTGTTGCAAAAATGTACATAAATTAAATGTGTTAAAACCTCACTCACTTCTGTTTAGTGTTTTGCCATTTTCTACTCAAAGTTCCAGAAGGAAAGTCGTCTATAGATCCTGCTCCATTACTGCATTTGTGCACTCCATGTATAACATGGAGCAGGGTGGGAAGACGTGCCGCTGTCAGGAGTGCGGGGCCGACAATAGCAACACCTCGCTCTGCGCCTGCGTGAAGTAGCACAAGGAGGCGCAGGCGCAGAGCGAGGAAAGCTGACAGGCATCAAGGAGGCGGTGAGGAGAGGGAGGAGGGAGGAACGGAGAAGCAGGGGGGCGGGAATAGCCCCCCCGGGAAGGAGCTGACTCCTGGAGCTGGTAATGCCCTCCTGGCATTTTACTACACGTATAAGGATGTATTTGTGGATAAAAACATGACAAACACATGAGGGACCCCTTTCCTGAATGCAGCATTAATGCTGCATTTAGTGCTGCCTTTATATTGAAATCTTTGGGCGGGTGACAGGTCCTCTTTAAACACGTCAGTGAATACCGCTGGACAAAACAAAGTGAATAATTGGGTCCCGCTATTACATAGGAGCAGTATTATAGTAGTTATATTCTTGTATATAGGGGCAGTATTATAGTAGTTATATTCTTGTACATAGGGGCAGTATTATAGTAGTTATATTCTTGTATATAGGAGCAGTATTACAGTAGTTATATTCTTGTACATAGGGGCAGTATTATAGTAGTTATATTCTTGTATATAGGGGCAGTATTATAGTAGTTATATTCTTGTACATAGGAGCAGTATTATAGTAGTTATATTCTTGTATATAGGGCGCAGTATTATAGTAGTTATATTCTTGTATATAGGGGCAGTATTATAGTAGTTATATTCTTGTACATAGGAGCAGTATTATAGTAGTTATATTCTTGTATATAGGGGCAGTATTATAGTAGTTATATTCTTGTACATAGGAGCAGTATTATAGTAGTTATATTCTTGTACATAGGAGCAGTATTATAGTAGTTATATTCTTGTACATAGGAGCAGTATTATAGTAGTTATATTCTTGTACATAGGGGCAGTATTACAGTAGTTATATTCTTGTATATAGGAGCAGTATTATAGTAGTTATATTCTTGTATATGGGGCAGTATTATAGTAGTTATAATCTTGCACATTGGGGCAGTATTATAGTAGTTATATTCTTGTACATAGGGGCAGTATTATAGTAGTTATATTCTTGTATATAGGAGCAGTATTATAGTAGTTATATTCTTGTATATAGGAGCAGTATTATAGTAGTTATATTCTTGTACATAGGGGCAGTATTATAGTAGTTATATTCTTGTATATAGGAGCAGTATTATAGTAGTTATATTCTTGTACATAGGGGCAGTATTATAGTAGTTATATTCTTGTATATAGGAGCAGTATTATAGTAGTTATATTCTTGTACATAGGGGCAGTATTATGGTAGTTATATTCTTGTATATAGGAGCAGTATTATAGTAGTTATATTCTTGTACATAGGGGCAGTATTATAGTAGTTATATTCTTGTATATAGGAGCAGTATTATAGTAGTTATATTCTTGTACATAGGAGCAGTATTATAGTAGTTATATTCTTGTATATAGCAGCAGTATTATAGTAGTTATATTCTTGTACATAGGGGCAGTATTATAGTAGTTATATTCTTGTATATAGGAGCAGTATTATAAGTAGTTATATTCTTGTACATAGGGGCAGTATTATGGTAGTTATATTCTTGTATATAGGAGCAGTATTATAGTAGTTATATTCTTGTATATAGGAGCAGTATTATAGTAGTTATATTCTTGTACATAGGGGCAGTATTATAGTAGTTATATTCTTGTATATAGGAGCAGTATTATAGTAGTTATATTCTTGTACATAGGGGCAGTATTATAGTAGTTATATTCTTGTATATAGGAGCAGTATTACAGTAGTTATATTCTTGTATATAGGGGCAGTATTATAGTAGTTATTATTCTTGTATATAGAGGCAGTATTATAGTAGTTATATTCTTGTACATAGGAGCAGTATTATAGTAGTTATATTCTTGTATATAGGAGCAGTATTACAGTAGTTATATTCTTGTATATAGGAGCAGTATTACAGTAGTTATATTCTTGTATATAGGGGCAGTATTATAGTAGTTATATTCTTGTACATAGGAGCAGTATTACAGTAGTTATATTCTTGTATATAGGAGCAGTATTATAGTAGTTATATTCTTGTATATAGGAGCAGTATTATAGTAGTTATATTCTTGTATATAGGGGCAGTATTATAGTAGTTATACTCTTGTACATAGGGGCAGTATTATAGTAGTTATATTCTTGTACATAAGGGCAGTATTATAGTAGCTATATTCTTGTACATAGGGGCAGTATTATAGTAGTTATATTCTTGCACATAGGGGCAGTATTATAGTAGTTATAATCTTGTACATAGGAGCAGTATTATAGTAGTTATATTCTTGTATATAGGAGCAGTATTATAGTATTTATATTCTTGTATATAGGGGCAGTATTATAGTAGTTATAATCTTGTACATAGGGGCAGTATTATAGTAGTTATAATCTTGTATATAGGAGCAGTATTATAGTAGTTATATTCTTGTACATAGGAGCAGTATTATAGTAGTTATATTCTTGTATATAGGAGCAGTATTATAGTAGTTATAATCTTGTACATAGGGGCAGTATTATAGTAGTTATATTCTTGTACATAGGAGCAGTATTATAGTAGTTATATTCTTGTACATAGGAGCAGTATTATAGTAGTTATATTCTTGTACATAGGGGCAGTATTATAGTAGTTATATTCTTGTATATAGGGGCAGTATTATAGTAGTTATTTTCTTGTACATAGGAGCAGTATTATAGTAGCTATATTCTTGTATATAGGAGCAGTATTATAGTAGTTATATTCTTGTATATAGGAGCAGTATTATAGTAGTTATATTCTTGTATATAGGAGCAGTATTATAGTAGTTATATTCTTGTACATAGGGGCAGTATTATAGTAGTTATATTCTTGTCCATAGGGGCAGTATTATAGTAGTTATATTCTTGTACATAGGGGCAGTATTATAGTAGTTTATTTCTTGTACATAGGGGCAGTATTATAGTAGTTATTTTCTTGTCCATAGGGGCAGTATTATAGTAGTTATATTCTTGTACATAGGGGCAGTATTATAGTAGTTATTTTCTTGTACATAGGAGCAATATTATATTAGTTCTATTCTTTAAAATTATAATAGGGTCAATGAATCTTAAAGAAACTCATAAAAATTCAGAATCCTGATTAGCTGCTCTGCTGAAGTTAGGTCGTCTGTTTATACAATGGTGATTTATGGTATATAAGTTTCCCTATAGAATAGGTAATTTTCTGTCCGGTGAGGCTGTGACCTTTGCATGATTTGTCGGGTTTGACATCATTCATAGTAAACCTTACTGTTTCTTCTGTAGTGTTTCTGTTGGGTAAATATAGGTTTTTATCCGTTTAGTTGTTAGCGTCATGTATCACCCACTGACTCGTGAAGATGGTATCTGGTAGAAGGCGGCAGCCATCAGCAAGGAGAGATCTAACCCCGATAAATGTGACAATAAACCTATTTTCATCCCCCAGAACAATACATGTATAAGTATTTCAATATTTCATAGCCTTCAATATCACAGTAAATCAGTGAAGCAATTACTTATGTGAGTCGCTCCACCCAAGGTATACAGCTCATCTTCAGCTTCATTACATTATATTTTTGGCTTCTACTTTGATTATGGCTGTCATGGGTTCCCAAAAATTGGGGCATCCTTAATCTAGGCACACGTTAACCTTTCTCTACCAATCATTTGACTATTTAAAGATGGGGTACAGACTAGGGATGAGCGAGTACTGAAATACTCGCTATACTTGTAACGAGTAGGTCCCGATACTCGGTACTTGTTATGAGTATAGCGAGTACAATGTAAGTCAATGGGGAAGCGAGTGATGCGAGTAATTCCTCAGCTTCTGGACCCTATATAGAGGTCTGGCAGCAGAGGAGAAGGCTGCAATGGCCACATGATTGTTTAAAAGCCGGCGGTAAAAAGCCGCTGGGTTTTAAACAATCATTAAGTCCCCTACTCGCTTCCCCGCAGCCTGACAGCGGGATCCTCCACTCCCCCCCGTTGCCTCCCGACCCGATTCTAAGTTAGGATGGGGCAAGGAGTGCAGCACCAGTGGGCGGGGAGTGCAGGAGCCGGGCGGGGAAGCTGGCGGTGAGAAGACTAATCCCAACCCTAATCATCATTCATCTTTAGCGCGGGGAAAGTGACACTAACATAATGCAAACTCTATGGGAACGAACGGCCATGGAGAAGATCACAGACCCTCATATAGCTTGCATGCTACGATGATTGAGGCATGTAAATATTTAACTAAACTATACAATCAGCCTGCAACGGCAGGAAAATACTCTAGAAAAACGGAGCTTTATAGACATCATAAAAGATAAGTAAACCTCCTATACGAAACGATGGGACCTTGAAGTCGGAATCACAGGGACATTTGACAATGAATAGTTATGTAAGTCCTAATAATAATAATAATTATAATGTATAAAATAATCCTAATCTCAGTAGAAGAACAATACAGAGAATGATAGCGACTCCCTAGCCTGGAATGGTTGATAACAGGGAGCAAATCCAGGGAGACACAGGCACAGGGGGACACAGGCACAGGGGGACACAGGCACAGGGGACAGGCAGAGGCACAGGGGACAGGCAGAGGCACAGGGGGACACAAACACAGGGGGATATAGGCACAGGGGTACAGGCAGAGGCACAGTGGGACTGGCAGAGACACAGGGGAACAGACACAGGCACAGTGGGACAGGCAGAGGCACAGGGGGACACAGGCACAGGGGGAACGGCAGAGGCACACAGAGACAGAAGGAGAAACCGGCACATAGGGACAGGCAGAGGCACAGGGGGACACAGGCACAGGGGACAGGCAGAGGCACAGGGGGACACAAACACAGGGGGATATAGGCACAGGGGTACAGGCAGAGGCACAGTGGGACTGGCAGAGACACAGGGGAACAGACACAGGCACAGTGGGACAGGCAGAGGCACAGGGGGACACAGGCACAGGGGAACGGCAGAGGCACACAGAGACAGAAGGAGAAACCGGCACATAGGGACAGGCAGAGGCACAGGGGGGACACAGGCACAGGGGACAGGCAGAGGCACAGGGGGACACAAACACAGGGGGATATAGGCACAGGGGTACAGGCAGAGGCACAGTGGGACTGGCAGAGACACAGGGGAACAGACACAGGCACAGTGGGACAGGCAGAGGCACAGGGGGACACAGGCACAGGGGGAATGGCAGAGACACAGAGGCACACAGAGACAGAAGGAGAAACCGGCACATAGGGACAGGCAGAGGCACAGGGGGACACAGGCACAGGGGACAGGCAGAGGCACAGGGGGACACAAACACAGGGGGATATAGGCACAGGGGTACAGGCAGAGGCACAGGGGGACTGGCAGAGACACAGGGGAACAGACACAGGCACAGTGGGACAGGCAGAGGCACAGGGGGACACAGGCACAGGGGGAATGGCAGAGACACAGAGGCACACAGAGACAGAAGGGGACACCGGCACATAAGGACAGGCAGAGGCACAGGGGGACACAGGCACAGGGGACAGGCAGAGGCACAGGGGGACACAAACACAGGGGATATAGGCACAGGGGTACAGGCAGAGGCACAGGGGGACTGGCAGAGATACAGGGGAACAGACACAGGCACAGTGGGAGAGGCAGAGACACAGAGGGACACAGAGACAGAAGGGGACACCGGCACATAGGGACAGGCAGAGCACAGGGGGACACTGGCACAGGGGGAAAGGTAGAGGCACAGGAGGACACAGACACAGGGGGAGAGGAGAGGCACAGGGGGACAAGCAGAGCCACAGGGGGACACAGACACAGGGGGAGAGGAGAGGCACAGAGACAGGCAGAGGCACATGGGGACAGGCAGAGGCACAGGGGGACACACAGAGGCATAGGGAGACACAGACACAGGGGGACAGGCAAAGGCACAGGGGGACACAGACACAGGGGGACAGGCAGACAGAGATGCCGCACACGGGAGAGACTGTACATGAGAGAGACAGAAACAGTGCACGCGGGGGAAGACAGCGCACACGGGAGAGACAGAGACAGCGCACATGGGAGAGACAGCGTGCAAAGGAGACAGCGCACACACGAGAGACCGAGACGGCGCACATGGGGGAGACGGCGCACACGGGGGGGACGGCACAGACCGGAGAAAAAGGCACAAGGGAGAGACAGCACAGAGACGAGAGACAGCGCACAGACACCACTCTCCCGATGCAATAGCATCAGGCCCACATCTAGTATAATAATAAATAAAGCATAATAATAACAAAAAAATCTAAATTAATTTTAATTAACATATAATAATATAACAAATACAAGTATAAGAATAAATAAGGCATACTAATAAAAAAGAGATATATAATAATAAATAAAGCACGCAAATAATAAAAATAATAAATAAAGCATAATAATAGCAAAAAATAATAATACATAAAGCATAACAATAAAAAAGTAAACCATATTAACATAAAAAATATAAATATAGTTATAAATAAACCATAATAATAACAAAAATTGCTAAATTAATTTTAAAATATAACATAAAAATATAATATAATAATAAATAAAAGATAATAATAAAAAATAGATCTATAATAATAAATAAAGCATAATAATAAAAAATAGATCTATAATAATAAATAAAGCATAATAATAAAAAATAGATATATAATAATATAATAAATAAACCATGATAATAACAAAAATAATAAAGTATAATAATAGTAAAAAATACTACTAAAGAAAGCATAATAATAGCAAAAATAATAAACCATATTAACAGCAAAAAAATACAAATAGAATAATAAATAAAGCATAATAATAACAACAAAACATGCTACATTAATTTAATTAAAGTATAATATTATAAAAAAAAGAAATATAACAATAAATAAAGCATAATAATAAAATATAGATATATTATAATAAATAAAGCATGATGGTAACAAAAATAATGAATACAGCATAATAATAGCAAAAAAACTAATAAATAAAGCATAATTATAGCAAAAAGAATAAATCATATTAACAGCAAAAAATACAAATATAATAATAAATAAAGCATAATAATAACAAAAAATACAGATATAATACCAAAGTACAAATTACAGTGCACAACAGCATCTACCCAGTCTGAGATGACTGATAACAGATAACAATAGATCATATCCAATCATTCCATTAGTAAATATGTGTAAAATATATAACTTAAAAAGAATGATAAAAAATACATTTAAAAGTCATAATAATAGCAAAAAACATAATAAGAAAAAGAATTGCAGGGCGCTACAGTGGTTCCCCTGATGGAGATGGCTGATAACAGGATTATATTCAATCTTTTTTCTTTACTATATATGTAGTATAGGTATAAAGTACGAGCTATGTAATGAATGGCTTAAAACACAAAAAAATAACAGTTATAAAGGGATATAAAAATGCTAAAAATGAATAAGAAAAAGAACAGTAATAATAAAAAAAGACAAAGACAAGGTTCTCATCCGGAGCATAATAATCCATCACTGTTCTTCCTTACATATCTATGTTCCCTTCCCTAAGTGAACTCTGCTCCAAAACAATAACTAAAGATAAAAACCCCACAAAACTGACCTGATCACCCGGTGTCTCCCGTGTGCAGCACACAAAGTGTTAAGTACGCTGCACCTCTACCAGCAGGTAGATGACGGCAAGGAGGGAGACAGTAAATTCCACATTTCGCGTAGTAACGCATTGTTGTGGGGTGAGCATTGTCAGGGGCAGCAGGGACTCACAATGCTACAGCCGTCAAAAGCAAACTATTGTACAGGTGTATAGAATGTATTGTCCTCTGTGATCAGCCATCTCAGGCACGGGGTGGGGGAACTGACTGCACAGGTGTATAATAAAGGTCATCACCACTTTGAATGACTTACAGTGGGTATGGAGAGTATTCAGCCTCTTTGCTCAGTATTGAGTATTTGCACCTTTTGAGCTCGTACAGCCATGAGTCTTCTTGGGAATGATGCAGTTTTCCCCCTGGATTTGGGGATTTTCAGCCATTCTTCCTTGCAGATCCTCTCCGCTTCCGTCAGGTTGGATGGTGAACGTTAGTGGAGCCATTTTCAGGTCTCTCCAGAGATGCTCCATTGGGTTTAGGTCCGGGCTCTGGCTGGGCCGGTCAGGAATGGTCACAGAGTTGTGGTGAAGCCGCTCCTTTGTTATTCTAGCTGTGTGCTGAGGGTCATTGTCTTGTTGGATGGTGAACCTTCAGCCAAGTGTGAGGTCCAGAGCTCTGGAAGAGGTTTTCATCCGGAGATCTCTGTACTTGGCCGCATTCATGTTTCCTTCAATTGTAACCAGTCGTCCTGTTCTTGCAGCTGATAAACCCCCCCATAGCATGATGCTGCCTCCACCATGTCTCACTGTTGGGATTGTGTTGGGCAGGTGATGAGCAGGGCCTGGTTTTCTCCACCACTTAGAATTATCACCAAAAAGTTCTATCTTCGTCTCATCAGACCAGAGAATCTTATTTCTCATAGTCTGGGAGTCCTTCATGTGTTTCTTTGCAAACTCTATGCGGCTTTCATATGTCTTGCACTGAGGAGAGGCTTCTGTCAGGTCACTCTGCCATAAAGGCACAACTGGTGGAGGCTGCAGTGATAGTTGACTTTATGGAACTTCCTCCCATCTCCCTACTGCATCTCTGGAGCTCAGCCACAGTGATCTTGGGGTTCTTCTTTACCTCTCACCAAGGCTCTTCTCCCACAATTGCACTCTTTAACTGGATGGCCAGGTCTAGGAACACTTCTGGTGGTTCCAAACTTCTTCTATTTTAGGATTATGGAGGCCACTGTGCTCTTAGGAACCATGAGTACTGCAGAAATTCTTTTGTAACCTTGGTCATATCTGTGCCTTGCCAAAATTGTGTCTCTGAGCTCCTTGGGCAGTTCCTTTGACCTCATGATTCTCATTTGGTCTGACATGCACTGTGAGCTGTGAGGTCTTACATAGACAGGTGTGTGCCTTTCCAAATCAAGTCCTATCAGTGTAATTAAACACAGCTGGACTCCAATGAAGTAGTAGAACCATCTCAAGGAGGATCACAAGGAAATGGACAGCATGAGACTTAAATATGAGTGTCTGAGCAAAGGGGCTGAATACTTGTGACCATGTGATATTTCAGTTTTTCTTTTTTAATAAATTTGCACAAATTTCTACAGCTCTGTTTTTTCAGTCAATATGGGGTGCAGAGTGTAGATTACTGAGGAAATAATGAACTTTTTTGAATTTATCAAGTGGCTGCAATGAAACAAAGAGTGAAAAATGCAAAGGGGTCTGAATACTTTCCGTACCCGCTGTATCTCCAGTACTGGATAGAGATTTGGCAGCAGCTCTCTCATAGAGAACACACCAACGGTGGACTGAAATTTGGGCAGAGAATACTACTGGTTGAATCATTGGCCAGAACAGGGGTGTAACTGACACGCCTCTCCAGGGTCTTAGGATACTCAGAACCAGGCTTTTTTGAGGCTTCATCACGGGGATCACAGGGACCGAGACCCGACCCCGTAACCCTGGCGGTGTCATTAAAAGTTCGGTGTCTGTGGCTCACTCTCTTAGGGATAGGGATTTGGCGTGGAGTGTTCATTCTGGAAGGGATAACTGGACCTGGAGATACTTGTTAATTTTACGTGACGCCACCCGTGCGTTGTGGCTATAGATGGCCGCCGCTGCATGACAGTTCTCCTAGCAGCTGATGGTTGAGAGGTAGCAATCTTCTTAAGCCCTCTATGGGTAGGGCTGACCCCCAGGGCAGCTAGAGGTACCTGAGTGAGTTGGTAGTTGTGTTTCTGGTGCTTTTTATGCGTAAGACAGTTCACAGACACAGCGGGCTGCAGTCTTTAGTTCTGTTACTCACAGTCTTTGTGTAGCAGCCCGCTGAGCACTGGGTTTTTGGAGGCAGGGATCCAGCTACTCACTGGTAGTAGGATGGTACGTAACTGGCAGTGGCGTAACTTCAGGCCCAGGGGCCCCGATGCTCCAACGGGGCCCCCAATTATTACAAATCTTTAATAGTATTAGTCTTTTTCTATAGGCCAGAGGGACTTTTGGGGCCCCCTAGGCTGCAGAGCCCGGGTGCGATCGCAACCCCTGCACCTATTGTAGTTACGCCCCTGGTAACTGGCGCTTGCCTCGCCCATCCTACCTTGCGCCTCGCCAGACAGAGCTCTGAGCCAGTGAGTGTGGGCTTTTCCTAGGGGTTCCCCTGCAGTGTCTCCCCTTAGCCCTATGGTTACCACCTTTTCAGCAGATGTGCACGGTTGTTGACCCTGTCACCTTGGAAGTACTACACAGCCTCCGGGTTGCTAGTTTAGCCTGGTCTGGATTCTCCACTAGTCTTGGGGTTCCTGGTGCCCCTGTCCTTCGGCCTAGTCCCTCCACTGCCTTGCGCTTGACTATGAATTTGCGTCCCACGGGTGGATTGCTCACTTCTCGTGTCTCTAGGACCCATTCCTTTTCCTGAAGCCACTTAGGTGTTGTTTCTGCTCCTCAGTCTGGCCTTAGCTCCCACTTATTCCAGTCCTCTGGACACTTAAGTTCTTTCATGTTGTCACAGGCTTTCTTGCTCTATCTTACCTCCAACTCGACCCTTGTTGTTACATGGTCTCTCTTCAGCTGTTCTACCGCCTCTCCTCACCTGGTCAACTCTCTCAACTGTTCAACTGTCTCTCCTACATTCTAGATTTTTCCCTCTCTATTTATACCCTTTGTTACATGTCCCACGTCCTCTACATGTGTTCTTCCCGGCCTCACTCCTCCCAAGTGCTCCCTCCAACTACTTCCTTCACCATCCACCATCCAACCCTATTATAATGGTTCCTAGTGTGATCTGGGTGTCCCAGCACCGGTCTGTGCCCCTCTTACCCGTGAGTGGGATACTACACCCTAACAGGGGTGCAGTACCTCTGTGTCGACCGTATCCTCAGGGGCACCACACTCCCCCCTCCTTAAACCCAGCCCGTCCTCGGGCTGCAAGAGAACAGAAAAACAAGTGGTATCAAAGACATGTCAAATTTTTTTTGTAATGCTTAATAACAAGAACAATAACAATAAGAAGGCTTTTCATCCCTTTAACGGGAGGCACGGTTACTTTAACGTTGCTAATATAAAAGTAGAAAAGGCATAAATAACTATTTCCAGTCTCACCAAGTCCAGTGCGAACCCTGTTCGGGTATACATCACACTGTCCTAGATGTTAAACAGGCAAGTGTCCCGCACTTGGTGCCTCCCTTTGTCTTTGTAGCTACATTGATGGTTCCGGGACGGGGCTCTTTCACTGGTGCAGACGGTTGCTGTGGCCTTTGAGACTGCAGCGGCACAGCTACTGGCTCAGATACCAATGAGTTCAGTTGGGTAGTTTATCCCTCACATGGTGAACATCTAGGGTGTACCATCCCCGCTCTCCCAGGTGTTGGGTGAAGGCGACTCCGTCACCAGGCTGCAGATCGCGACCAGGGTGACGTTCCGGCAGGAGGGATTCATCGTCCCGGTGGGGATACAAAAAGTTCTCGGCCGCTTACCCAATGATGGAGATTTAGGATATGTCAAATCTAGCCAATGGAGAATATATCTGCAGTGCATTAAACAGCCCTGGTCATACAGATGCCATATCTTTCCGTTTTTAAATTTCCACAGCATGGCGATATCTTTTGCAGATTTGTCCCTGATTTGTTGCAGATTTTGCACATAGACTTCAATGGTGAATTGCAATAAATTCACAATGAAATGTATTATTTCGCATTCTGTCGCTGCAAAATGTAGAATTGCAGATTTCAAGTCCTTTAGAGGCAATTTATCCAGGTAAATGTATCAGTTACTGGCAGAAGAGAAACAACTAATTTACATTTGTTATAGTCATTGAAATAAACTGTTGTTATTTAAAAAATAATAAAGGTGTTGTGGCTGGTCAGGATCAGGGTTTAGAGGAGTTGGCTGGTTAGTATCTGGGATTGAGTGAGGGGCTGGACAGGTCAGATGATGTGTTTAGTGGGGAAACTGTTCTGGCTCCGGATTTAGGTGAGGGGCAGGCAAGGTGTTGGGCTTTGAGGAGGGCCTGGCCAGATTCTAGGATTAGAGGCTGAGCTGCCCAAGTGTTGGACCTGGTAGAGGGGCTGGGCTTAGATGAGGGAATTTCTAGGTGTTGGCCTTAGAGGACAGTTTGCCCAGGTGCTGGCCATAGATTAGGGGTTTGCCAGGTGCTTAGCTGAGGGTTAGGATAGGCGCTGTGCTTATAGGAGATATTGGCCAGGTGCAGGTCTTAGAGGAGAGGCTGGCCAGGTGTTGGGCTTAGATGAGGGCCTGACCGGGTGTTGGACTTAGAGGAAGACCTGGCCAAGTGTTGGACGTAGAGGAAGACCATGCCAAGTGTTGGACTTAGAGGAAGACCATGCCAAGTGTTGGACTTAGAGGAAGACCATGCCAAGTGTTGGACTTAGAGGAAGACCATGCCAAGTGTTGGGCTTAGAGGAAGACCTGGCCAAGTGTTGGACTTAGAGGAAGTCCTGGCCAAGTGTTGGACTTAGAGGAAGACCATGCCAAGTGTTGGACTTAGAGGAAGACCATGCCAAGTGTTGGACTTAGAGAAAGACCTGGCCAAGTGTTGGACTTAGAGGAGGGGCTGGCCAGTTGCTGTGTATAATGGAGGGGCTGGCCAAGTGTTGGACTTAGACGAAGACCTGGCCAAGTGTTGGACTTAGAGGAGGGGCTGGCCAGTTGCTGTGTATAATGGAGGGGCTGGCCAAGTGTTGGACTTAAAGGAGGACCTGGCCAGGTGTTGGGCTTAGATGAGGGCCTAACCGGGTGTTGGGCTTAGAGGAAGACCTGGCCAAGTGTTGGACTTAGAGGAAGACCTGGCCAAGTGTTGGACTTAGAGGAAGACCTGGCCAGGTGTTGGACTTAGAGGAAGACCATGCCAAGTGTTGGACTTAGAGGAAGACCTGGCCAAGTGTTGGACTTAGAGGAAGACCTGGCCAAGTGTTGGGCTTAGAGGAGGGGCTGGCCAGTTGCTGTGTATAATGGAGGGGCTGGCCAAGTGTTGGACTTAGACGAAGACCTGGCCAAGTGTTGGATTTAGAGGAGGACCTGGCCAGGTGTTGGGTTTTGAAGAGGGCCTGGCCAGATGTTGGCTTTAAAGGAGGACCTGGCCAGATGCTGAGTTTAAAGGAGGGGCTACCCAAGTGTTGGACTTAGTAAAGAGTCAGACCAGGTGTTGGGCTTAGAGGAGGGGCTGGCCAGGTGCAGGGCTTAGAGGAAAGCCTGACAAAGTGCTGGGCTAATAGGAGGGGCTGGCCAGTTGCTGTATATAATGGAGAGGCTGGCCAAGTGTTGGGTTTAGAGTTGGGCTTGGCCAGCTATGACACAGCAGATTTATTATAATTTATGCCAAAGGTTTTCATAAATTATACTATCTGGTCGATATATTACATCTGAATATGTAAACCAAAGTTAGGAATGGACACTACCGAGAAAATATATAATGGGAATATTACTCCGCTCCTGTTTTAATATGTATTTGTGCCAATGTTAGGTATATGAAAGGTGTAACCTTAAAAAAAGTCAAAAACTTGGCAATACCTGCCTGGTTCTGCCCAGAAGACATAGTGTAATAGGAGCTACTTACAGAGAAAAACTAATTGAAAGATTGACACCTATTCTGTATTTTTCAGACACTCCTGGTTTTTGGCAAATCCTGATGTGTGAATGAGGCCTTACTCTTTATTATATCCCATACGCAGTGGATTGGGAAAGTTGGGGGTGGACTTGATGGATGGTCATCCCAAAGGCCAATCCAGTAATCCATTGTCGTTCATGGTTATTTCCGACATCATTGATACTCTTCCTTATAGAAAACCAAGTACATGAAACCCTATGTAGGTGCGGCCACGACAACGTCAATATTCTGTGTGGTTGTCAAATTACATATTTCAAGAGCGTCTACGTCACAAATTCCAGAACTTCGTCATCCAGGTTCAAGGACGCCATGACTTGAGATACTATTGTTTTTTTTACTATTTTTGTCTTGTTACTTAGAGCGGCCATAAGACATGATTGATTTCATCTTCTTTTGCAGGTCAAAGTCCAAGCAAATATTTAGGCTGGAAGCAAATGTCTCCAGGTTCCCTCATTATCTTCTATAAATGGATACAGGAGTCTATAGATGATCAAACAGGATCTTCAAATGGCAAATAAAGTAATTCCCCTATCATTTATATGGTCTTTAAAGAAGTGTTTTGGGACTTACATATTGATGGTCTTATACCTAGGATCATTCCTGTGACCCATCACCAGCAGGGGTGTAACTACAATAAGTCTAGGGGTTGCAATCGCATCGGGCCCTGGAGCCTGGGGGGCCACAAAAGTCCCTTTCACCTACAGAAAAAGACTAATGCTATGAAAGATTTGCAATAATTGGGGGCCCCATTGGAACTTTTGTATCGGGGCCCATGAGCTTCAAGTTACACCACTGTCCAGGGAATATAGGGAGGGTCGTTGAAGAGCAGTGATCCCTGGATCTAGACCTCTACCAAATTATTATTATCGCCCCTGGAAACTAACTGGCTTTAGATAAGCATGGGAGGGGTTATCCTGCTTCTAGCTCCACCCCTGCATAGCTTATATTGCTAAGGCTATTGCCAGTAGCAATAGGTGCTCTTGGATACTTCTGGAGTGTAACAAGCCTTTGCTTATTGGGCACATGGAAACATGACCTCTTTTAGGAATCCTGTGCTACCTGGGCATGTTTTAGTCCATACTATGCCCCGATTCTGCCTCTTGCATCAATAATGCACCTTAGGGAACAGAGAAAACAGGGCGACTGCAAGATCGTACCGGACCCTGCACAGGGTGTGTCTGTTACATCACATGGGCTTTCCTTGGTGCCGCAGATATTAGACGTAGGGAACCTATAATCTTGTTGCAAAGTTTAATTTTTTTTTACGGCACAGAGGCAATAAAATGAGTCAAGGCTCCAATAAACACCTTTTGACAAGCAATGTAAATCATGGTTGATATATATATAGCCCTATAAACACAGACAGGTATGTGGAGCTACTATACGTTTTGCGACAAAGGAAAGCAGGGATTGTTTAGTTAAGATTCCTTAATGCCTCCAACCCATTGTCATGACAAGGAAGAGGCATAAAAAGAAAATGCTGCACATTTTTCTGATGATTTGGGGGTTTTTTTTGCATTAAAAGCTTTTACTTTTTGGAATAATAGAACCCAAACCTTAATGCTATGAGGCATCATCTTATAGTAGTCAGAAAGTGAGGCCATGAGCCAGGAGATAAAGCTCAAACCACACACGGTTATTGACCCGAAAACCCAGAGGACAGGCGGTTCACTCATATACATCTTGTTACAGTCCGAGCAACACCTGCACCGCTGTACGCATCTCGGGTGCGGGGTCCAGCTGCCATCGTCCATCTGACACTTGTCCAGGTCTCTAGTTCATCTGATCTGTGTTAGGCTGGCTTCACATTTGCGTATGGGAAGGCAGCGTTTTGCTGCGTTCCCATACGCAGTTAAACGCATGCGCACTGCGTTCCTATGTTTAACATAGGAACGCATGGTGCCTGCGTTTGCTGCGTTCGGGTGCGGATGCGGACGATATCTGCTGCTTCCGGTGTCCAGCATCCGCACCCGGGACGCAGCATGTTGGGTTTTTTTGTGCGTTTGGGGAGCTTGGACAATCAGCAAGCGTCCCCAAGCGTACAAAAAAAGCATTGTCTTCAATGGGTCCGCAGTGTCCTCTGCATGACACAGCAGGAGAACGCTGCGGACCCATTGAAAAATCTCCCGGTGGCCGCCGGTGATGTCACAGGAGCTCACCGACGGCCACCGGGAGATCAGCTGACCCTCTGCTGTCCTCCTTCTCCCCGCCGCCTGTAATCTCATAGCGATGTCGGCGGGGAGAACAGCTGATCTGAAAGCTGTTTGAATCTTCCCGCGCCGACATCTCCTCACAGTGTCGGCGCGGGAAGATTCAAACAGCTCTCAGATCAGCTGTTCTCCCCGCCGACAGTCCCGGAGCTTACCGGCGGCCGGGGGGCGGAGATCTCCGGCGCTGATCTCCGCCTCCGGCCCGCCCCCGGACAGCGCCGATTGGCTGCCGGGCTCCATAGTGATGTGTCCGCAGGCGGACATTATCCGCTGCGGACACATCAAAGTGTCCCTGCTTCTGACAGCGTTTGTGTCTGCATGCCATCAGCATGCAGACACAAACGCTAATGTGAAGCCAGCCTTAGGCTGACACAGAAACCTGATGCTTTGCAATCTGAATTGCAACTGAGGCACAACTCTGCCCTTTGCTTCAGGAATCCGGTTACAAGACTCAGACTGGAGGGAGAGATCCATCCCACTACCACCCTACAGATCTCTCCAAAACTAAAAAGAACCCAATCATGTTTTCCTTAAAGACTTGGTCAAACAGAAACCTGATGCTTTGCAATCTGAATTGCAACTGAGGCAGACTCTGCCCTTTGCTTCAGGATTAAATAGGAATCCGGTTACAAGACTCAGACTGGAGGGAGAGATCCATCCCACTACCACCCTACAGATCTCTCCAAAACTAAAAAGAACCCAATCATGTTTTCCTTAAAGACTTGGTCAAACAGAAACCTGATGCTTTGCAATCTGAATTGCAACTGAGGCAGACTCTGCCCTTTGCTTCAGGATTAAATAGGAATCCGGTTACAAGACTCAGACTGGAGGGAGAGATCCATCCAACTACCACCCTCCAAAACTAAAAACCACCCAATCAGGTTTTCCTTAAAGACATGGCCAAATAGGTTGACCAAGTTCACATCCTTTTGTTTTGTGTTGCACGGACAGCAGTAGCTGTGTATACAACACACTCCAGCGGGTTTTAATAGGTTTCTATGCACATTCTGGGGAAAACATAGCAACCTTCATATATCACACTTGTCAATGCTTCACTCTGCCTTCCTTATTCTTTTCCCGGAGAGCACATGTGTTATGAACCTTTGGCACAATGCAATGACCCATTTATCATTTGCCATTTATAATCCTGGTAGTTTTGCATATGACACTTTGGTCATTTCGTCATCTGTGCACCATGGTCTTGGTACAACTTCTACCTTTACATCCCTGTAACTACTATAGTTCTCTAGTAGTAATGGTAATTTTGCAGAGGAGGACTCATGTTGGTTCACACAGCTCATAAAAAAAGTGGGATTGGGATGATGCTTCTCCTGGACCGAGTAGCTTCTGCTCATGTGGCCAATTTGGTATTTATGACCTCTGGATGTATGATGTTAATGCATCCATAAAGAACATGGATAAATAGCCCAAATAGAGCATTCTTTGTTCACTGATTCATCAGCCAGACCCATCAGATAAGATAGAAGAGTTGCCTTATGTGTGATGACTTGATGCCCAGCTATGTATGTATAATGGGTCATTATGGAGATCCAGTAGACCCTCGGTCTACCCATCCTTCAACTTATCAGTCATAGGGTTTAGAGTTTTCCTAAATAATGTTGGGCTACTACCCATGCCTAACAGTTCCCGGTACTTTTCCCATTATCTCCAGGAAATATGACTCCCAGTACGCAGTGCAACACAAAGGATACAACGGGGGAGAGAAAAGGATAGGACGGCCTAAATGGTAGGGAGAGGGGAGAAAGATCACCACCTGGCACTAAGTTGTGTCTGCACCCTGCACTCCCTAACATCCCTTAGTGGGTCCGTCCTCCCACCGCCATCATGTGCCTAGTCCCTGAACTGTCACTCCAATCACCCTGGCTAGTGCAATGGCCGGTGAGTGCACTAGACTTCACTACTACAGTAATCCAACACAGGGGAAGGTAGACACACAGGGGAACATAAGCAAAAGGATATTCAACTATTCAGGACTTCAGGCAAACAGAACTCTGGAAGCTACAAGAAGCTTCTTTCCTCCAAGGTGGTCAGTTCAGAATGACCGACATCAGGTGATAGAACATGTGACTATTTAAAGGGAAGGGGAGTGGTCACAAACTGGCATCACCTGACCCAGAAACTACCAGCAAGAGAAGATTCTTTGGCCCTTGCTGTACCAAAAGAATTCATCTAAGTTTAGAATCCAGAGTCTCTCATCCCAAACCAGGGACAGGAGACCCTCATTCTGATTTTAGCCCTAAAACTGAATATTAGAAGATCCTTTTCAATAGCTCTAAATGGTAAAGAATGTGTCCTTTTCTCCAGCAGCTTCTAGTTTAGTGATAGGACATCATACTGATCCCAGACTCTATAGACAACCTAACATAATTATTGTTCTGTTCAACTAACCAGATTGGATCAGAAAGAGATTATTCACACATTTGTGAGCAGTCATTCTAAAATATGGAAGATGCTCAAAGGGGAATAGAGAATATCATTGCCCTCATATATTCACATGATCAGCGTCCATGTGGTGTGCCCAGATCCCAACAAGAAAGCACATGGTCGGTGCAGGCACTGTTACGATTTCTTTTATTGACTAGCCCTGTTGCCAAAGGTACTTTTGAAGGTGAGGAGGTTTTGGTCGCCTCCCTTGCCCTTCATTCCTAATCAATCCTTGGCTAAGAGCCCCTACCTCTACCCATGGACCAGGAAAACTCAGCAGCTTCAATAGAAGTCAACAGCAATAACAAAGCTCAGCACAGCACAACTTCAAAGCACGGGGTCCACGTAGAAATGAGCTCTAACTGTGACACCTAGTGGAGGGAAGTGGAGCTATTTCAAGGCTGGGGGAGTGGAGATCTGAATATTAAGACTCACCCCTCCACCTCCACCTAAATGCTATGACTCACCCCTCCACCTGCAGAGCTGCAGCACACAGCATCGACTAAGGAGAAAAAAAATCATATTTAATCACAGCAGCAGCACAAATGGACTGCAAACAGTCAACACGGGACACTAATGTCAGGACTTTAGATCTTTAATGGATCTTTTTGTGCATCCTACCCCTTTCCAAGATGGTGTCTACTGCTTTGCTCCTGTTCATGTGATCCTCCTTCCCTGCCTTTGTAAAACCAAGTCTACCGTTTAGCCCTTCTTGAGTATTCAGTTTGGCTCCCTTTTGTTTGCTCCACTTTCTCCTAATCTGCTTTTCCAGCATCTGCAGTTTGAACTCCAGAAACCGCACCTGCTTGCAGCTACTCTCCTGCTACAAACTATCTGTGCTGCATGTTCCTGATTCGGCCACTGTTCTGTCAGCTATGTGCCACGTAAGCCCTGTGTGCTCTGCTAGTACTTGCAGCTCCTAATATTGTTTATTCTGCAATAGCAGCATTCTGGACTTCGGGACTTACTTAACGCTGCACTGCACTACAAAGGTTCTGCACTTGTTTTTCTGAAACTTTCCATTCCCAGGCCTTCTTGGGTGGATTGTGCTCATAGACTGTATTTCTTTTGGCTTCACCTGTGTGAAGTATTTCTAGAGACTAATCAGTTTGCAGCGTGTGATGAACTTGATCACTGGCTGCATCTCATGTTTGTTGAATAAAGACTTGTTCACCTTTAAACTTGGTCTCAGTGTGTCTTTGCTTCCACTGCTAATAGATTCTTAAGTAAATCCTACAAATGATTACACTTAAGCTGTCCCCAATGGCCAGTGTGAAAATTGCAAGATTAATAATTTAGCTTTTTTATAAAAAAAAAACATAATATGAAGAATAAGAAAAATTGGTAAATGTTTTGAAAAATACACCTTACCCAAAAACCTTGTTTAAACAATAGGTCATTTTCTAACAACTAGTCATGAACAACCATTATCATTCTCGGGTGTTCAGTGTTCACAAGGAAGAGTTGGGTACTCGGATGGGCAGGACTCGAGTTCCCGACTGTAATGGAAGTCAAAGGGGAACTTAAATTTGCATATTTAAGACAAATATTGGGAATATAATGCCCGGTCAATAACAGTAATATATGTGAATGAGTAGGTTTAGACCTCCTAGCCAGAGGGGGAAGCTGAGACAGGACATCAAGGTCTACCGGGGGGCTGTGAAGTGCGGTTCGTCTCAATATGACCAATGGGTTTCCATTCTTAATCTTTTATTGTGAACAGGCAAAACTGAAAGCCATACTCAAGATACTTTGGAACGTATACCCGGAGGATGGACAGTCACAGTTGCCGATGCCACCGTCATGTCCCAAGCATCTATAAAACCAACGTTGACTCCTTGGAAAACCTCCCTTAAGACCAGATATTGAGTGTAGCCATGGAAGTCTCCTTGCATCTCCACCGGAGCGTAGACATCCCTGGTATTCTCTGACTTGATGATGACCTTGGTGTCGGGACTTCTGATGAACAGACGTTCCACCGCTCTCCGGATATTGAAAGCCCGTTTAATGAAAACCTTAACCGGGAAATGTCTGAAGTGTTGTCCCATTGTAATAACAATGACGGTGTCCTTCCCCCCGGCCTGCTGGTCAATCTGACGACTGGTGTACATGTCCTCCTTGAAATAGTAGAATGGGGGATGCTCTAAGGGGAATCCATGTCTCTTGTAGGATATGTACATATCTTTCTCCATGTTTATGGCTTCCAGTGCTTTGTGCCACTCCGACCATCCACTTCCATGGTACCGGAAATAATTCACTACTGTGGAGGATATACAAAAAATTATCTGATTAATATAGCTTTTAGAAGACAAAGTGTGATGAGCAACCCCATTGGGTCACTGCCCCTATTTGGTCTTAATCCATTGAGGGGGGCCCCGGTGCAGCCATGGTGAGCGGGGGGGGGGGGTGCTGGCAGCCGTCGGTGAGGAACGGGGGGGAGTGGCCATTATTCCATTATTGGAGATGTGGCTCTCCTACCTGCTGAGCCGCGCCGAGAGCATGCAGAGGGGCAGAGGAGAGGAGGGGTGGGATCAGGCAAGGGGAGCAGGAAGCTTCCTGCTTCCCTTGCTGACCCTCCTCTCCTCTGACATCGGGTTACGGGGGTCGGCTGGGGGCTCCCCTGCAGGCTTCAGGGGCCCCCTAGCCAGTCGGGGCCCTGGTGCACCTGAACCAGCTGCACCACGGTAGGTCCGCCCCTGTTTGGACATAACTATGTGCCCACTCTGGGCCCCGCATGCATAGACCATGTTCAGAAGCTGTGCTACACAGCTGGCATCTGGCTGTAATAGCAGCAACTGAGTATAGCTTGGATTGCTGCAGTTTAACCATTAAAATACTGATGTCAATCACTGACAGTGAAGGGTGGTGTCAATCAATGGGTGTTGAAAGCTTCCATTGGTTAATTGCCGCCACCTTGGTTCTTCTGTGAAGCTCGGCCACAGACAGGGCTTCATAGAAGGTCATCATTACACTATTCACTGCCATATTACTGTATTGCAGTGTTTTGCCAGAACGATAACATTATTGCATGCAGATTTAATCCCTTGACGACACCAATAAATAATGGAAATATATACAGCTGAAACCAGAAGTTTCCATCCACTATATAATAAGACTCATCTGCATGTTTATTACTTTGTCGCAAGTTTACATACACTAAGATTATTTTACCTTTAAACAATTTGGGATGTCATGTGTTTGGAAGCTTCTGATAGGTTTATTGGAAACATCTGAGTTAATTAGAGACACACATGTGGATGTAATTTGCAGCACACCTGAAACACACTGCTTCTAGGTAAAGTCTAAAGTAATCAACCAAAATATAAGGAAGAGAATTGTAGACTGGCACAAGACTGGTTCACCCTTGGGTGCAATTTCCAGATACCTGAAGGTACCTCGTTCATCTGTACAAACAATTATACACAAGTAGAAACAAGATGGGAATGTGCAGCCATCATACCGCTCAGGAAGGAGACGGGTTCTGAGTCCCAGAGATGAACGTGCTTTGGTCTGACATGTGGATATCAACCCAAGAACAAAAGCAAAAGACCTTGTGAAGATGATGGTGGAAGCTAGTAAGATTGTGTTATTATCCACAGGGAAACGAGTACAGTATCAACTTGGGCTCAAAGACCGCTCTGCCAGGAAGAAGCCGTTACTCCAAAATAAACATAGAAAACCAGATTAATGTTTGCAAATGCACACAGGAACAAAGACCTACATTTTTGGAGACGTGCTGTGGTCTGACAAAACTAAAATTGAACTGTTTGACCATAATGTCATTCGTTACATTTGGAGGAAAAAGGGAGAAGCTTGGAAGCCTAAGAACACCATCCCAACTGTGAAACATGGGGGAGGCAGCATCATGTTGTGGGGTTGTTTTGCTGCAGGAGGGACTGGTGAACTTCACACAATAGATGGCATCATGAGGAAAGAGGATTATGTGGCAATACTGAAGCAGCATCTCAAGACGTCAGCCAGGAAGGTAAAGCTTGAGCGGATATGGGTCTTCCAAATGGACAATGACCCAAAGCTACTGCCAAACTGGTCACAAAGTGGCTTAAGGATAACAAAGTCAATGTGTTGGAGTGGCCACCACAAAGTCCTGCTCTCAATCCTATTGAAAATGTATGGACAAAACTGAAAAGGCTGCGAGCAACAAACCTACAAACATGGCTCAGATACACAAGTTCTGTCTGGAGGAATGGACCCAAATTCCTCCAACTATTGTGAGAAGCTTGTGGAAGGATCCAAAATGCTTCATCCAAGTCATACAGTGTAAGGGCAATGGTACCAAATACTAATGAAATGTATGTAAACTTGTGATCACACTGACTAGCAGAGATTTTTTAGACTCGTGCTTCCTGTCCATTCAGAAAGTGTTTTCAGCAGACTCCTTATCAGCAGAGTCAGGATTAGAATGTGTACACAGATGAATACACAGGATCCACCAACAACAATAGGTGATGTCACAGCTCACCTGCTACCCCAACCTTCACAATGATCTTTGTACATGCTCATTAGATGCTTCAGTACAAAAGATAGGACATTGCAGCTAATGTACATGTGTTGTTTCCTGCAACAACAGGAAGTTAGAATCTAACAAAAAACCCAGTGCCCTGTGTGAAAGTTACAAGATTTTTTATGTTTATTTTTAATACAGATAGTGAAATATTAAAAAAATCTTACTCCTGATGTCTTCAGTGAAATACATAATGAACTGTCGTAACGTGGAGTCACCGATGAGGAAGAGCTTCTTCCCTTTTAGACATTTTAAGAAGTCCAGATCTGTCTTATACAAAGTCATGTTACAGTAGACCGGATTCCAGACTTGGTCATAGAAGTATCCGCTCGGGAGCGGCGAGCCCATTCCTGTCTCACATTTTGGCTTTGGGGCTTCTGTTACATCTGGAGGAAAGATACAATCAAGACAATTAAAATAAACTCCTTTAAGGAGTTGTCTACCTTGGGCAATTCTTTTAGGTTAGAATAGTCCCCAACTATAAGCCGATCATTGTGTTCTAGGAGACTCAGTACTAAGAAGTGATTGAGAAACTCCATAACCAAATATACAATTTTCCTACAGCGCTCACAGTGGTGAAGTATAGTATTACATGATGTCTATATGATGCACCCACCTTTGTGGGCTCCCGTTAACTGGAGGAATATATTCCACCTCCCTCTAATTTTCATAAAAGATGGTTAACAAAAGGGGGGGAGGAAGCCCTCAAGCAAATGTCTACATAAGTGTCAGGTTTGGTAATATTCCTAGTCATGTTCCGCAGGTGTTTTCATGGGTCCAAACATTGACTTAAAGGGTAGTTGCCTAGAAATGGAAGTTGAGATAGTAGGAGAGCTACTTTGCAGGGTGGCACAAGCTTTCTGTCCCCCGGCTTTGAATTGCAGCCCGCAGCTGCCCCAGAAAATGGCACATTCATAAAAGCACAATTTTTTGGTGCTTTACCCCAACTCTTCCAGTGGCCCTGGTGGGGGTGGCACGCTGGGTAATAGAGTGGTTAATGCCAGCTTTGTATTGTGAGCTGGCACTAAACTCAAAATTGATGGTGTCAGGCCAATATTAGACCTGTGAGATGAAGGAGAGCTTAAGATGTTTCCTGTGGATTATGACAGAGGGAGTTTTTTTGTTACTTAAGTATGGGAAACCAGTTGTCTTGTCTGTTATTTCTATTAAAATGTTTTTACTCTGTGTTGTGTTTTTTTATGTTTACTAGAATGTCATGGTGGCTGGGTCTAAAATTGGCTTGACACCATGAATTTCAGGTTTTGTGCCAGCTGGCAATACAGAGCTGGCATTAACCCTTTCAATTCACAGCATGCCATCACCCCCAGAGCTGCTGAAGAGCCAGTCAAAGAGCCTGAAAATGGTGCTTCCATGATTACGCTATTTTAAGGGTCGGCTGGGGGCTGCATTTTTTAGCATGGGATGTCCAGAATGCTCGGGCCTTACCTCGTTGGGAATCCCAGCCCCCAGCTGCATGGGTTTTACTTTGGCTGGCAATCACAAATAGGGTGAAGCCTACACATTTTTTAACTATTTATTTAAATAATTTAAAAAATAATGGACTTCCCTGTATTTTGATTGCCAGCCAAGGCAAAGCCAGGCAGCTGGGGGTGGCAGCTTGTAGCGGACCGCTTTATCTGTGCTGGCAATCAAAAATACTGCAAAGCACTATGCAAATTTTTTTAAATTATTTTATTTTTACAGTACTAAGATGTCAGTGAATGGGTGAGGGGCCCAACAACCAATCACAGACCCAGTCAAAGACAATGGGCGTCTGTGATTGGCTGCTGGAGTGACCTGAAACCAGCCTATAAATTCTAGCATTTAGAATATATGGGCAGTTTCTAGATTACTCCAACAGCCAATCACAGACGCCCATTCTGTGTGACAGCATCTGTGATTGGCTGTTGGGTCTCGCTGCAATGAATATCCCAGACGTTAATAAGCTGCCATGGAAGTAGATGAAGCAGGATGGCGGGATGCGGTAAATATAATGCTGCTTAATAACATATTTCTTTTTACAGCCTCCAGAACCAAAACTATAACACAGACTTCCCAGGGAAGTCTGTGTTCAGGATCTGTGCCCGAACATAGGTGATCAGTATAGACCCCAAACTTAACAGTTCAGGATCGCCCGTCACCCACCCCTGAGTATTACGTTTTTTGTATTTTTAAAATCCACCATACAGTTCTTGGGTTATGGGCCTTTTTTTATCAGGAGCTTGATTTTACGGTTTTTATCAAAGGGGTGTGGCTTACAGAATTCTCTGGGGCGTGTCTTTAGGCTGTTCTCTTGTGAGCCACGCCCACTAGATGAAGACCATAAAAACCTGCACTAAACATAAAGGCCCGTATCTCAGGAACCGTATGGCGGATTTTAAAAATATAAAAAACAGAATACTCCGGGGAGCAGTGGGGATATGATGGGATCAACAGCTGAAAACGTTTGACCAGGTAATAGGTCCCCTTTAAATGAACATTATCTGTTCTTTTAAGTGATGTAAAAGCTTTGTTATAACTTCTAAGCTAATCAGACTTCTCATTTCTCCCCCCTCTCACATACACACTATGAGAAACTGCAGCTTCATCTGTGATCTTTCCCTCTATAGTGTATGGTGTTAATACCTAAGAACCATTTAGCATCGTATAAACTTACTTCTACATCTGGTAACTGTTATGTCATCAAACGTTGTGGGAATTTCAACACCGACGTTTGGTCTTAAAAAAAAAAAAACAGAAATCAAATGTTTTACAGAGTCATGGACTATGTAGCCAATATATGTAAAATCCAGCTCTACAGCATGTAAAATAAAAGATCTTCTTAAAGGGAAACCATCAACAAGATATTGTCGGCTTTTGTATGTGTTATTTATGACTGTAGGACACCCCAGCTTGTTAGTACAAAATACTCAAAGACTTTAAGACTTAAACATAAAGTTGTCTGAACATGATATAAACACTTAATACATCGGGAATTCATGTGTTAATGCACCAGACCTCAAGAGCATTAAAGAGTTAATATGTCGCCAGATCCAGTGCACAATTACTACTATGCACCACTATGCACTTGCTTAGAAACCCACTGTATACATATTTATTATTGAGCTTAATTCAGAATAGTATTCAGTAAACTCATGAGCTCCCTCTAGTGGTTGCTGAAGACAGAACAAATTTCATTACTAAGCTATATGCTAATGTATGTAATGTATGTCACCAGTGTCTCCCATCCTTGAGAGACCTCTGGGATCTGATTTTAACATTGGCTTGTGAAACTCTGGGTTTTTAAATGTATTTGTTTTCTTTTGGGGTAGCAAGGCGTAAGAACTCTTTCCTTTCCGCTTGTTCCTTGTTACTCCAATCTCAGGTGTTGTGATTGTTACCACTCCCCTTCATTATAAATAGTCACATGTTCTATCACATGGTGCCGGCTATAGAGAACCATTTCTGTGCTGACCACCTTGGAGTGAGCAAGTGGAAGAATCTAGTGTGGTGTGGTTTGCAATTCTGGGTTTTTTCTGTGTTGGAGTTATATCCTTTATTGTCTTTTCTCCTGTGTTTTATTACAGTAGTGGTGAAGAGTAGTGCTCTCACCGGCTTTTGCACTATCCAGGGTGAGTGGAGGGATGGCCAGGGATTAGGCATGTGGCGGCGGCGGGGGGAAGGACCTGTATAGGGACGGTAGGGGAGCTGAGGGTACAGTGATAGGTAAGTGTCAGGAGCTGATCGGTCTCCTCTCTCCCTACCATTTTTCTCCTTTACATCCCTTTTGTTACCTTTTGTGTCGCGCCATGCGCAGACAGGGATGGAGCTACCCAACCGAACCAGAACTATAACATGGACTTCCCAGGGAAGACCGCGTTCGAGGTCTGTGCCTAAACACTAGGTGTCCGGTATGGACCCCAAACTTTAAGGTTCGGGTTCGCTCACCCCTACTCTCCACCTCTATAATGTCCTCACACTTTATTGATAGTGGTATGAATACTATAAGCCACCAGCAATGCTATACATAGAACCACTTTAAGAACCTAGTGAATATTTGAGTCTTTTTAGAGCTTTTTGGATCTTTATTAGGACGGTAATAAGAATACATGATGGACGCCATACCTCTGAAACATTTCTCGCTCCTCAGGGGTGAGATATGAGACTTGAAGCTCGTAGCCCCTCATTTCTCTCAGACTTTCACAATTAAAGTCAGTGACTTTGTAGCAGTAGTAAGCCTCCTCGTACAGCGAGTCCTCGTACTCACAGATCTCCTTACCCTCTTCAATCGGGAGTTCAAATCCACATTTACTCGACGCTTCTTTACCAAATTTTTCAAATTTGCCCTCAAACCCAATGACACCCAAGCTGGAGTGCCGGGCCCGCCACAAAGCCGCCACGCCTTCACTCGGGTGGAAGACGAGGATGTTGACTTTGGCTCGGCCGGCCCAGTACAAGGGAAAGCGGACGAGGTAGGAGCCATTGTTGAAATCTGTAATAATTCCCGATACAGAAGCTCCAAGTTCTGGAGAGAAGAGTCTTGATCTCAGGAAGTCTCCTCCATACGTCTTCCTGTTACCCAAGTGATCGGACATATCAACCTGCACCACAAGGTCGTCTCCGACACAGTACGTCTTCCGAGGGTTGACAATGGAAATCTTACTGTTCCTTCCACTTGTGGTTTTGTTAAAATGTGTAAATGTCACATTGGGGATGAGTCTCTCGAGTTTCTCATACATGGCATCGATTTTGTCTTGTAGATCTGTCTTACGTGGCTTCAATGTATCCTGCATGGTGGCGGAAAACAACACAGAACATCTATTATCTACGTGCAAATACAGAGTTGCAAAAAATAAGAAAAAATTACACGTTTTTTTAACTAATATAGAAAGCTGAGTGTATGTGTGTATGTATGTGCATGTGTGTATGTATGTGTGTGTATGTATGTGTGTATGTATGTGTGTATTTGTGTATATATGTATGTGTATGTATTTGTGTGTATGTATATATATATGTGTGTGTATATGTATGTGTGTTTGTGTGTGTGTATGTATGTGTGTATTTGTATTTGTGTATATATGTATGTGTTTGTGTATGTATTTGTGTGTATGTATATATGTGTGTGTGTATGTGCATGTGTGTAGGTTTATGTATGTGTGTTTGTGTGTGTGTATGTATGTGTATGTGTATATTTGTGTGTGTATGTATGTGTGTGTATGTATGTGCATGTGTGTATGTATATGTGTGTGTATATGTATGTGTGTATGTATGTGTATGTGTATGTTTGTGTGTGTATGTATGTGTGTATTTGTATTTGTGTATATATGTATGTGTTTGTGTATGTGTGTATGTATATGTGTGTGTATATGTATGTGTATGTATGTGTGTGTATGTATGTGTGTATTTGTATTTGTGTATATATGTATGTGTTTGTGTATGTATTTGTGTGTATGTATATATATGTGTGTGTATATGTATGTGTGTATGTTTATGTATGTGTGTTTGTGTGTGTGTATATTTGTGTGTGTATGTATGTGTGTGTATGTATGTTCATGTGTGTATGTATATGTGTGTGTATATGTATGTGTGTATGTATGTGTGTATTTGTATTTGTGTATATATTTATGTGTGTATGTATTTGTGTGTATGTATATATATATGTGTGTATATGTATGTGTGTTTGTTGTGTGTATGTATGTGTGTATGTATGTGTGTATTTGTATTTGTGTATATATGTATGTGTTTGTGTATGTATTTGTGTGTATGTATATATATATATGTGTGTATATGTATGTGTGTTTGTGTGTGTGTATGTATGTGTGTATGTATGTGTGTATTTGTATTTGTGTATATATGTTATGTGTTTGTGTATGTATTTGTGTGTATGTATATATATGTGTGTGTATATGTATGTGTGTTTGTGTGTGTGTATGTATGTGTATGTGTATGTTTGTGTGTGTATGTATGTGCATATGTGTATGTATATGTGTGTATTTGTATATATATGTATGTGTCTGTGTATGCATGTGTGTGTATGTGTATATATATGTGTATGTGTGTATCTTTGTGTTTGTTTGTATGTGTGTGTATGTATTTGTGTGTGTATATTTGTGTGTATGTATGTGTCTGTGTATGTATGTGTGTGTATGTGTGTGTATGTGTATATTTGTGTGTATGTATGTGTCTGTGTATGCATGTGTGTGTATGTGTGTGCATGTGTATATTTGTGTGTATGTATGTGTCTGTGTATGCATGTGTGTGTATGTGTATATATATGTGTATGTGTGTATCTTTGTGTTTTTTTGTATGTGTGTGTATGTATTTGTGTGTGTATATATGTGTGTATGTGTATATTTGTGTGTATGTATGTGTCTGTGTATGTATGTGTGTGTGTGTGTGTATGTATGTGTCTGTGTATGTATGTGTGTGTGTGTGTGTATGTATGTGTCTGTGTATGTATATCCACTAAAGACATCCGCACCGTTGCATCTGCAATCACAAGATTTTGCACAGACACCCCATTTAACTCAGGGGAACGTCATAGACTATGTTTTGAGGGGAATTTTAACCCCGTGCCTTACAGTCATTCGCCAAAAAAAGGCCTATTTACTGTTTGTATGTGTTAGCTAATAGATACTGCTTTGGCTGTTTTGACAGTTGGCCTGGATATTTATCAGGTGGCCTATAGCAACCAATCACAGCTCAGCTTCTGATTGGTTTTGATAAGCAATGAAGGACATTTATAGTATAAAAGAGTTCATGCATGTCTGAGAAACATTCAGGGAAGCTTGCTAAAGACAAGGATGTCTGGAAAATGCCGCACACTGGGGCATGACTCTCAGTGAAGCAGCAGTCACACAAACCAGAAAGCGACTAATGGCCGCTTTACACAGCACGATATCGTTGTCCAACACCGATAAAAAGTCACGTGTTCGTGCGTTGGCCCCGATATCGTTCGTGCGTTGTGTGGTGTAAATGAGCAATGCGATGCAAAAACGATATCGTTGGGGAATTGTGCAGGCTCTCCAACTGGCCGGTATTGGATGGACGATCTGGCAGGATGTGTGACGGCCCAACAACGACTTGAAGCACAACTTCCCCTATTCACTCCCATATTAAATGGTCGTTCCCTGGGTCGCTCGTACGAGGGGGCGTACACGTCGTAGTGGCGTTGCCTGCCGATATCTCCCCGTGTAACATCTCCTATGCGATCTTGGATTAGTGCCAAAAACGTGCCCGCTCCCGTGCCGTTGTATACAATATCGGAACGATATCGGGACCGGATGTGTAAAGCGGCCATCAGACAAAGCTTTGCTATTCTTCTAATGTGGCTCCCCTGTGGTCTGGCTACCACAAATTATATTTCATCACAATCACTTGTAATGCAATGTCTGGGAAGAATTAGGGCTCCTTCTGCTGGAAGTCTGAAGCATCCAACACAGCCTGAACATCAACCAGGAAGCTGAGCACTGAGCAGCTTGGCTTAGGCTGTGACTCAGTTTCTGGTTGGAGGGAGGTGATACCTGGGTAGTAAGGCTGAGTTAAGCACAGGAGAGTTTCAGTCGGAGGAGGGAGCAGCTGCGAGGCAGGGTATCAGGCCCTAGGTTACTTAGGCTTGCAATACCTAGTGACAGTGGAACCTTCTGAGGCGGTCATGGTACAGAGGGTCAGGGAACTGCTCTGAGGGAACAAGGATACCCACAGGATCAGCACTACTACCTTGGCTGCAGGTTATCCAAAGCAACAAAGTGAGAGTATAGGACAGCACAAAGGCACCTAGAAGCCTACAAGGACAAGTCAGCAGGTAGGCCACTATACTCACCCAGCAGAGCTGACTGCAGTTCTTCTCAGACTGGCTGGACCATGTACCCGGTGGTGCCTGTATACCTTGGACCTGCTTGGACACCTGCAGTAAAAAGTAAGTGCAACAAGACTGACTCTGTGTGACTCCTTTCTCCACTGCACCTTCTACTACTACTCTCATCATCACCATCCCCTGGGAGTCAGCCCTGGTTGGGAAGGGTTTAATATCTATAGTGCCACACCACCTATCTCCCATCTCCCAGGGATTACATGCACACTCACTTAAGGGCTATTCCACTGTCACCTTCTTTCGAATTCTGTGCAAGTTCCATATTTCTCTGCCATTTCATCAGTGATCCTGTTCTTTACAAATTCTAGCTTCAGGTTAGTCTGATGCCCTTTCTGCAGTGCCTAAATCAGTTTACTCTGTGTCAGGTAAATGGAAAAACAGTATGGCTGCAATCTGGCCATCTTTTATATCCTCACCCACTGCTCTCAACAAGTGATCACTTCCAGAATTGCAGTTATGTGCTCCTGTATATCATTTCTTTTCTGACACTTTGTACAGTGTCAGGTAAACTGCAAAACAATATGAGTGCAACCTGACCATCTTTTATATCCTCACCCACTGATCTCAGAAGTATGATCACTTCCAGCATTGCTTTTATGTACTCCTGCATATCCCTTCTTTGCTGAGTGTTGTATTGTTCAGTGTCAGGCTAAACTGCATAACAATATGGCTGCAATATGGCCGTATTTTATATCCTCACCCACTGATCTCAGATGTATGATCACTTCCAGCATTGCGTTTATGTGTTCCTGTATATTCTTTCTTTGCTTAGTGTCATTTTGAACAGTTTAAGGTAAACTACAAAACAATATGGCTGCAACATGGTCGTCTTTTATATCCATACCCACTGCTCTCAGATGTATGATCACTTCCAGCATTGCGTTTATGTGTTCCTGTATATTCTTTCTTTGCTTAGTGTCATTTTGACAGTTAAGGTAAACTACAAAACTATAGGCTGCAACATGGCCCGTCTTTTATATCGTCACCCACTGATCTCAGATGTATGACCACTTCCTGCAATCCTTTTATGTGCTCCTGCATATCCTCTTTGCTGAGTGTATGTATTGTTACTGTCAGGATTAAACTGCAAACAATATGGCTGCAAAAATGGCCGTCTTTTATATCGTCACCCACTGCTCTCAGATGTATGATCACTTCCAGCATTGCTTTTATGTGTTCCTGTATATTCCTTCCTTTGCTTAGTGTCATTGTACTTGTACAGTTCAGGTAAACGTCACAACAATGATGCAACTTGCGTTTTACATCCTCACCCACTGCCTACTGATCACTTCAGAATTATCAGTCTCCCTCACATCCCTCTTTGTGATGTCTTTGTATACGTCAGGAAAATGCAAACTATGTGTAACATGGCCGTTTTATATCGTCACCCGATCCAGATGTATATCACTTCCTGCATCCTTTATGTGCTCCTGCATGTCCCTCCTTTGCTAGTGTCATTTTGTACAGTCAGGTAAACTGCAAAATGTATGGCTGCAACATGGCCATCTTTTACATCCTAACCCACTGATCTCAAGTATGATCACTTCCAGCATTGCATTTATGTGCTCCTGCATGTCCTTCTTTGCCAAGTGTCATTTTGTACAGTCAGGTAAACTGCAAAACTATATGGCTGCAACATGGCCATCTTTTATATCCTCACCCGCTGATCTCATATGTGTGATCACTTCAGCATTGCGTTTATGTGCTTCTGCATTCCCTTCTTTGCTAAGTGTCATTTTGTACAGTCAGGTAAACTGCAAAACTATATGGCTGCAACATGGCCATCTTTTATATCCTCACCCACTGATCTCATATGTGTGAATCACTTCCAGCATTGCATTTATGTGCTCCTGCATATGCTTTCTTTGCTTTGTGTCATTCTGTACAGTTTCCATAGCAAAAATAACTAACTGTTTAGACTGTATGTCTCATGTAGTCCACTATGAAGCTAAGAGTGGCACCTGACCTGCTGTCATTTTGTCTTAAGGTCTGACCACTGAACATTCTCTTCCTCTCCTTTGTATACTTCTCTTATTGTATACTGGAGATTACAACCTCCAGAAGATTCCTTCTATCAGTCTTTATACCAGGCTGTGCTGTACTTATCCTGTGTATATCTGGGGCCACAACCTGTTGCAAATTTTGGCTTTCAGCAGAATCAGGAAGACTCAAATATTGTGTGAAGCTTAACTGTAATACTTCAGGTATACAGCAATTATTATCGTCATGGAAACAGCAAATTTACATTTGGAATTTTAGAAAAATTACTAGACCCGCAAAAAAATTATACTAAGAACCTAATTAGGACAAATATTAGGATTTGCATTAAACCCAATAATATGATAAATACAGAAAATGATTTCTTACCTGATATAAGTTGCGATACCAGGAGAAGCTAACGAGAAACAAGACCATAATGACTAGAAGAAGGAACTTTGTACGCAGCGTCATCATATCTTTACACCGGAATATCCCCCTGCAGAGAACATAAATATAATGAACATATATAATTATATACAGGAGATACCCAGGTTGTACCGGCTGTACATATATGATTATATACAGGAGATGCCCAGGCTATACCGGCTGTACATATATAATTATATACAGGAGATGTCCAGGTAATACCGGCTGTACATATATAATTATATACAGGAGATGTCCAGGTTATACCGGCTGTACATATATAATTATATACAGGAGATGCCCAGGTTATACCGGCTGTACATATATAATTATATACAGGAGATGCCCAGGTTATACCGGCTGTACATATATAATTATATACAGGAGATGGCCAGGTTATACCGGCTGTACATATATAATTATATACAGGAGGTGCCCAGGTTATACCGGCTGTACATATATAATTATATACAGGAGATGCCCAGGTTATACCGGCTGTACATATATAATTATATACAGGAGATGCCCAGGTTATACCGGCTGTACATATATAATTATATACAGGAGATGCCCAGGTTATACCGGCTGTACATATATAATTATATACAGGAGATGGCCAGGTTATACCGGCTGTACATATATAATTATTACAGGAGGTGCCCAGGTTATACCGGCTGTACATATATAATTATATACAGGAGATGCCCAGGTTATACCGGCTGTACATATATAATTATATACAGGAGATGCCCAGGTTATACCAGCTGTACATATATAATTATATACAGGAGATGTCCAGGTTATACCAGCTGTACATATATAATTATATACAGGAGATGCCCAGGTTATACCAGCTGTACATATATATTTATATACAGGATATCGGATGTAATATTATATTACAGGTATTGTGTAAAGTAATTTCAGAACTGTTAAAATAGCGTTCAAATTTGTTAAAATAATAAATTAGTATTTTGTCTCGATGGTTACAATCCACATAGGAGGCAAAAAAACGTTGTGGTTGCCGTCCACTTGCTGCAGTGTGTCTGTTATGTCCCACGAACGGGAATAACTTGCTGCGCATGTTTTTTTGCATTGTTTATTTTTCCTCCAATCAGTAAATTTCCTTGTGTTGATAGGTAGATTTAGACTGTATGAAGATTGTTCCTATGTCCCACCCATAGTTGGCTCTGTAGTACGTTGCTCCTCCCTTCTTCCTCAGTTTAGTCTGCAGAAGCCATTACTGAAGACGCATGTGTACTACCCTGTACAGATTACTCCTTTTTACCTGCCGTTACGTTGTACTTAATACAAGATGTTGGAAGAAAACTACAGCGTTTCTCCTGGTCTTACTACAGGTCACCGTGCTGCTGAGTTAAACTGTCTGTGGACATCTGGTGGTGTGAGAACAAGTACACAGTTATCTAATTGACTGATAATTAGGACGCTTGGGATTTGCAGCCATTAGAAAGAGACAGAACAGTTTCAGAACTTAAACAGTCAAACTCTGTTCTGTCTTTGGTGATTTTATACAGAACTCCACGTTAGTGTTTCTGTGACAGCAATGACCAATGACTTCTACATTACCCACCTCGTACCATTTCCTAATCTCCTCGGTCAGTCCACTTCTCCATATATCCCACATAGGTCAGTCCACTTCTCCATCTGCCCCCACCTTGGTCAGTCCACTTCTTTAATTACCCCACCTCGGTTAGTCCACTTCTCCATCTATCCCACCTCAGTCAGTCCACCTTTCTATCTACCCCACCTCGGTCAGTCCACTTATCCACCTACTCCACCTTGGTCAGTCACACTTCTCCATGTATCCCACTTCGGTCAGTCCATTCCCTATCAACTTCCGCCTCCAGTCGGTCCACTTCTCCATGTATCCCACCTCAGTCACTCCACTTCTCCATTTACCCCACCTTGGTCAGTCCATTCTCCATCTTTCCCACCTTGGTCAGTCCACTTCCCTATCTACCTCGCATCAGTCAGTCCACTTCTCCATCTGTCCCCTCCTCAGTTAGCCCACTTATTCACCTTCCACACCTCGGTCAGTCCACATCTCCATTTACCCCACCTTAGTCATTAGTTCTCCATCTACTCCACCTCAGTCCACTCCTCTATCTACTCCACCTCGATCAGTCCTCTTCTCTATCTACTCCACCCGATCAGTCCTCTTCTCTATCTACTCCACCTCGATCAGTCCCTCTCTCTATCTACTCCACCTCGATCAGTTCTCTTCTCTATCTACTCCACCTCGGTCCATTCCCACTTCATCTATCTTACTCTCACCTCGGTCAGTCCACTTCTCTATCTACTCCACCTCAGTCACTCTCTATCACTCACTGGTCAGTCCACTCTCTATCTACTCCACCTCGGTCAGTCCACTCTCTACTCCACCTCGTCAGTCACTTCTATCTACTCCACCGATCAGTCCACTCCTATCTACTCCACCTCGGTCAGTCCACTTCTCTATCTACTCCACCTCGGTCAGTCCACTTCTCTATCTACTCCACCTCGGTCAGTCACATTCTCTATTCCTCCACCTCGGTCAGTGCACTTCTCTACTCTACTCCACCTCTGGTCAGGTTCCACTTCTCTATCTACTCCACCTTGGTCAGTCCACTTCTCTATCTACTCCACCTCGGTCAGTCCACTTCTCTATCTACTCCACCTCGGTCAGTACCACTCTCTCTATCTACTCCACCTCGCAGTTCCTAGTCCACTCTCTTCTATCTACTCACCTCGTCAGTCCACTTCTCTATCTCTACTCCACCTCGGTCAGTCCACTTCTCTATCTACTCCACCTCGGTCAGTCCACTTCTCTATCTACCCACCTCAGTCAGTCCACTTCTCTATCTATCTCCACCTTCGGTCAGTCCACTTCTCTATCTACTCCACCTCGTCAGTCCACTTCTCTATCTACTCCACCTTGGTCAGTCCACTTCTCTATCTACTCCACCTCAGTCAGTTCCACTTCTCTATCTACTCCACCTCGGTCAGTCCACTTCTCTATCTACTCCACCTTGGTCAGTCCACTTCTCTATCTACTCCACCTCGGTCAGTCCACTTCTCTATCTACTCCACCTTGGTCAGTCCACTTCTCTATCTACTCCACCTCGGTCAGTCTACTTCTCTATCTACTCCACCTTGGTCAGTCCACTTCTCTATTACTCCACCTTCGGTCAGTCCACTTCTCTATCTACTCCACCTTGGTCAGTCATCTATTCTCTATCTTACATCCACCTTCGTCAGTCACACTTCTCTATCTACTCCACCTGGTCAGTCCACTTCTCATCTACTCCACCTCTCGGCTCTTTATACTCGGTCGCACTTTCTCTATCCCTTGCACCTTCTCTCACACTGGTCAGTCCACTTCTCTATTCTCCACTTGGTCAGTCCACTTCTCTATTTCACTCCACCATTGTGTCCTCTATCCTACAGCATTCTCTATCTACTCCACCTTGGTAGTCATTCTCTATCTACTCGTCACACCTTACTCATCGCAGTCATTCTCTATCTACTCCACCTTGGTCAGTCCACTTCTTCTATCTACTCTACCTCGGTCAGTCACTTCTCTATCTACTCCACCTTGGTCAGTGCACTTCTCTATCTACTCCACCTCAGTCAGTCCTCTTCTCTATCTACTCCACCTCGGTCAGTCCACTTCTCTATCTACTCCACCTCGGTCAGTCCTCTTCTCTATCTACTCCACCTCGGTCAGTCCACTTCTCTATCAAATCCACCTCGGTCAGTCCACTTCTCTATCTACTCCACCTCGGTCAGTCCACTTCTCTATCTACTCCACCTCGGTCAGTCCACTTCTCTATCTACTCCACCTCGGTCAGTCACTTCTCTATCTACTCCACCTCGGTCAGTCCACTTCTCTATCTACTCCACCTCGGTCAGTCCACTTCTCTATCTACTCCACCTCGGTCAGTCCACTTCTCTATCTACTCCACCTCGGTCAGTCCACTTCTCTATCTACTCCACCTCGGTCAGTCCACTTCTCTATCTAATCCACCTCGGTCAGTCCACTTCTCTATCTACTCCACCTCGGTCAGTCTACTTCTCTATCTACTCCACCTCGGTCAGTCCACTTCTCTATCTACTCCACCTCGGTCCAGTCCACTTCTCTATCTACTCCACCTCGGTCATCCACTTCTCTCTATCTACTCCACCTCGGTCAGTCCACTTCTCTATCTACTCCACCTCGGTCAGTCCACTTCTCTATCTACTCCACCTCGGTCAGTCCACTTCTCTATCTACTCCACCTCGGTCAGTCCACTTCTCTATCTACTCCACCTCGGTCAGTGCACTTCTCTATCTACTCCACATCGGTCAGTCCACTTCTCTATCTACTCCACCACGGTCAGTGCACTTCTCTATCTACTCCACATCGGTCAGTCCACTTCTCTATCTACTCCACATCGGTCAGTCCACTTCTCCATCTATTATACTTCGGTCAGTCCACTCCTCTATCTACTCCACATCGGTCAGTCCACTTCTCTATCTACTCCACATCGGTCAGTCCACTTCTCCATCTATTAACTTCGGTCAGTCCACTTCTCTATCTACTCCACCTCGGTCAGTCCACTTCTCTATCTACTCCACCTTGGTCAGTGCACTTCTCTATCTACTCCACCTCGGTCAGTCCACTTCTCTATTTCCTCCACCTCGGTCAGTCCACTTCTCTATCTACTCCACATCGGTCAGTTCACTTCTCCATCTATTATACTTCGGTCAGTCCACTTCACCGGATTAAACCAACCAGGACTAAAAACTGGCAGCCAACCTTGCACTTAAGGCTGTCACTAGTCCCTCACAGATCACTGTCTCCACACACCCCATCTGTCATTTTGGCTGTAGTTTCTCTCCCAAGGTTTAGTCTAGCCCTAGTTCCCTTTTGAGGTTAGGTTACTCACAGCCGGAGCATATCACCACTACTGACCACTTGTGAGCTGACTAATAGGCTCAGCCATGCCAGAAACCACACTATTGTGTTGCCAATACTGTAGCAGTGGTGACACCCTGGTCTGCTCATGACATCTCTCTAGTTGAGCTTCCCAAAGTAATTGGGCAGGAGAACCATTGGGTCAACCTTAATGTTCTCTAGCCAACGGCCTCTAATCCACCGCATTGGTCCACCTTAGCGAACCAGCCCAACTGATGGCTACAAATCACCAACGTTTCCAATTGTTAAAGCCTCAAGACTACTTAGCCCAACAGCGGGTCAACTTGGCCCCAGTTGGTGGGGATTTGCCCTTATCCTTTTGGCATCAAAAAGCCCATCGACATTGTGGTTCACAGTGCTCACACCCACTTTTGCGAGTACATGGCCAATACATAATCTACAATAACTAAGAGCAAGAAAGTAATAAATGATGAACCGCAAACAGCTCACTGTGCAAAGAGATGGAAAGCCTCCACCCGGAGGAATCATCCCCACCCGGGTAAACATGGGAACAGGGAAGAAGACAAAAAGGTGTCAAGAACCTTGTGCTTCTTATCTGCAAATGTTACATTGCATAATACAAATATAGACCTTTACAGTATAACCAGGAAATGTGGAATCAATAAATGTTTTATGTCATCGTGATCGTAAAACCTGTTAATAATTCTGTATATAATTACATATGTTCAGCTGGTATAACCTGGACATCTCCTGTATATAATTATATATGTTCAGCTGGTATAACCTGGGCATCTCCTGTATATAATTATATAGTACAGCTGGTATAACGTGGGCATCTCCTGTATATAATTATATATGTACAGCTGGTATAACCTGGGCATCTCCTGTATATAATTATATATGTACAGCCAGTATAACCTGGACATCTCCTGTATATAATTATATATGTACAGCTGGTATAACCTGGGCATCTCCTGTATATAATTATATATGTACAGCCGGTATAACCTGGACATCTCCTGTATATAATTGTATATGTGCAGCCGGTATAACCTGGGCATCTCCTGTATATAATTATATATGTACAGCTGGTATAACCTGGGCATCTCCTGTATATAATTATATATGTATAGCTGGTATAACCTGGGTATCTCCTGTATATAATTACATGCATTCAGGTACTATCTTATACAATTTCTCATGTCATATATAAGATTGGATCTTACCTTTTCTATCCAGTGATTGTGCTGTGTGACATTGCAATGATATATATTTGCCTGGTTCAGGATCCGGTATATGGACTGAGGTTGTGAACAATGAGGGGTTGGATTTTTACATGGAGGAGGCATTAATCACACTGACACCAATATGAATATACAGTATATATTACTATTGAAAATTAAAAAGAGTTCTACTTACTGTTTTGCTATAAAATTTCATTAAAATTACTCATTGGTGTTTATATATATATACTGTATATTACATAAAAACATACAATTATTCCACTAGACACAGTACATTGCATTACTCTCACCTTAGAGCGCATTTAATCAACTTCTTTTTAAATGATCAGTCTGACACCAGCAACTCTTTTCTTAAGGTCTCATCTAATTTATCCCTATAATCTGAGATATTTACTAATATTCTTCCTTTAATAACTCCCTACCCTTCCCTCTCTACAATGTCTAACAGCTGTTGTTTATTTGTTCTATTTCCTGCCTCATGACTTCCTGTGTGAGCGCCCCCTAGGATCCTCAGATGGAGCGTCATCGAGCTGACAGGCCCCGAACACTCCCTCAGCCCCTCCCTGACACAGAGCATCACTATGACACTAGAATCAGGGGTGGGACTATGGTCACAAATGTCTCCAAAAAGTCTCCAGCCCCCTCCCTTCTCCCCTCCCACAGTGCTGTCTCTCGGTTCCCCCATGTTCTTCCCTCCCCAGAGCTGTGTCTTGCCCCCCCAGCTTCCCCTCGCCCCATAGTGCTGTGTTTCGGCCCCCCATCTTCTCACCTCCCCCAATGCCATTTTTTTCGGTCCCCCATTTACTTCCCTCCCCCAGTGCTGTGTCGCCCCCCACCTTTTTCTCCCCTCCCCACATTGCGCCTTCTCAGCCCTCTACCTTCTTAGTTTTCTGTCCACGGGATATATAATAATATATGTACAGCTGGTATAACCTGGACATCTCCTGTATATAATTATATATGTACAGCCGGTATAACCTGGGCATCTCCTGTATATAATTATATATGTACAGCTAGTATACCCTGGACATCTCCTGTATATAATTATATATGTACAGCCGGTATAACCTGGACATTTCCTGTATATAATTATATATGTACAGCCGGTATAACCTGGACATCTCCTGTATATAATTATATATGTACAGCTGGTATAACCTGGGCATCTCCTGTATATAATTATATATGTACAGCCGGTATAACCTGGACATCTCCTGTATATAATTATATGTGTACAGCCGATATAACCTGGGCATCTCCTGTATATAATTATATATGTACAGCTGGTATAACCTGGACATCTCCTGTATATAATTATATATGTACAGCTGGTATAACCTGGGCATCTCCTGTATATAATTATATATGTACAGCCCTTATAACCTGGGCATCTCCTGTATATAATTATATATGTACAGCCAGTATAACCTGAGCATCTCCTGTATATAATTATATATGCACAGCTGGTATAACCTGGGCATCTCCTGTATATAATTATATATGTACAGCTGGTATAACCTGGGCATCTCCTGTATATAATTATATATGTACAGCTGGTATAACCTGGACATCCCCTGTATATAACTATATATGTACAGTTGGTATAACCTGGGCATCTCCTGTATATAATTATATATGTACAGCCGGTATAACCTGAGCATCTCCTGTATATAATTATATATGCACAGCTGGTATAACCTAGGTATCTCCTGTATATAATTACACATGTACAGCTGGTATAACCTGGGCATCTCCTGTATATAATTATATATGTACAGCTGGTATAACCTGGGTATCTTCTGTATATAATTACTTACATACAGGTAGGAAAATATACATTTTCTTGTGTACAATCTCATGTTAGATTTGTTCTTACCTTATACTGTATATCCAGTGATTGTGCTGTGACTTTGCAGTAACATACATATTGTGTGGTCCAGGATGCGGTAAATGGAGTGTGATTGTGAACAATGAGGAGATGGATTTGTACGAAGAGGTGGCATTAATCATGCTGATTACGCTGATTACCAATCCAAATAACTAATTCATTTATTTAATTTAATGGCCTTCTGCTCGATCTCAAACCATAGCGACTTAATGGATGAACATTCTCTAGGAAGGTAGATCTTGTACAGCCTAGATAGATCCACCAGGATCTTCTGCAAGCCTAGATAGGACTATCAGAGTCTTCTCCAAGCCTAGATAGGTCCACCAGGGTCTTCTCCAAGCCTAGATAGCTCTACCAGAGTCTTCTCCAAGCCTAGAGAGGTCCAACTGGATCTTCTCCAAGCTTAGATGGGTCCACCAGGGTCTTCTTCAAACCTAGATAAGTCTTCCAGGGTCTTCTTCAAGAATAGATAGGTCTACCAGAGTCTTCTCCAAGCCTAGATAGGTCCACCAGGGTCTCCTCTAAGCATAGATAGGTCCACCAGGATCTTTTCCAAACCTAGATGTGTCCACCAATGTTTTCTTCTACCCTAGAGAGGCCATTAGGATCTTCTCCACCGTTATCTTAAGTATCAAGCCATTGGGTTGCTGGTCTTCCTTTTTGCCTTGTTCCTTCTATTCTTCTGACCATGATGTCCTTCTCCAGTGATTGCTCTCTTGGTATGATGTGTAGACAAGTCGTAGATGGGTGATCTTTCAGTGACATGTCTGCCTTGATTTGTTCCAGAATTGATGGGTCTGCTCTTCTTACCCTCCATGATATTGATATCTTCCTTCTCCAGCTCCACATTATGAAGGTTTTGATTCTTCTGTCTTATTTCTTTATCGTCCAGGTGTCACTTCCATATGTTACTACAATAGTCCAGACTATGTACGAGCCGTGTCTTCATCACCAGTGAAATGTATCAACTAATTACAACTGCAAATATGATAAAGGGAGGTATAATAAGGGAAGGTGTGATAGATGGAGATATGATGAAGGGAGGTATAATAAGGGAAGGTGTGATAGACAGAGATATGATGAAAGGAAGTATAATAAGGGAAGGTGTGATAGATGGAGATATGATGAAGGGAGGTATAATAAGGGAAGGTGTGATAGATGGAGATATGATGAAAGGAAGTATAATAAGGGAAGGTGTGATAGATGGCGATGTGACGAAGAGAGGTATAATAAGGGAAGGTGTAATATATAGAGATATGATGAAGAGAGGTATAATAAGGGAAGGTGTAATATATAGAGATATGATGAAGAGAGGTATAATAAGGGAAGGTGTAATATATAGAGATATGATGAAGAGAGGTATAATAAGGGAAGGTGTGATAAATGGAGATATGATGAAGGGAGGTATAATAAGGGAAGATGTGATAGATAGAGATATGATGAAGGGAGGTATAATAAGGTAAGGTGTGATAGATGGAGATATGATGAAAGGAGGTATAATAAGGGAAGGTGTGATAGATAGAGATATGATGAAAGGATGTATTATAAGGGAAGGTGTGATAGATAGAGGTATGATGAAGGGAGGTATAATAAGGAAAGGTGTGATAGATGGCGATGTCATGAAGAGAGGTATAATAAGGGAAGGTGTAATATATGGAGATATGATGAAGAGAGGTATAATAAGGGAATGTGTGATAGATGGAGATGTGATGAAAAAAGGTATAATAAGAGAACGTATGATAGATGTAGATAGGATGAGAGGAGGTATAATAAGGGAAGGTATGCTAGATGGAGGTATGATGAAGGGAAGGTGTGATAGATGGACATTGTCAGGACTCCACATCTTCTGATGACCTTTTGGGCATTCTTGCCCTTTTCCCATACGCCGTCCTCTGCTTCATTCATCTCCGTATGTTTTTTCTTTTCCTGGCTTTATAAGCTCCAGTCCATCCTCCAATCCTTTCTTGAGTATTCTGCCAGGATTCCAACTCTTTGTTGCATCTTAAGATTACTCCTCCTTCTCCTGGAAATCCTGTTGGGCTCTCCAGTGACTCACATCATAGGTTCAGCTTCCCACATCTGCTGCCAACTCCACTTCAGTTTCTAGCCACTTGTGTTGCTCCTCAGCTTTGCTTCTTTCCTGACAGCCTTTAGTCTCATGTAGGCTTATTAGCTTTACAAGCTCCCTGTAGCTGCTCATAAATATTTATGCAGTAGCAGTGTTCAGGACTTTGCGGGACTTTAAGTAAAACTGTACTGCATTTGGACTTGTTTTTCAGAGACTTCCCGTTCCCAGGCCTACTGGGTGTGAACTGTGTTCAGTGACTGTTGCTACAGCATCTCTCAGAGATAACTTTATCTATTAACTTTTCTGCTTTCAGCATCTGGTAGTATGTTTGGAGCTCAAAGACTGTTCTGCTATTTGGCATTTTCCTATAACGTTATTCAAGAAACTTTTCTGTTAAGGCTTCTTCTAAAGGATTGTTATTGTATGTTTACAAACTTTGATTTCTTGCTGCATCTTTTGTTTGCTTTTCCATCATGTGTGTAATACATACTTTCTCACCATTAAACCTTGTTTTAGTTGTGTAATTGCCTCTCGCTAAAAGATTCCTGAGTTATCCATTATAGTTATTACAGAGATATGATGCAGGTACTGCAATACATTCATACACTGGAATAGAGCTGAGATGCCTTTGTTCTGTATGGTGCCAGGATAGGCCTCCCTGTACTGAAGGGGGCTGAGATTTTCCCATCCCACCGGTGTTCACTTTCTGATTGTTCCAGGTCTGATCACATAAATCCCGCATTTCTCCAATGCACAAGAACCACCAGTGCCTATGTGGATCTTAGAGTACTTGTTATGTGCGATGAATCAGCGCTGCCCCCATCTCTACTTGGGGATGTTCCTTGCACCCAGCTTGTGTATTGCAGGATTAAATTGGCCACTGGTGAGTTTTTGTACAAGTTTTTAAATAAAAAACAATAAAGAAACTTTTTCTGTGGTCTAGCAATTATGAATAGCGACTTGCAAACATGAGGACCCTTGACGTATTGGGCTTCAAGCTTATGTATTTTGGCCAAAATACCAACTGATACCTCGCATTTTTCATGCACATTTTATTTAATTTTGCAGGGTGTAATGAACCTCTCTGAGTTCAGCTGGTAAATTGGTGAGTAGTCACTAGTAGGCTACAGTTCAGACATGGTGCACATAGTCATGCAGTGTAAACTAGTCCACAACTGATGCTACTAATTGGCTGCTGTTCAGACACTGTGTGTGTAACTCGCTTATCTATATGACAGATTCCCCATGTAGACTTCATTGCTGTGTCATAGTGTAAACTAGCCTGCTACACTGGTGTCACTAATAGGCTACTGTTCAGATTCAGTGCATATAGTCATGCAGTGTTAACTAGCCCCCCGCAATTGGTGCCACTAATAGGCTCCTGTTCAGACACTGTGTGTATATCTCACTTATCATATGACAGACTCCCTATGCAGCTTCATTAGAGTGTGTCATGGTGTTAACTAGCCTGCTACAGTGTCGTCACTAATAGGCTACTTTCAGACACGGTGTATATAGTCATGCAGTGTTAACTAGCCTGCCGCAATTGGTGCTACTAATAGGCTCTGTTCAGACACTGTGTGTGTATCTCACTTATCTATATGACAGACTCCTATGCAGCTTCATTAGAGCGTGTCATAGTGTTAACTAGCCTACTACATTGGCGTCACTAATAGGCTACAGTTCAGACAAGGTGCATATAGTGATGCGGCGTTAACTAGCCTACTGCAACTGGCGCCACTAATAGGCTGTTGTTCAGATACTATGTGTATATCTCATCTAATTTATATGATGGACGCCCTATGCAGCTTCATTACACTGTGTGCAGAATTATTAGGCAAGTTGTATTGTAGAGGATTATTTTTATTATTGATCAGCGCTTGTTCTCAATCACCCAAAAGACTCAAATATCAAAGCTTAATATTTTTGGAAGTTGGAGGTTTAGATTTGGCTGTTAGGAGGATATCTGTGTGTGCAGGTAACTATTACGTGCAGAATTATTAGCACGTGATTGTAGAGATTATTTTATTTTGATCAACAACTTGTTCGCAATCACCAAAGACTCAGATATCAAGCTTAATATTTTGGAAGTTGGAGGTTTTAGATTGTCCTAGGAGGATATCAGTGTGTGCAGGTCACATTACTGTGCAAATTATAGCAACTTAATAAAAACCAAACATATTCCCATCTCACTTTTCTCTTTTCACCAGGTAAACCAATATAACTGCACAAAATGTAGAAATAACATTTCTGACATGCAAAAACAAAACCCAAAAATGAGTGCCCAATATAGCCCCCTTTCTTTATGATGATACTCAGCAGCCTCCATCCATAGATTCTGTCAGCTGCTTGATCTGTTTACTATCCACATTGCGTGCAGCAGCCACCACAGGCCTCCCAAGACTACCCGATTCCCAGAGGTGTCTGTTTTCCCTCCCAGACACTGTTCCCCAGAGGTGTGCTGTTTTCCCTCCCTGTAGATCTCACATTTTAGGAGGGTCCACAGGTTCTCTATGGGGTTCAGTCAGGTGAACAAGGGGGCCATGTCATTATTTTGTCTTCTTTTAGACCTTTACTGGCCAGCCACCTGTGGAGTAGTTGGATCATGTGATGGAGCATTGTCCTGCATGAAAATCATGCTTTTCTTGAACGATACCGACTTCTTCCTGTACCACTGCTTGAAGAAGTGTCTTCCAGAAACTGGCAGTAGGTCCGGGAGTTGAGCTTCACTCCATCCTCAAACCGAAAAGATCCCACAAGATTTGATGATCCCAGCCCATACCAGTACCCACCTCCACCTTGCTGGTGTCTGAGTCGGAGTGGAGCTCTTTGCCCTTTACTGATCCAGCCTCTGACCCATCCATCTGCCCATCAAGAGTCACTCTCATTTCATCAGTCCATAAAACCTTTGATAAATCATCTTCAGATATGTCTTGGTCCAGTCTTGACGTTGTATCTTATGTTTCTTGTTCAGAGGTGGTGGTTTTTTCCCCCTTCCTTACCTTGGCCATGTCCCTGAGTATGGCACACCTTGTGCTTTTTGATACTCCAGTAAGTTGCAGCTCTGAAATATGACAAAACTGGTGGCAAATGGCATCTTGGCAGCTTCACACTTGATTTTCCTCAATACATGTGCAGTTATTTTGTGCCTTTTTGCCCTCACGCTTCTTGCGCCCCTGTTGGCTATTTGCCTATGAAACTCTTGATTGTTCGGTGATCACGGCTTCAAAAGTTTGGCAATTTCCAGACTGCGGCCTCCCTCTGCAAGACATCTCACAATTGTGGACTGTTCAGAGCCGTCACATCTCTCTTCTGACCCATTTTGCCTAAGGAAAGGAATTTGCCTAATAATTAAGCACACCTTATATAGGGTGTTGATGTCATTACACCACACCCCTCCTCATTACACCTGATTTACTTCATTGGTAGTTGGCTCTCAAGCCTATACAGCTTGGAGTAGGACAACATGGATAAAAAGTATCATGTGATCACAATACTCATTTGCCTAATAATTCTGCTCCCCTCTATTACAAGATTGTGAGTGGTTGATCCAACTGCCTGGCATACCAGCGCTCTACTTGGGGAAGTTCCTATTTTATCACCAGACTCCCAGAATACACAAAGGTACCAAGTGCACAGAACTACCTGAATTGCTTCTGTGCTGCCCTTTATCATTATTATCCCTCATAACTTTATGATGTCACTGAAAACATTTTGAAAATCCTAAAATATTGCAACCTTGTAGCTCCTCTTCCAAGTTAAAGCCACCCCCCTCCTCTCCCTCCCCATCGCCCGCCCTTACCTGGGGTCCCTGTGTTGGACTTTGTGTCTCCTTGTGTCCTTGATTTGGATCAGTTGTTGCCTACAAGAGGCAGAAGAACAGGATTTAGCAATATTTTGTCCTTTTGCAGTGATCTGATTCACAATAAGCTCCAACGTCAAACCTTAGGTAGGGTGAAGAGGGCGAGGGAGAACTCAAGGATTAGACAAGAGAAACAATAGACAATAAGGTGTTACCGGGGTTTGGAGTGTGAAGAGAGAAAAATGTATCCAAAATAGAGCAGACGACAGCTCGAAGGTAAAAGAAAACCCAAACAACTAAAGGATGGTCAGGGGCTTCCTTCATGTATCACCAAACGTTAAGGAGGACCAGGGGTTTGATTGAACTCCTTGACGTGCTGTGGTTGGAGAGTGGGGACACCGGTCATGAAGAAGAATGAAAGTTCTCCAGACCATCAAAACTTCAGGATTTTAAAGTGTAAATATCATTTCATTGAAGAAAAAAAAAAATCTGCACTGGTTGTTAATGATGGGTCAAATAGCAGCTAAGATAATGCTTTTTTGTGCTATCTGACTTATTTTCTCACATTTTTCTGTGCCTTTATAAACTGCATGTCAGATAAGAAATGTAAATTTTAACTGCCCTTTTGGTTTTAGTTAAAGAAGTCTGGTCATGACTGTAACCTTTTTCTTTCTCCCTTCGTAAACACGTTGTCATGCCTTTGTCTCGGGACTCAATCCGGTGGCCTCTTGCTGTGTGGTTGATTTTTTTCTCTGCTGCGCCACAGCCTGATCTGTCTGTGTGCAATGCTGATTGTTCTTTAATCTTTACTTCTACCTTTGGTTTGCATTTGGGTATACTCACTTGTTTATTTTGTCCCTGTCCTGTCACATCTCGGGTAGTGCTATTTATACTCTCCTTTCACCAGCCTTCTTTGCTGGCTATATTTCTATGTGGATTTCTACTAAGGTGTTAAACCTGATTTTACCTGATAGGCAGAGATCAGTGTTGATTTTTTACTGTGTATTCCTATTTGCCTTTCCTACACCTTCCTTCTGTTTTCCCTTAGGTTTGTAGGAGGTTACCCTTGCTTGTATTCATTATTTTCTCTCTGTCCACTTTTGCAAATGCTTTATGTTTGCACAGTGTAATTTTTTGCACACTTTGCTTATTGTGGTTAGTTGTGTCTATCCACTCTCCCCTGGTTCCTCAGAAGGAATGAAAAGCCGCTCGATGGCCTTTTAGGGAGCCAGGTCTGAGCTATTTTTCTTAGTTGTGCGGCTAGGGACATTCTAGTCTGTACAGGAACCAGTAGGGTGTGGGTACAGCATCAGGGTTTAGGCTTTATTTCTCCCTTTACCTGTTTGTGAGTTGATACATGCGTAACACACGTAACACTCCGACGAACCGAGCACTCGTGTCTAAGAGGCAGTCAGGAGTGATAGCTGTCTGCTAAACGGACATTTGGCCAATAGTAGAGATGAGCGTAATGATTCAAAGGACTCTGGTCTTGACCTGGGAACCTCCCTACCGGATTCACCGGTGCCTCGCCTTATTTGTAGACTCAGCCTGATATCGTTCTGGTGTGACGCACACACGATAGCTCTCCACGCCTACTGATCAGAAAAGGCATCGGGGTTTTCGGCAGGCCAATCGCAGGGGTGAGAATTGTAGACAAAGAAAATGTGCTGAGTTTCGATGAAACTGGATAACCATTAAACAGTGAAGAATGAGAAAAAAAATAAATACTAAAAAATACCAGCTCCATAGCTGGAATATCACGCGGCAATGTGACCGCAACGGAATTCATCATAATGATCCATCGGGGCTGTGACCTGTGATGGCATCTCCCAAAACATATAGTAATTTCATGACATACAAACAACTACGGGGAATACAAAAAGTCAACACAACCCACTGAAAATACCAGTTTTGTGTCATGTAAACAAAATTCTACAGCAAAATGTCAATTCAGAACATTTTCCACTCTTAAAGGGGATATCTGGGATTTTTATTAAAAAGAAATGTGCCCAAGTACCCGCCTGTTGTGCCCGGCACCAGTCACCTCCGTTCACCTCTGGCACAGAGCGGGTACAGGCGGCTCCTGCCAGGTACAGCATGGCGGGTAAACAGAGCAGAGGCGGATTTTCTGCTCTGCGGAAGTGGGCGTATAGCCGTCGTTACACTGATTGACAGCCGGCTCCTCGCTACCTGATTGGGGGAGGCGGCTGTCAATCAGCTCGACGATGGGTATGCGACAAAACATAGAAACCGCCCCTCTGTAGACGTGCCGTCACCAGAAGTGGTAAAATCACCAACAGGAGCGGTGTAAGACGGCTGAGTGTCAGCGGTGAACGGTGCTGGCACAACAGGCACAACATACATTGTCCTCTATGAATGTATGACAATACTCAGTCTTTTTGGGTCAAAATCTATCACATCTAGAATTGTTGATCTTTGCCCGCTCCTCCTCGCAGTAGCGCCACATCTGTCAGATTGCGGGGCATCGCCTGTGTATGCTGCCCCCTTCAGGTCAAATTTTGCAACCTGATTCAGGTCTTGGCTGAAAAACTCGGATCTTCTTCTGGTGACGCTGTTCTTTTGATACATTGGAGGTCACTTTGGCTCATTTTTTGAGCTGAAATCTAAAATTCTTCTTCATCTTCAGCTTTTTAGCAGAGTCTTGAGTCTTGGAGATTTTCTTGCAAAATTGACTGATATCTTAAAATGTTCATAATTCCCTCCAAGTTGACTAAAGACTCAGTTCCAGCTGACAAAAAACCGCTGCAAAGCACAATGTTGCCTCCACCATGCCTCACTGTGAGGATGGTGATCTTCTAGTGATGCACAATGCTGCCTCCACCATACCTCACTGTGAGAATGGTGATCTTCTAGTGATGCACAATGCTGCCTCTACCATGCCTCACTGTGGGGATGGTGATCTTCTAGTGATGCACAATGCTGCCTCCACCTTGCCTCACTGTGGGGATGGTGATCTTCTAGTGATGCACAATACTGCCTCCACCATGCCTCACTGTGGGGATGGTGATCTTCTAGTGATGCACAATACTGCCTCTACCATGCCTCATTGTGGGATGGTGATCTTCTAGTGATGCACAATGCTGCCCCACCCTGCCTCACTGTGGGGACGGTGATCTTCTAGTGATACACAATGCTGCCTCCACCATGCCTCACTGTGAGGATGGTGATCTTCTAGTGATGCACAATGCTGCCTCCACCATGCCTCACTGTGAGGATGGTGATCTTCTAGTGATGCACAATGCTGCCTCCACCATGCCTCACTGTGAGGATGGTGATTTTCTAGCGGTGCACAATGCTGCCTCCACCATGCCTCACTGTGGGGATGGTAATCTTCTGGTGAGGTGCAGTGTTGGCACCAAACATACCTTCTGGAATTATGGCCTTAAACTTCACCCTTGGCCTCATCGCAACATAAAATCCTTTCCCATAACCTATTGTCAGACTTAATGTTGCTTTTAGCAAAACATATCCTAGCTTGAATGCTTTTCTTTGTTGTCCATCTTTCCACCCTGCCCCCACAGGCCGGACATATGAAGAACATGTAGATTGTTGTCACATGCCGTAAACAACCAGTAGTCGCCAGAAATTCCTGCAGCTCCTTTAATGTTGCCGTTGACCTCTTTGTACCGGTTAAAAGTCTTCTAAGTGTATGACTGACCTAGAGTGATATAATTGCTGCCCCTTTTGTAGTTTTTGGGTTATTATTGGTGTATTTTCACACTGATTTACCTGCTGCCTCTTTTTATTCATTGGTTTTCTGACTTCGCATCTGTTTTAACTATTTATTCATTAAAAGCCGAGTTTCATTGACTGTTTCATCTCGACTGTTCTTTACATGTCTGCTGACGTATTGATGCTTTATGCATGACTTTACATGACTTTTCAGACTAAGCTGTTTTGAGTGAGTAGATGTGTAATAGCTATTTCTGGTCATGATATGACTTGTATCCGGCATTCATCACCAATTATTAGCAGGTGGAGATTATGATGTCTTCTGTACACACCGCGTACTGAGACTTGAGGCTGTCATGCTTTTCTGTCTATATGTAGCACATGTTTAGATGCAGCAGCAGCATGGAGGACATTATATAGGGTGGGCCATTTACATGGATACACCTAAATAAAATGGGAATGGTGGTGATATCAACTTCCTGTTTGTGGCACATTAGTATATGGGAAGGGGAAAATTTTTCCAGATGGGTGGTGACCATGGCGGCCATTTTGAAGTCGGCCATTTTGGATCCAACTTTATTTTTTTCAACGGGAAGAGGGTCATGTGACACATCAAACGTATTGAGAATTTCATAAGCAAAACAATGGTGTGATTGGTTTTAACGTAACTTTAATCTTTCATGAGTTATTTACAAGTTTATGATCACTTATAAAATGTGTTCAAAGTGCTGCCCATTGTGTTGGATTGTCAATACAACCCTTTTCTCCCACTCCTGACACTGATAGTAACACCGCAGGAGAAATGCTGCACAGGCCTCCAGGATCCGCTGTGTCAGAGGCTGCACATCTCGTATCTTCACCGCATAGACAATCGCCTTCAGATGAGGGATGAGGCAAACAAAACCGCCGCCATTGGTCTGACATTAACCCACAGTGGATAGATCCCTCCAAGACTACTGGAACACAAACATTGATGGTATATGGGGTACAAAGATAGTGTGGGGCCATTCTTCATCAATGGAAACCTCAATGGCACTGGATATCTGAATCATGTAGCAATTTCAGATATCAGATAACAGCACTGAGGACATTATACAGCAGTACAGAGCAGTGTATCTGTGAATCCAACACTGGAGTGAGATATAACACTTATTAGAAAGCAGCAGCAGCATGGAGGACATAGTACAACAGTACTGAGCAGTGTATCTGTGAATTCAACACTGGAGTGAGATATAACACTTATTAGAAAGCAGCAGCATGGAGGACGTTATACAGCAGTACTGAGCAGTGTATCTGTGAATCCAACACTGGAGTGAGATATAACACTTATTAGAAAGCAGCAGCAGCAGCATGGAGGACGTTATACAGCAGTACTGAGCAGTGTATCTGTGAATCCAACACTGGACTGAGATATAACACTTATTAGAAAGCAACAGCAGCATGGAGGACATAGTACAGCAGTACTGAGCAGTGTATCTGTGAATCCAACACTGGACTGAGATATAACACTTATTAGAAAGCAGCAGCAGCATGGAGGACGTTATACAGCAGTACTGAGCAGTGTATTTGTGAATCCAACACTGGAGTGAGATATAACACTTATTAGAAAGCAGCAGCATGGAGGACGTTATACAGCAGTACTGAGCAGTGTATCTGTGAATTCAACACTGGAGAGGGATATAACACTTATTAGAAAGCAGCAGCAGCATGGAGGACATAGTACAGCAGTACTGAGCAGTGTTTCTGTTAATCCACCACTGAAGTCAAATAAAATACTTTTGAGGAGGCAGCAACAACAGCATAGAGGACATTATAAAGCAGTACTGAGCAGTGTATCTGAGAATCCAGCACTGGAGTGAAATAAAACACTTATTAGAAAGTTGCAGCAGCGCAGAGGACAATTTACAGCAGGACTGAGCAGCTCCTAACACAAGATAGGAAGATTTTTCAGTATAGAACAGAAGCTACATTTTTCACTTATTATTATAGTATCCAAGAGAACATTTTCAATGAACGATGCTGTTGACATAAGTGATAATGAATAATAATAACATTTATTCATTTATATAGCGCTATTAATTCCATAGCACTTTACACATTTCACAGTGATGCTGTCCCCATTGAGGCTTACAATCTAAATATCCTATCAGTATGTCTTTACAATGTGGGAGGAAACCAGAGTGCCCGGAGGAAACCCACACAAACACAGGGAAAACATACAAACTCCTTGCAGATGTTGTCCTTGGTGGGAAGTGAACCCAGGACCTCAGTGCTGCAAGGCTGCAGTGCTAACCACTGAGCCACCGTGCCACCCAATGAATGCCAAAAATAGATTTTGGCCACATCTTTGGAACTGAATTAGTTTAGGCAATAACTTGTGTTTGGTGAGAAAAATATACTATTAACAGCAGGACAACATGGTACAACGGTAATGCCTTGGGGTGGATTTTGATCCCATTACAGTCCCTTTCATATGCCAACATGCAAGGAGGGATATTGTACCATTCAGCTTGCTGTTGTCACACAGGGTCGTATAATTGTAAAAGGTATAAGAAAGCAGGATGGTAAGATGGGCAAAAGGTGATCACCGGAGCTAGTCTGACCTTTAGACTGAAGGGTCCCTAACTCACCCTGTGCCCGGAATCACCTCTGATGGTGAGAATGTCCGGGCCACCACCCTTGCCCTTTGCCCTACAGGGTGAATACGGTGGTGCCTTGTGACAGAATCAGATGTCATAGGAGCATACGCTGGTGGAATGTGACACTCATATTTCACTTAAAGGGACATCGACTATTGGATAACCCCTTGTTAAACACTGGAGGGCCACACTAAAAAGGAAACAATGGAATGCCTTTCTAGCAATGTTGGCACCACTATTCCTTTGGGTCACATGGCATTGTTTGATTGGATTAAACAGTATCATGTAACCAACCAGGTATACAAAATCGTTAGATCGGTGCTCCTGCTGGAGGTGAGTGTCCATTGTTTTTATTTTAAATGGGGCCCTGACATATTTAAGCAAAATTCCCCAGCAGGATGTGTGAATTAGGTCTGCAAGTGCACTGGTGGGCATATTAGTGCACTTTAGTTTTATAACTGTCATTGTGCTTCTCCCCACCAGCATGCCTCCCCAATTTTAGATAGAGGCTCTGCTGCACAATTTCCCCTTGTCATGGGGTGGTAAAACGGATAGGGAATCTGGAGGCAAGATGGTAAAGTGGGCAGGGGAGCTAGTCTGGCCCTGGACATGGGGTCCCTGACTAGCCCTGTTCCCGAAGGTACCTCTGAAGGTGAGGAGGTTCGGGCCACCACCCTAGCCCTCTGCTCCTGATCAACCCTAGCCTAAGAGCCCCTACCTCCACCCATGGACCGGAAAAATCAGCAGCTTCAATGGAAGTCAACTGTAGAAAAAACACAGCTCAGCACAGCATGACTTCACAGCACGGGGTCCAAGTAGAAATTAGCTCTAACTGCGACACCTAGTGGAGGGAAGTGGAGCTATTTCAAGGCTGAGGGAGTGGAGATCTGAATACTAAGACACACCTCCATCTAAATGCTCTAACTCACTCCTCCACCTTGATAGCTGCACACAGACAGACTAAGGAAAAAAGGACTCAGATTTAATCACAGCAGCAGCACTTATGGACCAGAGTCACCACGTGACACCCCTCTCTTATCACTGTCAATCAAAAATAAGGCGTGGTGCCGAAAGAAGTGAGGTGGAGCCATAGACTGCAAGTGCACTCAAAGGGGTAACCAGTGCAAAATATTAATTTTGGTGCAACAGGCAGTGGATGGGTCAATAATAGGTATTTTTGTAATGTCTACTGCTCATTGCTACACCATTAATCAAAAAAAGAATTTAAAGGGTGATGAAGAGTCCAATATATGGAGTGACTGGTAATATATTGACTGATAACTAGGATCCGACCGAGAAGTAGAAAATCTGGAGAAAATATCATAACTGTGTTAAACTTTATTTGACGAAAAATGTGTAAAATCACAAGATTATTAATAGTAAATTAATCGTTAACTACAAATAAATTATCATTTTATAAGTGCTCAAATAATATGATATTATAAAAATTAACCGTTTAATTGAGCTAGAACGTTTCTATGCTGTGATCCAGGAGGGCTTCAAAACTGGTGCAAGAAGCATATCTTGAAGGAATGGTCCAAAAGATCTTCAGATCAGGTTCACAACATACTACCATCCCGTGAAAGAGAATTTCCATGAGACTAGTCTAGGAGACAGTCCCTAGTCCAAAGAGTCTAGAAGACATCCTATAGTCCATGAGTCTGGTCACTGATCCTTGACTCCTACTCTAATAAGATGCTGTCCCTTGTCTTGGAGACATTTACAGTCCATGTTGGGCTTCCGTCATCCAAGAAACCATCTATGGTCCAAGAAACTTCATCCAAATGATATTCATTGATCAAAGTATTGTTTTGTAATTCTAAAGACTTACCACCATGGAACCAAAATATAAGCAGAACATGTTTCTTGGACTACCAATGGTTACTTTGACCGACATAATTAAGTCTACAAAGGTTTCCTTACGCTAGGAGACATTCCTTGTTCTATGTGTTCTCCTCTAATCTAAGACGCCTACTATGATCTAGGAAGCCCTCGGTCAAAGTAACCATTGGTAGTTCAAGAAACACCAAAAAAGCCAATCTGGTCCAAGAAACCTTCCCAACCAAAAACCAATCTGTCATGAATTTCCAATCAAGAAGATGTCCAAGAAACCTTCCCAACCAAGAAAGCCAATCTGGTCCATGAAACCTTCCCAACCAAGAAATCCAATCTGGTCCATGAAACCTTCCCAACCAAGAAAGCCAATCTGGTCCATGAAACCTTCCCAACCAAGAAAGCCAATCTGGTCCATGAACCTTCCCAACCAAGAAAGCCAATCTGGTCCATGAAACCTTCCCAACCAACGAGAAAGCCAATCTGGTCCATGAAACCTTCCCAACCAAGAAAGCCAATGCATAACTTCCCACAAGAAGCAATCGTCCATGAAACCTTCCCAACCAAGAAAGCCAATCTGGTCCAGAAACTTCACAAGAAACACGGTCTGAAACCTTCCAACCAAGAAAGCCAATCTGGTCCATGAAACCTTCTCTAGATACTGCTCCACCTGATTACCTGATAGAAGAGAATTACCCAGGTCCTAAGGACCTTCTCAAATCTATAATGCCCTCTTAGTCCATATAATTTGTAATAGCAATCCCAAATAGACAACCGGGTCCAAGAAGTCTTTTGTAGCCTGGGACATCATTCCAAGACTTTTCCTGGTAGATAGTAATCCTTTCCAATTTGGTTTTATTAACAAGCAAAGGAGAATGTCAGGCTCAAATATATGGCAAATGTATACCCATGAGGATGCACAGACGCGGTAGCCGATGCCACCGTCATGTCCCACGCATCCACAAAGCCAACATTGATCCCCTGAAACACCTCCTTGAGGACTAGATACTGGGTGTAGCCATGAAAGTCCCCTTGCCTTTCCACCGGGTCATAGATGTCTCTGGTATTTTCAGTTTTGATGATGACCTTAGTGTCGGGACTCCTGAGGAACAGTCGTTCTACCGCTCTGCGGATGTTGACCGCTCGCTGAATGAAAATTCTAAGAGGGAACTGTCTAAAGTGTTGACCCATCGTGATCACAAAAATAGTGTCCTTGCCCCCGCCACGTTGGTCGATCTGACGACTGGTGTAGAGGTCTTCCTTGATGTAGTAGAAGCCGGAGTGTTCCAGTGGGAAGCCGTGCCTCTTATAGGAAACATATATATCCTTCTCCATGTTCATGGCCTCCAGTGTCAAAGACCAACCGGCCCATCCTGAATGATGGAATCGGAAATATTTCACTACTAAAGAAGAGAGAACATATCAGTAAGGGACAATGGTCACACGGAACAGTATGTGATTTGTATAAAGGATGCAGATATGACCCATGTCGACAAACCCTATTAGGACATTTGACCATCATTAAAGAAGAGCTGCCACACAGAACCCCTCAATGAGGAGAACCTCTAGGTGACACTCACTCCCTCCCTGGTGGTCCGAGTCCATCCATGTTCCATCCATTCCGCCATCTACATTTACTCTGCATTTTAGACCATTGGGGGAGAAATGTTTGGCTTAGAGGGAACATCCTTGGGGGATTCTACGACCCGGACCTATAACTAATAGAGCAAATTGTCATCGTGAGAAAACTAATCTGGAGATTTTCAATGAAGTTTGCGATTGAACCTGGATCTATGTGAAAAATTGGGTGAATGTTGGTGCATTTAGGTACATAACTCTGCATAATCATAGGTCTATTTTATTATATGCTTTGGGTACTTATTTGAGACTCATTCCAATAGGGGAAGTGTCCTAAAATGTGACAATAACAATAGTAACGGGATTTTATCAACAACAAAAATGGCTAAAATTGCAAACTTGTTAAAAACAGGAAATTTTACACTTTACCATAAGTCAAAAAATATAATCTCTGTTATCAAACATCTAATATATAAAGCTGAGTGTATTCATGTGTCATAGCTCCACGTAACCCCACCCACTTCATACTTCATAGCCCTGCCCCCTCCACATAGCCCTGCCCACTCCACATAGCCCTGCCCACTCCACTTAACCACAGCCACTCATATTGGCCATGCCCACACCACACAGTCATGCCCCTTTATGGGGTGGGACTATCTATATAATATAATGCATCCTTATAGCCCTCCATATAGCATTATACAGCCTCATAGCTTTCCATGTGGCTGAATGCAGCCTCATAGCCCTCCATATAGCATAATATAGCCTCATATTATGCCATATCTAATATATAGAGCTGAGTGTATGTATGTATGTGTGTATGTCACATTACAATTAATCCAATGCAAATCCACAAGTAGAACTCAGGAGACCCAAATCTAGTGACGTGGCTGGGGAGGTTATAGGCTACATTCTATTGTGACATCACTGTTGTTGTTCTATACCTAAGAACAGTTAGTTACTGTGCCCCGGCAACATATTGTTCACTGCTCCCTACCAAGCTTACTAGCCACCTCTGCAGCCTTTAAGTGGTGGCTAGTCTCATAGGTAACAAGTGCAGCACTCACAAGCTCTTTGCTTCAGAGCTTGCTTGTGCTGCTTTGAAGCCCCCATACCGCTTGATCCTCCGGGTTCTTCCACTCTTTCAAAGACAAAGCTACTTCTGATTGCAGCATTGAAGTTCACACCAGCCATGCCGTTGCTCATTACTGTGAAATCATCAGGAGCGCGCCAGCCCAAGGCAACCTGGAACCCGGGAGGTCGGGGAGCAGTGCGCTCCTGATGCATAAAGTGCATGTTCTGATACAATGATTTAGCCACAAGAGTCCTAATCCTTACTATTTATCCCCTCGGTGAAGTGCATGATGAACTGACGTAATGTGGAGTCTCCGATGAGAAAGAGGTTCTTCCCCTGCAGACATTTGGTGAAGTCGTCCGCCGTTGTGTAGACCACCATGTTACAGTAAAGAGGATTCCAGATCTGATTATAGTAGTATCCGCTTGGGACAGGGGAGCTCATTCCGGTCTGACACTTTGGCTTTGGGGTCTGTATTGTGGCTGAAAAAGATCCAAGAAATTATATTTATATACAGCTGCCAATGCAAAAACAATATAGAAATATATATATATATATATATATATATATATATATATATATATATATATACTAGATGGCAGCCCGATTCTAAAGAATCGGGTAGTCTAGAATCCATGTATAGTTTATTTACTAATAGTTAGGGTAGTGCGGTGAAATTAATTGTGTGTATACAGGCGGCTCTGTGGGTAGCAGAGTATATGGTGGCTCAGTGGCTAGCACTGCGCGCGGTGGCTCAGTGGCTAGCACTGCGCGCGGTGGCTCAGTGGCTAGCACTGCACGCGGTGGCTCAGTGGCTAGCACTGCGCGCAGTGGCTAGCACTGCACGCGGTGGCTCAGTGGCTAGCACTGCGCGCGGTGGCTCAGTGGCTAGCACTGCGCGCGGTGAGATTGGTCAGCGCAGCGGCGTGGGCAGAGTGGTCAGCGCAGCGGCGTGGGCAGAGTGATCAGCGCAGCGGCGTGGGCAGAGTGGTCAGTGCAGCGGCGTGGGCAAAGTGGTCAGCGCAGCGGCGTGGGCAGAGTGGTCAGCGCAGCAGCGTGGGCAGAGTGGTCAGCGCAGCGGCGTGGGCAGAGTGGTCAGCGCAGCGGCGTGGGCAGAGTGGTCAGCACATACACACACACACTCCGCTATACTTACCACTGACCCTGCGTCTTCTCCGGCGCCTGGATCCTGAGTCAACATGTGGCCACCCCCGGACGACTGGAGAGGGCAGAGGACGGCTGGAGGGGGCAGGAGACGGCTGGAGAGGGCAGGGGACGGCTGGAGAGGGCAGGGGACGGCTGGAGGGGGCAGGGGACGGCTGGAGGGGGCAGGGGATGGCTGAAGGTGGCAGAGGACGGCTGGAGGCTGGAGAGGGCAGAGGGCGGCTGGACGCTGGAGAGGGCAGAGGACGGCTGGAGGCTAAAGAGGGCAGAGAACGGCTGGAGGCTGGAGAGGGCAGAGGACGGCTGGAGGCTGGAGAGGGCAGAGGACGGCTGGAGGGGGCAGAGGACGGCTGGAGGGGGCAGAGGAGGGCTGTAGGCTGGAGGGGGCAGAGGACGGCTGGAGGCTGGAGGGGTCAGAGGACGGCTGGAGGGGGCAGAGGACGGCTGGAGGGGGCAGAGGACGGCTGGAGAGGGCAGAGGACGGCTGGAGTCGGCAGAGGACGGCTGGAGTCGGAAGAGGACGGCTGGAGTCGGCAGAGGACGGCTGGAGGGGTCAGAGGACGGCTGGAGGGGGCAGAGGACAGCTGGAGAGGGCAGATGATGGCTGGAGTCAGCAGAGGACGGCTGGAGGGGGCAGGGGACGGCTGGAGGGGGCAGGGGACGGCTGGAGGGGGCAGGGGACGGCTGGAGGGGGCAGGGGAGGGCTGGAGGCTGGAGGAGGCAGAGGACGGCTGGAGGCTTGAGGGGTCAGAGGACGGCTGGAGGGGTCAGAGGACGGCTGGAGGGGTCAGAGGACGGCTGGAGGCTGGAGAAGACGGCTGGAGGGGGCAGAGGAGGGCTGGAGGCTGGAGGGGGCAGAGGACGGCTGGAGGCTGGAGGGGTCAGAGGACGGCTGGAGGGGTCAGATGACGGCTGGAGGGGGCAGAGGACGGCTGGAGGGGGCAGAGGACGGCTGGAGAGGGCAGAGGACGGCTGGAGTCGGCAGAGGACGGCTGGAGGGGGCAGAGGACGGCTAGAGGGGGCAGAGGACTGCTAGAGGGGTCAGAGAATGGCTAGAGGGGTCAGAAGACGGCTGGAGGGGTCAGAGGACGGCTGGAGGGGTCAGAGGACGGCTGGAGAGGGCAGGGGACGGCTGGAGTCGGCAGGGGACGGCTGGAGTCGGCAGGGGACGGCTGGAGGGGGCAGGGGACGGCTGGAGGGGGCAGAGGACGGCTGGAGGGGTCAGAGGATGGCTGGAGGGGTCAGAGGACGGCTGGAGGGGCAGAGGACAGCTGGAGAGGGCAGAGGACGGCTGGAGTCGGCAGAGGACGGCTGGAGTCGGCAGAGGACGGCTGGAGGGGGCAGAGGACGGCTGGAGGGGGCAGAGGACGGCTGGAGGGGGCAGAGACGGCTGGAGAGGGAAGAGGACGGCTGGAGTCGGCAGAGGACGGCTGGAGGGGTCAGAGGACGGCTGGAGGGGGCTGAGGACGGCTGGAGAGGGCAGAGGACGGCTGGAGTCGGCAGAGGACGACTGGAGAGGGCAGGGGACGGCTGGAGGGGGCAGGGGACGGCTGGAGGGGGCAGGGATGGCTGGAGGGTTCTGAGGATGGCTGGAGGGGGCAGAGGACAGCTGGAGGGGGCAGAAGACGGCTGGAGGGGGCAGAGGACGGCTGGAGGGGTCAGAGGACGGCTGGAGGGGTCAGAGGACGGCTGGAGAGGGCAGAGGACGGCAGCAGGCTGGAGAGGACAGAGGACGGCTGCAGGCTGGAGAGGGCAGAGGACGGCTGCAGGCTGGAGAGGGCAGAGGACGGCTGCAGGCTGGAGAGGTCAGAGGAGGGCTGGAGGCTGGAGGGGAAAGAGGACGGCTGGAGGGGGCAGAGGAGGGCTGTAGGCTGGAGGGGGCAGAGGACGGCTGAAGGCTGGAGGGGGCAGAGGACGGCTGGAGGCTGGAGGGGGCAGAGGACGGCTGGAGGGGGCAGAGGACGGCTGGAGGGGGCAGAGGACGGCTGGAGTCGGCAGAGGACGGCTAGAGTCGGCAGAGGACGGCTGGAGAGGGCAGAGGACGGCTGGAGGCTGGAGAGGGCAGAGGACGGCTGCAGGCTGGAGAGGGCAGAGGACGGCTGCAGGCTGGAGAGGGCAGAGGACGGCTGCAGGCTGGGGAGGGCATAGGACGGCTGGAGAGGGCAGAGGACGGCTGGAGAGGGCAAAGGACGGCTGGAGGCTGGAGAGGACGGCTGGAGGGGGCAGAGGAGGGCTGTAGGCTGGAGGGGGCAGAGGACGGCTGGAGGCTGGAGGGGCAGAGGATGGCTGGAGGCTGGAGGGGTCAGAGGACGGCTGGAGGGGTCAGAGGACGGCTGGAGGGGTCAGAGGACGGCTGGAGGGGGCACAGGCTGGAGGAGGCAGAGGGGCCTGAGGGGGCACAGGCTGGAAGGGGCAGAGGGGACTGAGGGGGCACAGGCTGGAGGGGGCAGAGGGGACTGAGGGGGCACAGGCTGAAGGGGGCAGAGGGGACTGAGGGGGCACAGGCTGGAGGGGGCAGAGGGGAGTGAGGGGGCACAGGCTGGAGGGGGCAGAGGGGACTGAGGGGGCACAGGCTGGAGTGGGCAGAGGGACTGAGGAGGCACAGGCTGGAGGGGGCAGAGGGGACTGAGGGGGCACAGGCTGGAATGGGGCAGAGGGGACTGAGGGGGCACAGGCTGGAGGGGGCAGAGGGGACTGAGGGGCACAGGCTGGAGGGGGCAGAGGACCGTGTGGGGCTGCAGACTCACCGCGGGCCGCGCGTCTGGTGTAGGAGGAGAGGAGGGGCGGGCAGAGCTGCAGGACAGGAAGTCCCGCCCTCCCTCCTCTCCAGGCCCACGGCGGGCGTTTGGGAGCACGGGTACCCCCAGAGGTTGTGTGGTCCCCCGAGGTGGCGGGCAATGGGCCCCCCCCTGCGCCCCCCGGTATGTAGGCTAGTGGCTGGAGGGCAGAGGGTGGAGGGGAGAGGCTGTAGGGCACACGGAACTTCCGAGGTCGGAACGTTCCTGTGCCGGTGCCTGTAGCCGGGCTGCGCCCGGCTACTCTGCACTGGCTGACGTCACCAGCCCTGGCCTTAGACCATCACGGAAGTGGCCTTCGGCTTTTCCGGAAGTGGCCTTCGGCTTTTATATAATAGAAGATAAGATATATCCCCATGTGTCTGGAGTAATGATGGGCACACTTTGTGCCTTCGCAAACCTTTTTTTAGGTTGATGGGGAAAAAACTATTATTTTCCAGATGCCTGTTTACAAGAATCATGTGATCGCCTGGCTCTGTTACATCGATGATGTGCTCTCCCTATTGATCACATCATCGATGTATCGAAGCCAGGCGATCACATGATTCTTGTAAGCAGGCATTTGGAAGACGATTGTGTTTTTTTGGACTGGTGGGAAAACACAAACATCTTCCAAATGCCTCTTTAGAGGAATCATGTGATCTCCTGACTGTTATATCGATGATGTGATCCATATGAAGATCACATCATTGATGTACACCTAGTATAACCTGGGTTTCTCCTGTAAATAATTAAATATGTACAGCTGGTATAACCTGGGCATCTCCTGTATATAATTATATATGTACAGCCGGTATAACCTGGGCATCTCCTGTATATAATTATATATGTACAGCCGGTATAACCTGGACATCTCCAGTATATAATTATATGTGTACAGCTGGTATAACCTGGACATCTCCTGTATATAATTATATATGTACAGCCGGTATAACCTGGGCATCTCCTGTATATAATTATATATGTACAGCCGGTATAACCTGGGCATCTCCTGTATATAATTATATATGTACAGCCGGTATAACCTGGACATCTCCAGTATATAATTATATGTGTACAGCTGGTATAACCTGGACATCTCCTGTATATAATTATATATGTACAGCCGGTATAACCTGGACATCTCCTGTATATAATTATATATGTACAGCCGGTATAACCTGGACATCTCCTGTATATAATTATATATGTACAGCCGGTATAACCTGGGCATCTCCAGAATATAATTATATGTGTACGGCTGGTATAACCTGGACATCTCCTGTATATAATTATATATGTACAGCCAGTATAACCGGGGCATCTCCTGTATATAATTATATATGTACAGCTGGTATAACCTGGTCATCTCCTGTATATAATTATATATGTACAGCTGGTATAACCTGGACATCTCCTGTACATAATTATATATGTACAGCCGGTATAACCTGGGCATATCCTGTATATAATTATATATGTACAGCCGGTATAACCTGGGCATCTCCTGTATATAATTATATATGTACAGCTGGTATAACCTGGACATCTCCTATATATAATTATATATGTACAGCCGGTATAACCTGGGCATCTCCTGTATATAATTATATATGTACAGCCAGTATATCCTGGACATCTCCTGTATATAATTATATATGTACAGCCGGTATAACCTGGACATCTCCTGTATATAATTATATATGTACAGCTGGTATAACCTGGGCATCTCCTGTATATAATTATATATGTACAGCCGGTATAACCTGGGCATCTCCTGTATATAATTATATATGTACAGCTGGTGTAACCTGGGCATCTCCTGTATATAATTATATATGTACAGCTGGTATAACCTGGACATCTCCAGTATATAATTATATATGTACAGCCGGTATAACCTGGACATCTCCTGTATATAATTATATATGTACAGCTGGTATAACCTGGGCATCTCCTGTATATAATTATATATGTACAGCCAGTATATCCTGGACATCTCCTGTATATAATTATATATGTACAGCCGGTATAACCTGGACATCTCCTGTATATAATTATATATGTACAGCTGGTATAACCTGGGCATCTCCTGTATATAATTATATATGTACAGCCGGTATAACCTGGGCATCTCCTGTATATAATTATATATGTACAGCTGGTGTAACCTGGGCATCTCCTGTATATAATTATATATGTACAGCTGGTAGAACCTGGACATCTCCTGTATATAATTATATATGTGCAGCTGGTATAACCTGGACATCTCCTGTATATAATTATATATGTATAGCTGGTATAACCTGGACATCTCCTGTATATAATTATATATGTATAGCCGGTATAACCTGGACATCTCCTGTATATAATTATATATGTACAGCTGGTATAACCTGGACATCTCCAGTATATAATTATATATGTACAGCCGGTATAACCTGGACATCTCCTGTATATAATTATATATGTACAGCTGGAATAACCAGGGGATCTCCTGTATATAATTATATATGTACAGCTGGTATAACCTGGACATCTCCTGTATATAATTATATATGTACAGCTGGTATAACCTGGGTATCTCCTGTATATAATTATATATGTACAGCCGGTATAACCTGGACATCTCCTGTATATAATTATATATGTACAGCTGGTATAACCTGGGCATCTCCTGTATATAATTATATATGTACAGCTGGTATAACCTGGGCATCTCCTGTATATAATTATATATGTACAGCCGGTATAACCTGGACATCTCCTGTATATAATTATATATGTACAGCTGGTATAACCTGGACATCTCCTGTATATAATTATATATGTACAGCTGGTATAACCTGGACATCTCCTGTATATAATTATATATGTACAGCTGGTATAACCTGGACATCTCCTGTATATAATTATATATGTACAACTGGTGTAACCTGGGTATCTTCTGTATATAATTCTATATGTACAGCTGGTATAACCTGGACATCTCCTGTATATAATTCTATATGTACAGCTGGTATATCCTAGGTATGTCCTGTATATAATTGTACTAGATGGGAGCTCAATGCTATCGCATCGGGTGGGCGATGACATCATGATGGGGGCAGGCTCTATGGCACTTGGGGCAGCATTCCCCTTTCCCCCTGTGCGGTCTGTCCCCTGGCCGCTGTTTTTCCCCCTCGCTCTCTGCCCCCCCCCAGTGCTGCAGAGTGACCATGGTGCAGGAGGCTGAGTGAGTGCAGGGTGACTGTGGTGCGGGCTGAGGTAGTGCGGGGTGAGCAAAGTGCGGGATGAGCGTGGTGGGGGATGAGAGCGGAATGACATTAGTGCGGGATAACCATGGTGCGGCCTAAGTGCAGGATGACTGTAGTGCAGGGTGACTGTGTTGTGGGCTGAGTGCAGGGTGAGTGCAGGCTGAGTGAGTGCAGGGTGACTATGGTGTGGACTGAGTGAGTGCAGGGTGACCATGGTGCGGCCTGAGTGAGTGCAGGGTGACCATGGTGTGGACTGAGTGAGTGTGGGCTGCATGCGGGATGACCGTAGTGCGTAGTGAGTGAAGGCAGGCTGAGTGTGGGATAACCGTATTGCGGAATGACCATGGTGCTGGCTGAGTGTGGGATAACCGTAGTGCGGGGTGACCGTGTTGCAGGCTGAGTGCAGGGTGAGGGCAGGCTGAATGAGGGCAGACAGAGTGAGTGCAGGCTGAGTGAGCACAGGCTGAGTGAGTTTAGGCTAAGTGAGTGAGTGATGACTATGGAGCGGGCTGAGTGAATGCAGGGTGAGTGTTGGCTGAGTGCAGGGTTATCATGATGCGGCCTGAGTGCAGGCTGAGTGTGGAATGACCGTAGTGTGGGGTGACTGTGGTGCAGGCTGAGTGCAGGGTGAGTGCAGGCTGAATGGGTGCATTCTGACCAGGGTGCGGACTGAGTGAAGGCTGGCTGAGTGAGAGCAGGTTGAGTGAGTGCGGGATGAAGAAAGTTACTTCTTTCAGTGTAGAGGATTTAAATAAATGGATTTAATTTAAAAATAATACTGGCGCCCCTCTTGCCTATGGGCAGTGTCTAGAATTGCAACTCAGGGATTTTTTTTTTATAAAATTGACTCATTAGATTTTTCTGTAAATAAATAAAAACATCTTCAGAAATTAGAAAAAATTAAAATAAAATGGTAAAACTTACTGTTGCAGTGGGAAACCATGATAGGTGAAATTTCTGGTAGTTTCACGCCGATATTTGACCTTTAATGCAGGGATGATAAAAAAAATAATAATTATGAGATTTTTTAATAAATCTATTTCCCAATGGAAATCTCTTCCTGAAAAGACAGAAAGTCAAAATTATTCATTTTGGGGTTGAAATGAAATAAAAAAAAAAATAATCGGCATAAAACGTGATTTAAACAATAGGTCATATCTTGATGATCATCTACCAAATGGACACTGTCAGGTCATTTTTCAGTAGGATACTAATATTACCCTTGAATCGTGCCTGGGCAGAGCTTTTAAAAACATTTAAATCATTATTGTAACGTTTCTAGTTTCCTTGATATAAGCATTTTCAGACCCTGCAGGGAGCTAGTACATTAGTCCTCTCCATTACTTTTACATAGGATTAGTCCAGCTGTGTAAATGTTATTTAAATATCCACACCCAGCCAAGCTGGTGCTCTGTCCCTCCCCTCTGTGCTCTGTGTATCACACACCTCCTTCCCTCTCCTTTCTCCACTGTCTGCATGCAATGAGTCACATAGCAGAACAGATCACAAAAAGGCAGGGCTGTGTATGTGATGTATGAATATTCATTCCCTGGGGAGTGTGCAGCAGAGAACTAAGTGATCACTCACTGTGATTGACAGATGGAATTAATCTTTTACTTTGAAGATTACAGAGGATAGTAGGGAGATATAAATAAAAGAAATACATGAATAGAAAGAGCTTCACCGCAGGAGTTAGAAAATGACGGCAGTTACTTATGGATTTTTGACCTGACAGATTCCCGGAGTAATCATCATTTTAATTTTTATATTTTGAAAACAAGTAATTCTTGACTCTGCTTCTTTTCCATCCTTAACCCCTTAACCCTCCTGGCGATTTTCCGTTTTTGCATTTTTCCCGCCCCTTCGTCCAAGACCCATAACTTTTTTTATTTTTCCATCAATATAGACAGATGAAGGTTGTTTTTTGCAGTTGTACCTTAAGATGAAATCATTTATTTTACCATATAGTGTACAGGAAAATGGGAAATAATTCCAAGAGCAGTGACATTGCAAAAGAAGTGCTGTTTTTTTTGGGGGGGGGTGTTCATCATGTTCACTATATGGTAAATCTGACATGTCGTATGATGCCTTGGGTCAGTACTATATGGTAACACTGACATTTCAGTATGATACTTCAGGCTGGTACTATATGGTAACACTGTGTCAGTATGATGCCCCAGGTCAGTACTATATGGTAACACTGACATGTCGGTATGATGTCTGGGGTCAGTACTATATGGCAACACTGACGTGTCGGTATGATGCCTCGAGTCAGTACTATATGGCAACACTGACGTGTCGGTATGATGTCTGGGGTCAGTACTATATGGTAACACTGAGGTGTCGGTATGATGTCTCGGGTCAGTACTATATGGTAACACTGAGGTGTCTGTATGATGTCTGGGGTCAGTACTATATGGCAACACTGACGTGTCGGTATGATGTCTGGGGTCAGTACTATATGGTAACACTGAGGTGTCGGTATGATGTCTGGGGTCAGTACTATATGGTAACACTGAGGTGTCTGTATGATGTCTGGGGTCAGTACTATATGGTAACACTGAGGTGTCGGTATGATGTCTGGGGTCAGTACTATATGGTAACACTGAGGTGTCGGTATGATGTCTCGGGTCAGTACTATATGGTAACACTGACGTGTCGGTATGATGTCTCGGGTCAGTTCTATATGGTAACGGTGACGTGTTGGTATGATGTCTGTGGTCAGTACTATATGGTAACACTGAGGTGTCGGTATGATGTCTCGGGTCAGTACTATATGGTAACACTGACGTGTCGGTATGATGCCTCGGGTCAGTACTATATGGTAACACTGATGTGTCGGTATGATGTCTGGGGTCAGTACTATATGGTAACACTGATGTGTCAGTATGATGTCTGGGGTCAGTACTATATGGTAACACTGATGTGTAGGTATGATGTCTGGGGTCAGTACTATATGGTAACACTGACGTGTCGGTATGATGTCTGTGGTCAGTACTATATGGTAACACTGAGGTGTCGGTACGATGTCTCGGGTCAGTACTATATGGTAACACTGATGTGTTGGTATGATGTCTGTGGTCAGTACTATATGGTAACACTGACGTGTCGGTATGATGTCTCGGGTCAGTACTATATGGTAACACTGAGGTGTCGGTATGATGTCTGGGGTCAGTACTATATGGTAACACTGATGTGTCGGTACGATGTCTCGGGTCAGTACTATATGGTAACACTGATGTGTTGGTATGATGTCTGTGGTCAGTACTATATGGTAACACTGACGTGTCGGTATGATGCCTGGGGTCAGTACTATATGGTAACACTGAGGTGTCGGTATGATGTCTCAGGTCAGTACTATATGGTAACAGTGATGTGTCGGTATGATGTCTGGGGTCATTACTATATGGTAACAGTGACGTGTCGGTATGATGTTTGGGGTCAGTACTATATGGTAACACTGACGTGTCAGTATGATGCCTGGGGTCAGTACTATATGGTAACACTGATGTGTCAGTATGATGTCTGGGGTCAGTACTATATGGTAACACTGAGGTGTCGGTGTGATGTCTGGGGTCAGTACTATATGGTAACACTGATGTGTCGGTATGATGTCTGGGGTCAGTACCATATGGTAACACAGATGTGTTGGTATGATGTCTGGGGTCAGTACTATATGGTAACACTGAGGTGTTGGTATGATGTCTGGGGTCAGTACTATATGGTAACACTGAGGTGTTGGTATGATGTCTGGGGTCAGTACTATATGGTAACACTGACGTGTCGGTACGATATCTGAGGTCGGTACTATATGGTAACACTGACGTGTCGGTATGATGCCTCGGGTCAGTACTATATGGTAACACTGAGGTGTCGTATGATGTCTGGGGTCAGTACTATGTGGTAACACTGAGGTGTCGGTATGATGTCTGTGGTCAGTACTATATGGTAACACTGACGTGTCGGTATGATGCCTCGGGTCAGTACTATATGGTAACACTGAGGTGTCGGTATTATGTCTGGGGTCAGTACTATATGGTAACACTGACGTGTCGGTATGATGTCTCGGGTCAGTACTATACAGTAACACTGTCATGTCGGTATGATGACTCAGGTCAGTACTATATGGTAACACTGACATGTGAGTATGATGCCTCGAGTCAGTACTATATGGTAACACTGACATGTCAGTATGATGCCTCGGGTCAGTACTATATGGTAACACTGAGGTGTCGGTATGATGTCTGGGGTCAGTACTATATGGTAACACTGACGTGTCAGTATGATGCCTTGAGTCAGTATTATATGGTAACACTGAGGTGTCTGTATGATATCTCAGGTCAGTACTATATGGTAACACTGAGGTGTCTGTATGATATCTCGGGTCAGTACTATATGGTAACACTGACGTGTCGGTATGATGTCTCGGGTCAGTTCTATATGGTCACGGTGACGTGTTGGTATGATGTCTGTGGTCAGTACTATATGGTAACACTGATGTGTCGGTATGATGTCTGGGGTCAGTACTATATGGTAACACTGACGTGTCGGTATGATGTCTGTGGTCAGTACTATATGGTAACACTGAGGTGTCAGTATGATGTCTGCGGTCAGTACTATATGGTAACACTGAGGTGTCGGTACGATGTCTCGGGTCAGTACTATATGGTAACACTGATGTGTTGGTATGATGTCTGTGGTCAGTACTATATGGTAACACTGATGTGTCGGTACGATGTCTCGGGTCAGTTCTATATGGTAACACTGACGTGTCGGTATAATGTCTCGGGTCAGTACTATATGTTAACACTGACGTGTCGGTATGATGTCTGGGGTCTGTACTATATGGTAACACTGACGTGTCGGTATGATGTCTGGGGTCAGTACTATATGGTCACACTGACATGTCGGTATGATGCCTCAGGTCAGTACTATATGGTAACACTGAGGTGTTGGTATGATGTCTGGGGTCAGTACTATATGGTAACACTGATGTGTCGGTACGATGTCTCGGGTCAGTACTATATGGTAACACTGATGTGTAGGTATGATGCCTGGGGTCAGTACTATATGGTAACACTGATGTGTTGGTATGATGCCTGGGGTCAGTACTATATGGTAACACTGATGTGTTGGTATGATGTCTGGGGTCAGTACTATATGGTAACACTGATGTGTCGGTATGATGCCTGGGGTCAGTACTATATGGTAACACTGATGTGTTGGTATGATGTCTGGGGTCAGTACTATATGGTAACACTGATGTGTTGGTATGATGTCGTGGGTCAGTACTATATGGTAACACTGAGGTGTCGGTATGATGTCTGGGGTCAGTACTATATGGTAACACTGATGTGTTGGTATGATGTCTGGGGTCAGTACTATATGGTAACACTGAGGTGTCGGTATGATGTCTGGGGTCAGTACTATATGGTAACACTGAGGTGTCAGTATGATGTCTGGGGTCAGTACTATATGGTAACACTGAGGTGTCAGTATGATGTCTGGGGTCAGTACTATATGGTAACACTGATGTGTCGGTATGATGTCTGGGGTCAGTACTATATAGTAACACTGAGGTGTCGGTATGATGTCTGGGGTCAGTACTATATGGTAACACTGACGTGTCGGTATGATGTCTGGGATCAGTACTATATGGTAACACTGATGTGTGGGTATGATGTCTGGGGTCAGTACTATATGGTAACACTGATGTGTTGGTATGATGTCTGGGGTCAGTACTATATGGTAACACTGATGTGTTGGTATGATGTCTGGGGTCAGTACTATATGGTAACACTGAGGTGTCGGTATGATGTCTGGGGTCAGTACTATATGGTAACACTGATGTGTTGGTATGATGTCTGGGGTCAGTACTATATGGTAACACTGAGGTGTCGGTATGATGTCTGGGGTCAGTACTATATGGTAACACTGATGTGTTGGTATGATGTCTGGGGTCAGTACTATATGGTAACACTGAGGTGTCGGTATGATGTCTCGGGTCAGTACTATATGGTAACACTGATGTGTTGGTATGATGTCTGGGGTCAGTACTATATGGTAACACTGATGTGTTGGTATGATGTCTGGGGTCAGTACTATATGGTAACACTGAGGTGTCGGTATGATGTCTGGGGTCAGTACTATATGGTAACACTGATGTGTTGGTATGATGTCTGGGGTCAGTACTATATGGTAACACTGAGGTGTCGGTATGATGTCTCGGGTCAGTACTATATGGTAACACTGATGTGTTGGTATGATGTCTGGGGTCAGTACTATATGGTAACACTGATGTGTTGGTATGATGTCTGGGGTCAGTACTATATGGTAACACTGAGGTGTCGGTATGATGTCTGGGTCAGTACTATATGGTAACACTGAGGTGTCGGTATGATGTCTCCGGTCAGTACTATATGGTAACACTGATGTGTTGGTATGATGTCTGGGGTCAGTACTATATGGTAACACTGATGTGTTGGTATGATGTCTGGGGTCAGTACTATATGGTAACACTGAGGTGTCGGTATGATGTCTGGGGTCAGTACTATATGGTAACACTGATGTGTTGGTATGATGTCTGGGGTCAGTACTATATGGTAACACTGAGTGTCGGTATGATGTCTCGGGTCAGTACTATATGGTAACACTGATGTGTTGGTATGATGTCTGGGGTCAGTGCGAGTTCGTAGATGCCAAACATGTTACTTTTACTGTTATTTAAGTTGTGAAAAAATCTGAATATTTTAAAGAAAAGAAATTGCTCTTTGGCGCCATTTTCCACAACCTGTAGCGTCCTCATTTTTCAGGATCTGGGGCTGTATGATGGGTTATTTTTTATACCATTTTTGGGTGGATGTGATGATTTGATCGCCTATAATTGCATTTCACTGCAATGTTGTAGCGACCTAAAAAACGTAATTTGGCGTTTGGACTTCTTTTTTTCTGTTACGCATCTTACAGATCAGATTAATTGATTTTATATTTTGATAGATCGAGCATTTCTGAATGCAGCGATTCCAAATATGTGTATTTTTTTTTTTAATAGTTTTATTTTCAATGGTGCAAAAGGGGGGTGATTTGAACTTTTGTGGGGTTTTTTCATACTTTTAAAAACTTATTATTTTTTTTATATTTTACACTGGCCCCTAGAGGTTCTCAGTGCTCCACACTGCGATCGCTTGTCCTGTCAAACAGTGGGAGGCGGCCTGTGACACACATGTGCGTCACAGGTTGTGAAGGGGTTAATTCATCTTTCATTCTCAATTAAAGGGTACAAATCTGTATAGGGCGAAGTCTGACCTTCACATTACAGAGATAGAAGGTGCTGGTGCTTATAAGGTTCTCTGAAGGTGTTGGTGCTTATAAGGTTCTATGAAGGTGTTGGTGCTTATAAGGTTCTATGAAGGTGTCGGTGCTTATAAGGTTCTATGAAGGTGTCGGTGCTTATAAGGTTCTATGAAGGTGTTGGTGCTTATAAGGTTCTATGAAGGTGTTGGTGCTTATAAGGTTCTATAGAGAACAGAAGCGGGAGGAGCTAGAGGTAGAAAAAGACGTTCTACTGGTGGTTCTCCTGAAATGTCAGTTGCACTGTACATTTTTATTTTAAGCTTAGATTAAAAATGTATCAGGAGAACCTGCATCGAAATGTCTGTGTTGGCCTCCTCTAGGTTCCTCCGTCCTTCATCCTACATAGAACCTTATAAGCACCAACTATCATCTCCTACCTTGTTAATGTGAAGATCAGTCTACACCCTATACAGATTTTACCCTTGCATTAAGAGTGAAAGATCAGTCCAGGAGGAGAAAGAAGCAGATTTCTCTGATATGTAATGTATTATAAGCATTTACTCAGGAATCTAATAGCTTATAGGAGCACAGACACTCTGAGACCAAGTTTAAAGGTGATCAAGACAGTATTAAACACGCATGGCAGTTAACGAGAGCAAGTTCATCAAATAGCAATAAACCGGGAAGTCTCTTTAGCAATTCTTATCCTAGACAGTTAATGATTCAGGGGCGGACCTACCGTGGGGGAGCTGGTTCAGCTGCACCAGGGCCCCAACCGGCTAGGGGGCCCCTCAAGCCTGCAGGGGGGCCCCCAGCCTACCCCCTTGACCCTGTGTCAGAGGACAGGGGATTAACTGAGGGAAGCTTCCTGCACCCCCCCGCTCCTCGCCGACATCCACTTGCATTTCCCCCCCCCCCAGCTCCTAGCCGACATCCACCAGCAACACAACCCCCCCTCCTCATCATCAAATGCTGCACCAGGGCCCTCTTGGCACAAGGTCTACCACTGTAATGAGCTTAGTGATTCCCAGGAAGGCCTGGGCCTGGGATGGTAGTCACAAGAACAAGTCCTACACTTGGAACTGTGCAGTGTAGTTTAAGTAAAGTCCCACAAAGTCCAGAGAAACTACAACTGCACAAAACTAACAGGGAAGCTGCAAAGCTCACAGGCACACAGGGCTTACATATCACAGGGCAGGCAGGCTGAAGCCGAGTCTGAAGCACACGGCACAGAAGCAGGGTTGCAGGAGAATCACCGAGCAGGGATGGAAGCTGGAAAAGGACTGCAGACACTGGAAGAGCCAGAGTGGAATTGCCAGAGGAGGTTCACTTGAGGATCACAGGAAGCAGGGAGCCAGGATTTCCACTGGATACTTGAGAATGGGTAGATGATAGGCTGAGGTTTATAAAGGCAGAGAGGAGGATCACATGGAGCAGCAGGCACCATCTTGAAAAGGGGCAAGATTCACACAATGTCAATAGAAAATCCAAAGTCCTAACAATGTATTAAAATCTTGCTTATTGTCATATGTGCTATTGTTTTAGCAAATACAAATTAAAATGAGGGTTAATCTTTACGGAAATAACAAGCGCACATCCCTTTTAAAATGTTAAACTAGTAATGAGAGAGCACTACCTTGCTCGGGGGCTGGATACTTATAATGAGCAGTGTGATGCTCGGATGGGTGTGACTGGAGTACTCAAGTATAATGAAAGTCAATGAGAAACTAGAGTCATTGTGGGAACCATGCACCCCAGTATGGTAGTTCTCGCTCATCACAAGTTAAAACAATAATGAAAATTGTACCTCTGAAATATTTGTTGTTCCACCGGGGCAAGATATGAAGCATGAAGATCGTAGCCCTTCATTTCATTCAGACTTTCACAAGTAAAGTTGGGAACCTTGTAGCAGTGGTAGACCTCCTCGTATTGAGGGTCCTTGTACTCGCAGATCTCCTTCCCATCTTCCTTCGAGAGCCTAAAGGCACATTTGGTTGTGGCTTCTGTACCAAACTTTTCATATTTCCCCTCAAAGCCGATAACCCCTTGGCTGGAATGTCTTGATCTCCAGAGAGCGGCCACTCCTTCACTTGGGTAGAACAACAGAATGTTGACGTTGACTTTGCCGGCCCAGTACAATGGAAAGTGAACGTGGTAGGACCCGTTTTTGAAGTCCTCCACGGTTCCCGAAACAGCAGCTCCAAGTTCTGGAGATATGATTCTTGGTCTCAGGAAGTCTCCTCCATACGTCTTCCTGTTGCCCACATGATCGAACATATCGACCTGCACCACAAGGTCGTCTCCGACACAGTACGTCTCCCGAGGGTCGACAACGGAAATCTTACTGTTCCTTCCATTGGACGTCTGGTTAAAGTATGTGAATGACACTTTGGGGATGAGTTTCTCTATGTTTACAAATATGGCGTCTACTTCTACCTGGAGCTCAGTTTTCGGTGGAAGGGTCGCCTCATTTGACAAAGGTTGTGTTGTGTTGGTGGTGGACGCAAGACAGGACTGAAGCCAAGGTGTCAAGGAAATCTGAAATTCATAATATTCTCATCACACATAAGAATACAATTAGATTTTATGACTTTTGAAGTTGCTAAAGAAAGACAAAGAAGTCGAAACGTTGTAGGTGTGTGGGCGCGTCTCACCTGGAAATTTCTCCTGTACCAACCATAGCTTACAAGGAATACGGCAAGGAGGAGGACTGGGATGAAGGGTTTACGCATGGTGGAGGGTTGACATTGACGACACCCGGCTGCTGGTCCTGATCAGGATTGAGGCCTGCCGGAGATCCTAAAAGACATGGTAAAACAAAAATGTTGTAGGGTCTCAACATAATGGGATGTTATGGAATTAATAACAAATTTGAGCTTCTCCGGTCTACAGTAGCCTTGAAGAATGAATTAATGAACAAATTCACTAATTAATTAAAAAGAATCTTCATTGCCCAAGAGAAATTTTCAATCTGATCACTCCACAACCTTCACTATTTACATCAACCTAGTTGTGAAATATTTCTTTATTACAGAGAATGAATGAATGAATGAATAAAATAAAATTGCTTCAGTCACCAGTTGTGATATGCTACATGACTTGAGCCTAGGGATTTCAGTCCCGGTTAGAACATCATAACCTGGATCAAATTCTACAAGCGTTCTGTTTAGGATCCTAGGATTCAGATGGAAGATACCCAGGTTGAGACAACTTGGTCACCTGACTTTGCTGTGCTTGGTTAGCTTCTTAGGCTTGACACTATCCCTTCTCAGTGGGTGCCAGCCAAAAGCAGGGTGCTGCTGGACTTGGGGAGTTGTCACGATGACTTAGTCAGGACCTGCAGCTCTCTATCGCCCCCTTAGCCTGATGGCCAAATCTGGCATTGCCAGTGGATAAGAAAGGAGCCTAGCTGCCCTAATTTATGTTGTCTACTGCGGCACGTGATGTGACAGGATGTATATATACCACCAGTTCCTGCTAGGAACGTATATATACCTCGATCCAGTCACCCTCTGGCCCACAATATCACATAAATACCAAAATTATGCTGCCACCACCGATCTTTCAGGTAGATCGGTAACCTGTGTGATAGCGTAAATCGAACAGTGAGGTCGTGAGAGCTCGTTCATAGGACAAGGAGATCGAGACTAGTAAATTATAATATTTTACTCCCAAAGATGGACAGTGTTTATATAAAAGATTTACAGAATGTTACATAAGAGACCATTTACATGTATGCATAAAACAATTATAAAAATAAAAGGAGTAAAAGAGAACTTGCCAGACCTAGCCACGCATGGATAGACGTAGTTCCGTGGGGGGGGGGCAGCTCCCCAGAAAGGTAGGATTCGCCACACAGCTGGTAGTGTCTTGCTATGTCCGTGCCCCTGGGTGGAATCACCCCAAAAATGGCTTCTCTAGTTTTATTAAGAGGGAGAGAACCCATGGCCCCCCCCTCGTAAAGTGAACCCTCCCTTGTGGGTTGTCCACTGAGACCTCCCCTTTCACCATGCTTAATGAATCTTCATTCTTCATATCTGGGGAAAGCAAATGAGGATCTATGTAACTTACTCACAAACCAAAAGGGAGGAGAGATGAGTGAGCCAATTCAGTTTTGGCTGACTCTTCAATCATCTTAAAATCATGAACAATATTCATACATTCATGAGAGCCCTGGAACCCCAGAAGTCATGAATATTCTAATCCCTGGTGAGCCAGCGGAAAGGTGAGACTCTGTTGCTTGTTACATCATGTGTTCTTGCTGGATATGTGTTATATGCCTTTGATGCCTTTGACTGTTGGGGATCCAATAAAGTCTTACCATTGTGTGGTTCCCTCACCCTGTGTTCTCCGAGTAGTTTTCTGCCCAAGGGTAAGGAGTTTGGGCATTCAGTTGGGATGAACCTTGGTCTTTCTAAAGACGGCTGGGCCAACTGACGAGAGCACCCACTGACCTCTATGTCTCCATACTGGATATCTCCTGTATATACCGGTAATTATATATGTACAGCCGGTATATCCTGGACATCTCCTGTATATAATTATATACAGTGTTGGCCAAAAGTATTGACACCCCTGCAATTCTGTCAGATAATACTCAGTTTCTTCCTGAAAATGATTGCAATCACAAATTCTTTGCTATTATTATCTTCATTTAATTTGTCTTCAATGAAAAAAACACAAAAAGAATTGTCCTAAAGCCAAATTGGATCTAATTCCACCAAACATAAAAAAGGGGGTGGACAAAAGTATTGGCACTGTTAGAAAAATCATGTGATGCTTCTCTAATTTGTGTAATTAACAGCACCTGTAACTTACCTGTGGCACCTAACAGGTGTTGGCAATAACTAAATCACACTTGCAGCCAGTTGACATGGATTAAAGTTGACTCAACCTCTGTCCTGTGTCCTTGTGTGTACCACATTGAGCATGGAGAAAAGAAAGAAGACCAAAGAACTGTCTTAGGACTTGAGAAACCAAATTGTGAGGAAGCATGAGCAATCTCAAGGCTACAAGTCCATCTCCAAAGACCTGAATGTTCCTGTGTCTACCGTGTGCAGTGTCATCAAGACATTTAAAGCCCATGGCACTGTGGCTAACCTCCCTAGATGTGGACGGAAAAGAAAAATTGATGAGAGATTTCAACGCAAGATTGTGCGGATGGTGGATAAAGAACCTCGACTAACATCCAAACAAGTTCAAGCTGCCCTGCAGTCCGAGGGTACAACAGTGTCAACCCGTACTATCCGTCGGCGTCTGAATGAAAAGGGACTGTATGGTAGGAGACCCAGGAAGACCCCACTTCTTACCCCGAGACATAAAAAAGCCAGGCTGGAGTTTGCCAAAACTTACCTGAGAAAGCCTAAAACGTTTTGGAAGAATGTTCTCTGGTCAGATGAGACAATAGTAGAGCTTTATGGGCAAAGGCATCAACATAGAGTTTACAGAAGAAAAAAAGAGGCAAAGAAAAGAACACGCTCCCTACAGTCAAACATGGCGGAGGTTCCCTGATGTTTTGGGGTTGCTTTGCTGCCTCTGGCACTGGACTGGTTGACCGTGTGCATGGCATTATGAAGTCTGAAGACTACCAACACATTGTGCAGCATAATGTAGGGCCCAGTGTGAGAAAGCTGGGTCTCCCTCAGAGGTCATGGGTCTTCCAGCAGGACAATGACCCAAAACACACTTCAAAAAGCCTAGAAAATGGTTTGAGAGAAAGCACTGGAGACTTCTAAGGTGGCAGCAATGAGTCCAGACCTGAATCCCATAGAACACCTGTGGAGAGATCTAAAAATGGCAGTTTGGAGAAGGCACCCTTCACATATCAGGGACCTGGAGCAGTTTGCCAAAGAAGAATGGTGTAAAATTCCAGCAGAGCAGTGTAAGAAACTCATTGATGGTTACCGGGAGCGGGTGATCGCAGTTATTTTGGCTAAAGGTTGTGCAACCAAGTATTAGGCTGAGGGTGCCTATACTTTTGTCTGGCCCATTTTTGGAGTTTTGTGTGAAATGATCAATGTTTTGCTTTTTGCTTCATTCTCTTTTGTTTTTTTTCATTGAAGGCAAATTAAATGAAGATAATAATAGCAAAGAATTTGTGATTGCAATCATTTTCAGGAAGAAACTGAGTATTATCTGACAGAATTGCAGGGGTGTCAATACTTTTGGCCAACTCTGTATGTACAGCTGGTATAACCTGGGTGTCACGTATCCACTCCTCAGCACGTGACTTGAGGTTGCGCCTGCAAGGGTTAATCTATCTCCTCTCACTCAATCCAGCACTCGACCTCTGTCCTATGCTGAAAGGGAGCATCAGTCACACACCGACTCAGACCGCGCACCCCGCTTCACACACGCTGCCACCACCCATCAGATTTTGGGAGGCCGATGAGTTCCCCTAAACTAAGACTTATCAGAAAATCAACAAAATCACACCTTTCTAGGGCTGTGAATTCTTTGAGTATACAAGGTTCAGATTTATTAAAGTTTTAAGCTTTAATATAAAAAGTACAGTGCTTACATAAAAAGATATATAAATAGAAATAATAAAATGACATACACATATGCAAACAATGAAAATAAAAAGGAGAAACTTACAGAAACCTAAACTTTGCTTCTGTTGCCCGATGGGGAGAGTAGGGATGTATGGAATAATAATCACAGCAGCTTTGGAGGACCCATCTCTGTGACACCGGGCTTTAGTTGAGCGAGTCCAGTTATAGACTCAGACAGGGGGGGTCAGATTCTACAGCGGCCTTCTAATTTAACATTCTACTTCTGGGTCTATGATTGGACACTCACTCATTTAGCCATGCATATATTATTTTTCAAATGCTCCTTTGTCCAAATCAATTATTTTCCCACAGTGAAGTTGGGAAAATTTGCTATACTAAACATTTGGTGGAGTCTTTCATCCCCTTCTCTTTCTGGCTACAGGTGTGAAGTTTGTCACTCTCTGCTTTCCCCGGGATGCACCCTGGGAAGACTAGAGTCAGTGCAACTGCAAAGTTAGTGTGTGCTTATATAAAGCAGGTTGTGACCTCTTGTGGATGGACAAGAGATTTAACCCCTTACTGGTCTAGTGTCCAGTCCCTGAGATACATATTTCACTACACTGGGCATCTCCTGTATATAATTATATATGTACAGCCGCTATAACCTGGGCATCTCCTGTATATAACTATATATGTACAGCTGGTATAACCTGGGCATCTCCTGTATATAATTACACATGTACAGCCGGTATAACCTGGACATCTCCTGTATATAATTATATATGTACAGCCAGTATAACCTGGACATCTCCTGTATATAATTATATATGTACAGCCGGTATAACCTGGGCATCTCCTGTATATAATTATATATGTACAGCCGGTATAACCTGGACATCTCCAGTATATAATTATATGTGTACAGCTGGTATAACCTGGACATCTCCTGTATATAATTATATGTGTACAGCCGGTATAACCTGGACATCTCCTGTATATAATTATATATGTACAGCCGGTATAACCTGGGCATCTCCTGTATATAATTATATATGCACAGCTGTTATAAACTGGGCATCTCCTGTATATAATTATATATGTACAGATGGCATAACCTGGGCATCTCCTGTATATAATTATATATGTACAGCCGGTATAACCTGGGCATCTCCTGTATATAATTATATATGTACAGCCGGTATAACCTGGTCATCTCCTGTATATAATTATAAATGTACAGCTGGTATAACGTGGGTAAATCCTGTATATAATTATATATGAACAGCCGGTATAACCTGGGCATCTCCTGTATATAATTATATATGTACAGCCGGTATAACCAGGACTTCTCCTGTATATAATTATATATGTACAGCTGGTATAACCTGGACATCTCCTGTATATAATTATATATGTACAGTCGGTATAACCAGGACTTCTCCTGTATATAATTATATATGTACAGCCGGTATAACCTGGGCATCTCCTGTATATAATTATATATGTACAGCCGGTATAACCAGGACTTCTCCTGTATACAATTATATATGTACAGCTGGTATAACCTGGACATCTCCTGTATATAATTATATATGTACAGTCGGTATAACCAGGACTTCTCCTGTATATAATTATATATGTACAGCCGGTATAACCTGGGCATCTCCTGTATATAATTATATATGTACAGCCGGTATAACCAGGACTTCTCCTGTATATAATTATCTATGTACAGCCGGTATAACCTGGACATCTCCTGTATATAATTATATATGTACAGCTGGTATAACCTGGGCATCTCCTGTATATAATTATATATGTACAGCCGGTATAACCTGGGCATCTCCTGTATATAATTATATATGTACAGCTGGTATAACCTGGACATCTCCTGTATATAATTATATATGTACAGCCGGTATAACCTGGGCATCTCCTGTATATAATTATATATGTACAGCTGGTATAACCAGGACTTCTCCTGTATATAATTATATATGTACAGTCGGTATAACCTGGACATCTCCTGTATATAATTATATATGTACAGCCGGTATAACCAGGACTTCTCCTGTATATAATTATATATGTACAGTCGGTATAACCTGGACATCTCCTGTATATAACTATATATGTACAGCCGGTATAACCTGGTCATCTCCTGTATATAATTATATATGTACAGCTGGTATAACCTGGGCATCTCCTGTATATAATTACATATGTACAGCTGGTATAACCTGGGCATCTCCTGTATATAATTATATATGTACAGCTGGTATAACATGGACATCTCCTGTATATAATTATATATGTACAGCCGGTATTACCTGGGTATCTCCTGTATATAATTGCATGCATACAGGTACTATCTTATACAATTTCTCATGTCATATATAAGATTAGATCTTACCTTTTCTCTCCAGTGATTGTGCTGTGTGACATTGCAGTGATATATATTTGCCGGGTTCAGGATCCGGTATATGGACTGAGGTTGTGAACAATGAGGGGTTGGATTTTTACATGGAGGAGGCATTAATCACACTGACACCAATATGAATATACAGTATATTTACTATTGAAAATTACAAGGAGTTTTTCTTACTGTTTTGCTATAAAATTTCATTAAAATTACTCATTGGTGTTTATATATATATATATACTGTATATTACATAAAAACATACAATTATTCCACTAGACACAGTACATTGCATTACTCTCACCTTAGAGCGTATTTAATCAACTTCTTTTTAAATGATCAGTCTGAGACCAGCAACTCTTTTCTTAAAGGGAACCAACCACCCCCAATGACCCCCCCGGACTATTAATATCAGTCCCTACACACAGCACATACATGTGCTGCAATGATTTTTGCTAAAAAAACTGTTTTTTAAAACTAAAGATAATGCTTTTGAAAGTTTAATCCTAATGGACGGATGGGCGGTACTTATCTGGTGCAAAAGCCGAGATGTGCTGCCAATCATCCTCCCGTCTCCCCTCGCAGCAGTTATGGACAGCCCTTTGTGCAGCGTCACTGCCTGGTGCACGGGCTCGCATGCCCGTGCACACGTCATCATCTGCAGCCGGGAAGCGAGCGCGCGCTCTGTCTTCCTGCGCTCGGCTATGGAAGTCAGAGCGCGCGCTCGCTTCCCGGCTGCAGATGATGACGTGTGCACGGGCATGCGAGCCCGTGCACCAGGCAGTGACGCTGCACAAAGGGCTGTCCATAACTGCTGCGAGGGGAGACGGGAGGATGATTGGCAGCACATCTCGGCTTTTGCACCAGATAAGTACCGCCCATCCGTCCATTAGGATTAAACTTTCAAAAGCATTATCTTTAGTTTTAAAAAACAGGTTTTTTAGCAAAAATCATTGCAGCACATGTATGTGCTGTGTGTAGGGACTGATATTAATAGTCCGGGGGGGTCATTGGGGGTGGTTGGTTCCCTTTAAGGTCCCATCTAATTTATCCCTATAATCTGAGATATTTACTAATATACTTCCTTTAATAACTCCCTACCCTTCCCTCTCTACAATGTCTAACAGCTGTTGTTTATTTGTTCTATTTCCTGCCTCATGACTTCCTGTGTGAGTGCCGCCCCCCAGGATCCTCAGATGGAGCGTCATCGAGCTGACAGGCCCCGAACACTTCCTCAGCCCCTCCCTGACACAGAGCATCACTATGACACTAGAATCAGGGGTGGGACTATGTTCACAAAGGTCTCCAAAAAGTCTCCAGCCCCCTCCCTTGTCCCCTCCCACAGTGCTGTCTCTCGGTTCACCCATATTCTTCCCTCCCCAGAGCTGTGTCTTGCCCCCCATCTTCCCCTCGCCCCATAGTGCTGTGTTTCTGCCCCCCATCTTCTCTCCTCCCCCAATGCCATTTTTTCGGTCCCCAATTTACTTCCCTCCCCCAGTGCTGTGTAGCCCCCACCTTTTTCTCCCCTCCCCACATTGCGCCTTCTCAGCCCTCTACCTTCTTAGTTTTCTGTCCACGGGATATATAATAATATATGTACAGCTGGTATAACCTGGACATCTCCTGTATATAATTATATATGTACAGCTGGTATAACCTGGGCATCTCCTGTATATAATTATATATGTACAGCTGGTATAACCTGGGCATCTCCTGTATATAATTATATATGTACAGCTGGTATAACCTGGACATCTCCTGTATATAATTATATATGTACAGCTGGTATAACCTGGGCATCTCCTGTATATAATTATATATGTACAGCGGTATAACCTGGGCATCTCCTGTATATAATTATATATGTACAGCTGGTATAACCTGGACATCTCCAGTATATAATTATATATGTACAGCTGGTATAACCTGGGCATCTCCTGTATATAATTATATGTAAGCTGGTATAACTGGGATCTCTGTATGTAATTAACATGTACAGCGGTATAACCTGGACTCTCTGTATAAATTATATATGTACAGCGGTATAACCTGGGCATCTCCTGTATATAATTATATATGTACAGCGGTATAACCTGGGCATCTCCTGTATATAATTATATATGTACAGCCGGTATAACCTGGGCATCTCCTGTATATAATTATATATGTACAGCGGTATAACCTGGGCATCTCCTGTATATAATTATATATGTACAGCCGGTATAACCTGGGCATCTCCTGTATATAATTATATATGTACAGCCGGTATAACCTGGGCATCTCCTGTATATAATTATATATGTACAGCCGGTATAACCTGGGCATCTCCTGTATATAATTATATATGTACAGCGGTATAACCTGGGCATCTCCTGTATATAATTATATATGTACAGCCGGTATAACCTGGACATCTCCTGTATATAATTATATATGTTACAGCTGGTATAACCTGGGCATCTCCTGTATATAATTTATATATGTACAGCGTATAACCTGGACATCTCCTGTATATAATTATAATGTACAGCCCTGGTATAACCATGGACATCTCCTGTATATAATTATTATATGTACAGCTGTATAACCTGGACCATAATCCGTGTATAATATTGTAGTGATAATGCTCTGAATTACGCCGGATATAACATGACATCCTGTATAATATATATGTACAGCTGGTATAACCTGGGCATCTCCTGTATATAATTATATATGTACAGCTGGTATAACCTGGACATCTCCTGTATATATTATATATATCTAAGCTGTATAACCTGGGATCTCCTGTATATAATTATATATGTACAGCGGTATAACCTGGATTCCTGTAATAATTATATATATTACACTGATATAATGGATCTTGTATGTAATTATATGTACAGCTGTAACTGGACAATTGATATATTTATTGTAAGCTGGTAAACCGGCATCTCCGTATAATTATTATTACAGTGATAACCGACATTCGATATATTATATATGTACGCGTATACTGGACCTCCTTATATAATATAATGTACAGCTGTATAACCTGGGCATCTCTGTATAATTATAGTACAGTGTATAACTGGCATCTCTGTTATAATTATATTAAGCGGTATACTGCATTCTGTATATATTATATGACAGGTATAACTGGGCATTCTGTAATTATTATGTCACTGTAACTGAAATCCTGTATAAATTAATATGTAAGCTGGTATAGAATCTCGTATATTATATATTACGCTGATAAACTGGCATTCGTATATAATTATATATGTACAGCTGGTATAACCTGGGCATCTCCATGTATTAATTATATATGTACGGATAACCTGGTATACCTTTTGTATCCAGTGATTGTGCTGTGTGACATTGCAATGATATATATTTGCCTGGTTCAGGATCCGGTATATGGACTGAGGTTGTGAACAATGAGGGGTTGGATTTTTACATGGAGGAGGCATTAATCACACTGACACCAATATGAATATACAGTATATTTACTATTGAAATTACAAGGAGTTTTTCTTACTGTTTTGCTATAAAATTTCATTAAAATTACTCATTGGTGTTTATATATATATATATACTCTATATTACATAAAAACATACAATTATTCCACTAGACACAGTACATTGCATTACTCTCACCTTAGAGCGCATTTAATCAAGTTCTTTTTAAATGATCAGTCTGAGACCAGCAACTCTTTTCTTAAGGTCCATCTAAATTATCCCTATAATCTAAGATATTTACTAATATACTTCCTTTAATAACTCCCTACCCTTCCCTCTCTACAATGTCTAACAGCTGTTGTTTATTTGTTCTATTTCCTGCCTCATGACTTCCTGTGTGAGCGCCCCCCAGGAACCTCAGATGGAGCGTCATCGAGCTGACAGGCCCCGAACACTCCCTCAGCCCCTCCCTGACACAGAGCATCACTATGACACTAGAATCAGGGGTGGGACTATGGTCACAAATGTCTCAAAAAAGTCTCCAGCCCCCTCCCTTCTCCCCTCCCACAGTGCTGTCTCTCGGTTCCCCCATGTTCTTCCCTCCCCAGAGCTGTGTCTTGCCCCCCCATCTTCCCCTCGCCCCATAGTGCTGTGTTTCAGCCCCCCATCTTCTCACCTCCCCATATGCCATTTTTCCGGTCCCCCATTTACTTCCCTCCCCAGTGCTGTGTCGCCCCCCACTTTCTCTCCCCTCTCCACAGGGCGCCTTCTCAGCCCCAGCTTCTTAACCACACCTAGCAGTGCGGTGTCACATCTTCCCTGACATTCTGTGTCTCTCCTGTGTGATCGCCAACTGTCAGACCGGCCGTGCAGGAGGACACAAGTGATGTTGGTGGTCTATCTATGCATATTGATGAGCAGGGACCTTTTGGGAACCTTTGTGAACATAGAATTGACAGTCCCGCCCCTGAACCTAGTATCACAGTGACGCTTCGTTTCAGGGAGGGGCTGAAGAAGCGCCTGGGGCCTGGCAGCTCGATGACACTCTGTGTAAGGATCCCAGCATGCACTGGGGCACTCACACGGGATGTGATTGGGCAGGACATAGAAAAAAACAACAACAGCTGTTAGATATTGTCGAGAGGGAACCGTGGGGAATTAATAAAGGAAGAATATTAGAAAATAGCTTATATTATAGGGATAAAGTAGATGGGACCTTATGAAAAAAGTTGCTGGTCTCAGACTGACCCTTTACCATTTTTACATGTTTCTAGTCCTTTTGATGTGCAGATGAAGGCAGGAAGGACAAGATCTTCCTTCCCAGTGCCTGTCATGCACATGTTACACCCCTAGGTGGTGGGAGCCGATTCTGGATTTCTTTCATGGTGCCACCCTGTGATATCTGTGGTGTTACTTTAGCATTTGACAAATGTCCAAACAAGGGGGTGTGTGGCACCCTGTGCAAGGTCACCTTTGGGACATGGAAAGATGTAACACAGCGAGTAAACCCCACTAACACGCAACACCTTTCACCCTAGGCCTGTAGGGGGAGCTCAACTGGTTGCCTTAAGCCAGTTCCCCCTATAAATACAGGTTCTGGAGGGAGATACACCAGAGTGTGCAGTCACTACAGAATTGTGAAGAGGTGAGTGAGCTGAACTGGTACTGGAGCCGCGCTAGGCCCATACCTGCATCCACCTGAGACAGTGGTAGACCCGCAGAGGAGAGGTCGAAGGCAGAGGAGAGAAAGAAGGGGCAGAGGAGTCATACTGACTCACCCTAGCAGAGTTCTAGTCACTGGGTCTGAGCTACAGGGACACAGAATAGACCCTGCAGAGAAACCAGCACTACAAATAGGGGGTTTAGCTCCCCGGACACCCGAGGCACCACCAAGTGAGAGCCCGGAGTCTAGGCCAGACAGGAAGTCCCATAGAAGTGCCCTCAGTGCAGCAAATCCGGGTGTGGAGAGTCACACAGAGAAAGTGAAGTAACAGTCTGGTCGGGTTCCATGCCTGCCAGACCCCAGCAGAGTAACAGACACAAGGAAGCCTACAACCCTACTCGCTGTGGAAGTCCTGAAGTGTTTACCTCATCTCCGGTCGAGTGTACCCGTCAACATCAGTAAAGGTACCAAAAGACTTTATGTGTGCGTGTCCCTCCTTCCAACTACACCACACCGACCGCGCTACCATATTCCCTTCACCATCTATAGCCCCGGGGACCCTCCGCTGCACCTAGCTGCCGCACATCACCCCAGAGGCCCAAGAAGCGCCGGTGCCATCACCGGACCCCTACAGGTGGCGTCACGACAGACACTTTTATTATTTTATTGCCATCTCCATCTTTCATCTGAATCCCACGGGCCCACGGCCTCAGGCACCGCTACCCGTGACATCCCCCAGAGACCTGCGTCTGAGTGACCGAGTACTCCCCAGGGCCTGGGCTGGACAGGTCCAGCTATGAACCAATCAGAAAGTGGGATCCTGAAGTTTGCTTGCTGTTGGTCTTGAATTCTGACCAGGTGGTGGTGAAGATGGACGTAGTTTACAGCAATAGGTAGGAGTCCAAATACTGGGAGCCACATAATTTCCACCGATGGTGGTCTATATGGTGCCACTCCTCCTCCTCCTTTATTCTTCTCTGCAGAGCGCCACTCTCCTACCGCTGCAGGTACTGCAATACACTCATACAGTAGAGCTGAGACACCTTTACTGCCCTATACTGAAGGGGGCTTGGGGTTCCCATCCCACCAGTCTTCTCTTTCGGATTATTGCAGTTCTGATCACATAAATCCCCAGACATGCACAAGAACCGCAAGAGCCTAGTTGGACCTTAGAGCACTTGTTCCGTGGGAGCAATGGTCCTACATTTTAAGTTCCCTTCACCAAGACTTTTCATACCCTTCCCACAATCTAAAACACCTTCGTGGTCCAAATATTTTGCAGGAAAAAACATAGTAATCCTTCCCAATTTGGTTTTATTAGCAAGCAAAGGAGAATGACAGGCTCAATATATTAGCAAACGTAGACCCAAAAGGATGCACAGACGATGAACCCGATGCCACCGTCATGTCCCACGCATCCACAAAGCCAACATTGATCCCCTGAAACACCTCCCTGAGGACCAGATACTGGATGTAGCCATGGAAGTCTCCTCGCCTTTCCACCGGGGCAAATGTCTCTCTTGTGTTTTCACTTTTGATGATGACCTTAGTGTCGGGACTCCTGAGGAACAGTCGCTCTACCGCTCTGCGGATGTTGACCGCTCGCTGAATGAAAATCCTAAGAGGGAACTGTCTGAAGTGTTGTCCCATCGTGATCATAAAAATGGTGTCTTTCCCTCCGCCACGTTGGTCGATCTGACGACTGGTGTAGAGGTCTTCCTTGCTGTAGTAGAAGCCGATGTGTTCCAGTGGGAAGCCGTGCCTCTTATAGGAAACATATATATCCTTCTCCATGTTCATGGCCTCCAGTGTCAAATCCCAACCGGCCCATCCTTTATAACGGTATCGGAAATAGTTCACTACTAGAGAAGAGAAGACGCATCAGTAAGGGACAATGGTCACACGGAACACATGAAGATGACTCCTGTCTACAAAGCCTAGTAGGACATTTGGCCTTCACAGAAGGAGAACTGCCCCACGGGACGCCCTCAAGAGAGGAGAACCTCTAGGTAAGACTGTATCCTTCACTGGTGGTCCCAGTCCATCCATGGTCCATGCATGCCACCATGTAAGTCTACATTTCTTCTGTATTTTGGACCATTGGAGGGGATATGTTTGGCTTAGATCAGAGGTCCCCACCTCCAGTCTCCAAGGCCCACCAACAGGTCAGGTTTTCAGGATTACCTTAGCATTGCAAAGAAGTTGGAATCATCACCTGTGCAATACTAAGGAAATCCTGAAAAGATGCACTATTGGTGGGCTTTGAGGACTGGAGTTGGGGACCTCTCGCTTAGATGGAGCATTCTTGGGGATTCTAAGACCTAATAGAAGGAACTGTCATCATGAGCAGACCGATTTAGAGAGGATGTTCAATCATATTTATGTTTGAGCCTGGATCCATGTAACAAATTAGGGATATGTTTGGCTTAGATCAGAGATCCCCAACTCCCGTCCTCAAGGCCCACCAACAGTCCAGGTTTTCAGGATTACCTTAGCATTGCAAAGAAGTTGGAATCATCACCTGTGCAATACTAAGGAAATCCTGAAAAGATGCACTATTGGTGGGCTTTGAGGACTGGAGTTGGGGACCTCTGGCTTAGATGGAGCATCCCAACTGGAGAGAGAACCAAGGAGCTAGCATCAGTAACTGGCATTAACTCCTACACTGCCAAAGAAAAGAAACACATTTAATATGAAGTCCCGAACCAATCACAAGTCTCCAAAGTAAGACAGACTTGTCAGGGACCATATTACTGTATCTTCAGGGTCCCCGAGCTCCTGCAAAGACCGAGCTCCTTCTACTTGCAGCCATGCTGCTGATCAAAACTGTCAATCATCAGGAGCGCACCAGCCCACAGCAGCCGGGAACCTAGGAGGTCGGGGAGCAGTGCGCTCCTGATGCATATAGTGTATATTCTTACTCTGGATCCCATCGGTGAAGTGCATGATGAACTGACGTAACGTGGAGTCTCCGATGAGAAAGAGGTTCTTCCCCTGCAGACAGTTAGTGAAGTTCTCCGCCGTCTTGTAAACCGTCATGTTACAGTAAAGAGGATTCCAGATCTGATTATAGTAGTATCCGCTCGGGACAGGGGAGCTCATTCCGGTCTGACACTTTGGCTTTGGGGTCTGTATTGTGGCTGAAAAAGATCCGAGAAATTATATTTTTTTTATTTAAATGAATTATTTTGCTCCTTGTTTGTTACATTATATCTTCTACTCCAATCACACCGAAAGCTGCATGCAAAATTCGTAACCCTGAGTTCAGTATGAGATAGGCAACACTAAAAAAAAAAAAAAGATATTTAATTAAAAAAATCACTTTTCAGTAGTTAGAAAAAATAAAATAAAATGTTCCAACTTACTGTTACATTGGGAAACCATGATGGGGGAGGGTTGGGGGAGTTGTACACCGATATTTGACCTTAACAAAAGAATAAAAAAAAACTATAATTACAATTTTTTTATTATTAATCTATAAAATGTGGAATATTGAAAGAATTTGAACAATTGTTTTGTTTGTCTGCAATGATCAATACTGATCAATGGATCAAAGGATTCCCTGCACTGCCCCTATAGGTGAAATCAAGTATTACACATTAAAATCAATGAAGTGTTTGTGTAATGCAAGACAGGATGCGTCCTCCAGAGGGAGAGACTCTCTGGATAGTTCAGGAGGAGGCGAGCTGTGATATCACCTATTGTGAATGGTGGATCCTGTGCTATCTACTGTATATAGAGGTGTTATCAGTCATTGTACAGGAGGAGGAGGTGAGCTGTGATATCACCTATTGTGAATGGTGGATCCTGTGTTATCTACTGTATATAGAGGTGATATCAGTCATTGTACAGGAGGAGGTGAGCTGTGATATCATCTATTGTGAATGGTGGATCCTGTGTTATCTACTGTATATAGAGGTGTTATCAGTCATTGTACAGGAGGAGGAGGTGAGCTGTGATATCACCTATTGTGAATGGTGGATCCTGTGTTATCTACTGTATATAGAGGTGATATCAGTCATTGTACAGGAGGAGGTGAGCTGTGATATCATCTATTGTGAATGGTGGATCCTGTGTTATCTACTGTATATAGAGGTGTTATCAGTCATTGTACAGGGGGAGGAGGTGAGCTGTGATATCATCTATTGTGAATGGTGGATCCTGTGTTATCTACTCTATATAGAGGTGTTATCAGTCATTGTACAGGAGGAGGAGGTGAGCTGTGATATCATCTATTGTGAATGGTGGATCCTGTATTATCTACTGTATATAGAGGTGTTATCAGTCATTGTACAGGAGGAGGAGGTGAGCTGTGATATCACCTATTGTGAATGGTGGATCCTGTGTTATCTACTGTATATAGAGGTGTTATCAGTCATTGTACAGGAGGAGGTGAGCTGTGATATCACCTATTGTGAATGATGGATCCTGTGTTATCTACTGTATATAGAGGTGTTATCAGTCATTGTACAGGAGGAGGAGGTGAGCTGTGATATCATCTATTGTGAATGGTGGATCCTGTGTTATCTACTGTATATAGAGGTGTTATCAGTTATTGTACAGGAGGAGGAGGTGAGCTGTGATATCATCTATTGTGAATGGTGGATCCTGTATTATCTACTGTATATAGAGGTGTTATCAGTCATTGTACAGGAGGAGGAGGTGAGCTGTGATATCATCTATTGTGAATGGTGGATCCTGTGTTATCTACTGTATATAGAGGTGTTATCAGTCATTGTATAGGAGGAGGTGAGCTGTGATATCATCTATTGTGAATGGTGGATCCTGTGTTATCTACTGTATATAGAGGTGTTATCAGTCATTGTACAGGAGGAGGAGGTGAGCTGTGATATCATCTATTGTGAATGGTGGATCCTGTGTTATCTACTGTATATAGAGGTGTTATCAGTCATTGTACAGGAGGAAGAGGTGAGCTGTGATATCACCTATTGTGAATGGTGAATCCTGTTATCTACTGTATATAGAGGTGTTATCAGTCATTGTACAGGAGGAGGTGAGCTGTGATATCACCTATTGTGAATGGTGGATCCTGTGTTATCTACTGTATATAGAGGTGTTATCTGTCAGTGTAATCCTGCCTGTGATGATAATGGTCCTACTGAAAAGACAGGAAGTACAAGTCTAAAATAGCTTCAGTAACCAGTGTGAAAATTGCAAAATTACTTATTTTGTTTTTTAAGTATTGTGATATGAACCTGTCCTGTGTAATCTCTCTGCTCCTGACCCTGCACTGCCTGCCCTGACCTTGGCCAGTCTGTTACACCTTGGTGTAGCCCTCCTGTACTTTGTATATCTGCCTCGACGACCCATCTCTCAGCTGCTGCATTCCTGGGGACTAACGACTTCTGGCGGCTCAAGCCTAAATGCACCACCAGAGGCTCTAGTGAACAGCAGGTAGCCGCTTAGTTGCGCCCCTCCAGGTAACCCTGGCCCGTGACACAGTAGGTCCACATCCACATTATGAAAGTCAGTCTTCCCCCTATACAGATTTTACCCTTGAATCAAGAGTGAAATATCAATCCAGGAGGAGAAAGAAACAGATTGTTTCATTAAGATATTGTCACGCTGCGGACTAGGGAGTTTCCGGATATAGTGCGTGGCAGTGGCGCACAGACCAACGGTGGCCGGTGCACCACATATAACAACAGACAGGAAAATCCGGGGGAACAAGTATAGCGGAGGGCCTTGCTAATAGGGAATGGGGGAGTGGTGACCTCATGCAGTCACCTATGACTGTGTCCTGATCTCCCTACCAACCCTATACGGGTTGTTTCAACCCGTCGCCGAGCAGGATACCTAGTCCCTCACTGGCCCTGATGTTAGCCCTCAATAGGGAGATGGCCGGCAGGAGCACTAGTTCCAACCACTGCACTAAAATCAACATGATGGGAAGGAAAGACAGACAGGGAAACGACAAGGCAACTTCACACCTGCTGCCACATAAGTCACTATTTAAGGAAATAGCCAAAGGTGCACATCCCCATCAAAAAGATAAAACCATATTGAAAATTGTACCTCTGAAATATTTGTTGTTCCACCGGGGTAAGATATGAGATCTGAAGATTGTAACCCCTCATTTCATTCAGACTTTCAAAATGTAAAGTTGGGAGCCTTGTAGCAGTGGTAGACCTCCTCGTATTGAGGGTCCTTGTACTCACAGATCTCCTTCCCTTCTTCCTTCGAGAGCCTAAAGGCACATTTAGTTATGGCTTCTGTACCAACCTTTCATATTTCCCCTCAAAGCCAACAATTCCTTGGCTGGAATGTCTTGATCTCCAGAGAGCGGCCACTCCTTCACTTGAGTAGAACAGTAGAATGTTGACGTTGACTTTGCCGGCCCAGTACAAAGGAAAGTGAACGTGGTAGGACCCGTTTTTGAAGTCCTCCACGGTTCCCGAACAGAAGCTCCAAGACCTGCAGAAACGAGTCTTGGTCTCAGGAAGTCTCCTCCATACGTCTTCCTGTTGCCCAAGTGATCGAACATATCGACCTGCACCACAAGGTCGTCTCCGACACAGTACGTCTCCGAGGGTCGACAACGGAAATCTTACTGTTCCTTCCATTGGACGTCTGGTTAAAGTATGTGAATGACACTTTGGGGATGAGTTTCTCTATGTTTACGAATATGGCGTCTACTTCTACCTGGAGCTCAGTTTTTGGTGGAAGAGTTGACTCTTTCGACAAAGGTTGGGTTGGGTTGGTGGTGGATGCAAGACTGGACTGAAACCAATGTCTTAAGTGATTCTGAAATTCATAATATTCTCATCACACACAAGGATACAATTGGATTTTGTGGAGAAGTTACTACAGAAAGACAAAAAACGGTAGGTGTGTGGGCGCGCCTCACCTGGAAATCACTCCGGTACCAACCAAAGCATAGAAAGAATACGGCAAGGAGGAGGACTGGGATTAATGGTTTACGCATGGTGGTGGGTTCACATTGACGACACCCGGCTGCTGGTCCTGATCAGGATTGAGGCCTGCCGGAGATCCAAAAAGACATGGTAAAACTTCAAATATGTTGTAGGATCTCAATGAAATGGAACGTTATGGAATTAACAATAAATATGACCATCTCCAATCTATAGTAGTTTCAATGAATGAATGAAAAAGTGTCTTATTTGCCCAAGAAACCTTTAGAATCTGATCAGATAAGAACCTTCACTATTTCTGTTAACCTTTTCTAGACTCCTGTAAGATATTTTTTTAGAGTTGGTGAATGAATGAATAATGATGAATGAATGAAAATGTATTAAAGTACATTTAGGCTCTTGTTGTAAAATACACTCTTGTTGCAAAATATTTCCTTCTTAGAGCTTGGAAATTAATCAATAAAGAATGAATGAATGAATTAATGAATGAATGAATGAAAGGAAATGGATCAACGTGAGCACATTTAGACTCTTGTTGTAAAATAGACTCTTGTAAAAAAAATGTCCTTTCTAGAGTTGGGAAATTAATGAATAAAGAATGATAATGATGAATGAATGAATGAAGAACGAAAATGGATTAATGTGAGCACATTTAGACTCTTGTTGTAAAATAGACTCTTGTAAAAAAAATTCCTTTCTAGAGTTGGGAAATTAATGAATAAAAAGAATGAATAAATGAATGAACGAATGAACGAAAATGGATTAATGTGAGCACATTTAGACTCTTGTTGTAAAATAGACTCTTGTAAAAAAAAATCCTTTCTAGAGTTGGGAAATTAATGAATAAAAGAATGAATAAAATGAATGAACGAATGAACGAAAATGGATTAATGTGAGCACATTTAGACTCTTGTTGTAAAATAGACTCTTGTAAAAAAAAATCCTTTCTAGAGTTGGAAAATGAATGAATAAAAGAATGAATTAATTAATTAATTAATGAAAGAAAGACCATGGATTAATGTGATAATCATAAATGTACTTACATTATCTGTGGGTCCCGGCCTCCACATTTGTGGTTCTTATTTCTGTAGCAGGTGGCCCAGTATGAATGAATAAGAAATAATGAAAAACTGAATGAATGAATTAATGAATGAATGAAAAAAATAACTATTTAATAGCTAATGAATGATAAGTGGTAACACAAAAGAATGATGTGGTCTTTAGGATTAAGAATACATCTTTTTCTGTAGTATTGTTCACTGAGATCATCTGGAATCAAATCTGGTTTTGTTGTGGAAATGGATATTGTGTAGATATGCAAAGATATCTTTTAACCTGTGTATTTCTCTATTACCTATTTTGAATATTCTAGTATAGGTACATTAGATCTTTCCTTAAGCTTATGACACCTTTAAGTAATTATTGTGAAAAAGATTTTGCTTATGAAAAGGAATGTTCTAATATGTTCTTCACGAGTTTGGGAAAGGAGCCAATTCTAAAACAGAACCATTTGTATGAGTTTCTCAGCCTCATATCAGTAGAAGAATGTAGAGGATTGAAGCAAACAGCGTATGAGAAGATTCGGTGTATGTTGCTAACTATCTTGAGAAGATGACTGTTTTTCCTGTATTACAATAATGTATTCATAAGAGTAATTAACTGTATGTTTTTGTCCTATCAGAACTTCTGGTGAACCAAATTACGGTACTAATTAAGGGAATAGTAAAAATTGGAGTCCGGCTCAACAGGACTGGATTTTCCTTTTCTTTTTCTTTTTCAAATGAAAATATAGTACATACTGAAGACAATTTAACATAGTTGACATGACCCAGTTGACGTGTTTCGACTGCCCTAAGCAGTCTTACTCATGACTGAGTAGTCTTGAGTAAGACTGCTTAGGCTGGTTTCAGACTACGATTTTTCTAAATCCGATGCTGTCCGATGAAAATCGTACAGCATCGGATCCGAATTTGGCCCCATGCAGCCCTATGGGCATCGGACCGAATCGGATGTGCACTAAATGCCATCCGATTTGGTCCGATCCGATTCTGTCCGATTTTATTATCGGTGCAAAAATCAGAGCCTACACCGATTTTTGCACCGATAATAAAATCTGACAGAATCGGATCGGACCAAATCGGATGGCATTTAGTGCACATCCGATCTGACCCGATCCCTATAACATGGGGCCCTATGGAGAAGGGTCCGAGGAAACATCTGATGTCTCCTCGGACCCTATTTTACTGTACTGAGCATGCTCAGTACAGTAAAACTGCTCCTACTGGGAGCACAAGGGTTAAAAAAAACAAAACCTTATGCTCACCTCCCCCGAGCCCCCGCCGTCTTCCTGCAGGTTTCCGGTGGCTCCCGCAGGCTCCCGGTGTCAGCATAGGTCTTCTTCTGCTGTTCAGGACCTGCGGTGATGTCACAGTCACGTGACCGCGGGTTCACCATGGTAACCCGCGGTCACGTGACTGTGACATCACCGCAGGTCCTGAACAGCAGAGGAAGACCTATGCTGACACCGGGAGCCTGCGGGAGCCACCGGAAACCTGCAGGAAGACGGCGGGAGACGGCGGGGGCTCGGGGGGAGGTGAGCATAAGGTTTTTGTTTTTTTTTATTCTGGAGGACAGGGGAAAGGAGGGGGAGCACTGGGGGACGTGAAGGGGCCACACAGGGAAAAGAAGGGGGACACACAGGGGATAAGAAGGGGGACACACAGGGGACAAGAAGGGGGACACGAAGGGGGACACACAGGGGTGAAGAGGGGGAAACAGAGGGGGACACACAGGGGAGATGAGGGGGACACAGGGGAGAACAGCTGACAGGTCTGATGACAGCAACTGATCCTGCAGATGTCGGATCGGATGCCTATTTGGCATCCGACTGCAGGGATCAGTTTATATCCGATGCTGTCCGATTTATATCGGACAGCATCGGATTTTAAAAAATCGTAATGTGAAAGTAGCCTTACATGGTCAACAATAGAGTAAGAGGTGATTAGCGGTTTAGGAGAAGCACTGAAGGATTGGAGATTGAAATTGCCTGTAGGGAAGACAAAGACCTGGCAAAGACTAAAGAACCTGCGGTGACCTCAGAGGCACGTGATACCACTTGTGACCAGTCTTCCTGGCAACCAGGAAGCTACAACACAGTGTGCGGTGCGCGCAGAGCCCCGGAGGTCTGACAACCAGGTTATGCAGGCTGCATAACCCACTCAGGTTAGTTCAAAACTCCCCAACTAGCCTGTCAAAACTGCCCCCCAGATATAATCCTAGGAGCATCTTCTCTCTTCTTTTTTTTTACATACATGGTCAACAATGACCCAGTTTACGTGTTTTGACTGCACTAAGCAGTCTTACTCATACTGAGCAGTCATGAGTAAGACAGCTTACATGGTCGACAAGACCCAGTCAACGCATTTCGACTGCACTAAGCAGTCTTACTCATGACTGAGTTGTCATGAGTAAGACAGCTTACGTGGTCGACAAGACCCAGTCAACGCATTTCGACTGCACTATGCAGTCTTACTCATGACTGAGTAGTCATGAGCAAGACTGCTTACATGGTCAACATGACCCAGTCGACGCGTTTCAACTGCACTAAGCAGTCTTACTCATGACTGAGCAGTAATGAGTAAGATTGCTTAGTGCAGTCGAAACACGTCGACTGGGTCATGTTGACCATGTAAGCAGTCTTACTCATGACTACTCAGTCATGATTAAGACTGCTTAGTGCAGTCAAAACGCGTTGACTGGGTCTTGTCGACCATGTAAGCTGTCTTGCTCATGCCTACTCAGTCATGAGTAAGACTGCTTAGTACAGTCGAAATGCGTTGACTGGGTCTGGTCGACCATGTAAGCTGTCTTGCTCATGACTACTCAGTCATGAGTAAGACTGCTTAGTGCAGTCGAAACGCATTGACTGGGTCATGTCCACCAAGTAAATGTTTAATTTGTAGGCACTTTTTTTTCTTTTGAAAAAGAAACAGAAAAGGAAAATCCAGTCCTGTTGAGCCGGACTTCAATATTTTCTATTATCCTTGATGTAAGGCCAAGTCGAGACCGGTGTCCGAGCTCCAGGTGGATGAGCATAGAGCAACTGGGTGAGCTGGAATCAAGTTTCTACTAATAATGAGATCCTGAGGGCACACCCAGGGCCTGTCTACTGTATAAATGACAATGCTTGCATTAATAAATCAGAGTAAGCTTAGCACTTACATTGTGTTTGTCAAGTCTTTGTTTCTCTTACTGCATGCACATTATGTAAGGTACATAATCTAGATGCAAGACAGGTCGAGGTGATATTTTGGAGACACTAACGTTTTGTATGAATGAATGAGTGAATGAATGAGAGAACATATTAATACATAGAAATTGATTAAAATGAGTTAATTAAATGAATAGATCTATGGATAGAAAAATGAGAAGGAATGAATGATAAATGGGTGAAATGTGGAGTTAGAAATAGAACAAAAAACACAAATGCTAAACTGCAAATGAATGAGAAAATGGCTGAAACCATATATGAATGAATGAGAAACTGTGATGTATAGAGAATCAATGAAAAATGAATAGTTAATTAAGAAAAAAATGACAAAAGAAACATACGGTAGATGGAATGAAAGAAAGAAATGATGGAATAAAGTAATAAATTAATGTAGGAAGAAATGAAGTTGAATGAAATAATAAGTGAATGAATTACTGAGGATTTTTGTGTGTTCAGGGTTTTGTTGTTTTCCATATTTGACCTATTATTTTGGACGTTTAATATAAATATGTAATAAATTAAAAGTTTTTGAAGTTTTTGTTCCTTTTTTCTATCGTCTCCACCTTAGTCTAAAGTCTGTCTTACAGTACAAGTGTAGCTTACCGGAGGGGGCGGGGGTGTTGGTGTGGGGTCACGGGAGTCAAGAAGTCATAATGGCGTGATGGGACAATGCTGTAGTACCAAGGCTGGGAGTAGGAGGAGGTGTTCTGGTAGCGCGAGGTGGGCACCATTGATCTCTCAGCGGTGGACGTGAAGGATCTCATGAAAATGAAAGCAGACGAAGCGCATGCGCAAAGTGAGATTTTGCAGAACAGAGATCTCAATTTTTGCAGGTGCCACAATGTAGTTTACCGGGGGAGCGGGGTCACAGGAGGCAGGAAGTCAGCGGTGGCACAAGTGGGGCAATGCTGTTATCCCAAGGCTGGGAGGAGGGGGTGTCACAGCGGTGTAAAGTGGACACCATTGATCTCCTGCTGGTTGACGTGAAGGACTTCAGGAAAACGGCTGCGGAGGAAGCACATGCGCAGAGTGAGATCTTGGACAGCCGGGATCTCTATTTGCACATGAACCGCATCTGCAGACGATTTCCCGAGGTCCATCACGTCCACCTCCAGGACATCAATGGTGCCTGCCTCAAACCGCTGTGACACCCCCTGTTCCCAGACTTGGGACAACAGTATTGCCCTACTCGTGCCACTGCTGACTTCCTGCCTCCTGTGATCCCGGTCCACCGTGGCCATTGTGGCACATGCGAAAATTGAGATTCGGCTCTCCAAGATCTTAATCTGTGCGTGCGCTGCCTCTGCAGCCATTTTGCTAAGACCCATTGCGTACACTGCTGGGAGATCAATGATGCCCACCTCACAATGCCGCGACCCCCCTTCCTCCCAGCCTTGGGACCGCAGCATCCCCAACTCATGCTACTGCCAACTTCTTGAAGTGGCGACCTCCTGCACCGTGCCCTCTCCCCTCCAGCCTCCCTAGTAATTTATATCCGGAATATAAGACGCACTTATATTTGGGAAATAAGTGCGTCTTATTATCCGCAAAAGGGGTACATAATAAACGTAACCAGAAATATATGGATACATGAGAGTGAATGCATGTGCAAATTTATGAATGAAGAAAAGAATGACAACAGAATGAATGAACACATAGAGCAATAGATGAATGCATAAACAAATGAATGAATGAACACTCCCCTCTTCCCCTCACTATTGGGGTCCCTCAGGGTTCAGTCCTTGGACCTCTTCTCTTCTCTCTGTACACGGCCCCGATTGGGCAGACCATCAGCAGATTTGGCTTTCAGTACCATCTTTACGCTGATGACACACAACTATACACCTCTTCCCCTGACCTTACTCCCGCTCTAATAAAGAACACCAATGACTGTCTAGCTGCAGCTTCCAATATCATGTCCGCTCTCTACCTGAAACTCAACCTTTCCAAAACTGAACTTCTTTTGCTCCCACCCTCCACCAACCTCCCTAAACCTGACCTCTCTCTCGGTGTGCGGCACCACGATAACGCCTAGTCAGCAGGCTCGCTGTCTCGGTGTTTTGATGGACACTGATCTCTCTTTCACCCCATATATACAATCTCTCACCCGCTCCTGTCGCAGCTGAAAAATATCTCCAGAATTCGCCCTTTCCTCACCATGGAAACAACTAAAACCCTCACCGTGGCCCTGATTCATTCCCGCCTTGACTACTGTAATTCTTTATTAGCTGGCCTCCCCCACAGTAAGCTTTCCCCTCTCCAGTCTATCCTCAATGCAGCAGCCAGGATCACCTATCTAGCAAACCGTTACTCAGATGTTTCTGCTCTGTGCCAGTCACTACATTGGCTACCCGTACACTATAGAATCCAATTCAAATTGCTCGTTGTCACCCACAAAGCTATTCATGGTGCTGCACCTCCTTACCTCTCCACCCTCATCTCTGTCTACCACCCCATCCGTCCCCTTCGCTCTGAACATGACCTCAGACTAACATCGGCATTAATCCGAACCTCCCATTCCCGACTTCAAGACTTCTCTTGAGCTGCACCAAACCTCTGGAATGCTCTACCCCAAGAAATTAGGACCATCCACAGCCTGCATAGCTTCAGACGCTCACTAAAAACACACCTCTTCAAGGCGGCCTATCCTTCTCCCTAACAGTAGTCATTTAGACATAAGATATTCATTGTTATAAGCCCTTGTACTTTGTGTTCCCATCCCGTCTTAGATTGTAAGCTCCTTCGAGCAGGGTCACCTTCATTTTTTGCCTTTTTATTGTATTTCCTAAGTTGATTCTATATTTATTGTATGTAACTACTGTTCTGCATTACCTTTCTGTACCGTATATTTTTCTTATATGTACCGTTGTACTGTAAAGCGCTGCGGAATATGTTGGCGCTATACAAATAAAGTTTTATTATTATTAACACGTAAAGCAATAGATGAATGCATTCATGAATGAATGAACACAAAAAGCAATAGATAAATGCATAAACAAATGAATGAACACACAGGGCAATAGATGAATGATTAAACAAACGACTGAATAAATGAATTAATGAACACAGAGCAATAGATACATCCATGCATAAGCAAATGACTAAATCAATGAACACATAAATCAATAGATGAATGCATAAACAAAAGACTGAATGAATGAACACAAAGAGTAATAGATTAGTGGATAAACAAATGACTAAATGAATGAACAAACAGAGCAATAGATGAATGCATAAATAAATGACTGAATGAATGAACACAGAGAGCAATAGATGAATGCATAAATAAATGAATGAATGAACACAAAGATCAGTAGATTAATGCTTTAGCAAATGAATGAATGAAAACAGCAATAGATGAATGCATAAACAAATGAATGAATGAGTGAACACAAAGAGCAATAGATGAATGCATGGATGAATGAATGAATGAACACACAAAGAAATAGATGAATGCATAAACAGATGACTAAATGAATGAACACAGAGGAAAGGATGAATACATAAATAAATGAATGAATGATCACAAAGAGAAATAGATGAATGCATGAATGAATGAATGAACACATAAAGAAATGCATAAAAGCAATAGATGAATGCATAAACAAATGACTAAATGAATGAACACAGGGGAATGGATGAATAATTAAACAAATGAATGAATGTACAGAGCAATAGATGAATGCATAAACAAATGAATAAACACAGAGCAATCGATGAATGCATAAACAAATATATGAATGAATGACTGAAAAAAATTCTAAGGCCGGTTTCACACTACGATTTTGTTAAATCCAATGCGGTCCGATGAAAATCGGACAGCATCGGATCCAAACTGATCCCTGCAATCGGATGCCAAATAGGCATCCGATTCCGACATTTTTCAGGATCAGTTTGGTCTGTCACCTAGCTCCCCCTCCTCTCTGCCTCCTGTCATCTCGCTGTCCCCCTGCTGTCTCCCTGTTGTCCCCTGTTGTCCCCCTGTTTTGCCCTGCTGTCCCCCTGCTGTCCCCTGCTTTCCCCCTACTGTCCCCCTACTGTCCCCCTACTGTCCCCTCTCCTGTCCCCTCTCCTGTCCTATTCTCCCGGCTCCCCCTGTCATTCCAACATAGCAAATCTTTATTCTCACCTTCCAGCGCTTCCCCGGCGTCTCCATAGAGCTCCCGGTCGGGTGTACAGTGTGGAGACCTGGAGGTCAGTGGGTGCTCTCGTCTGCTGGCCCAGCCGCCTTTACAAAGACAACGTGGACCAGGGCTCATCCCCCAACTGAACGCCCAAGCTCCTTAACCATACTCAGACAACACAGGGAGGGGGAATCACAATATTAAGGCTTTATTGGATCCCCAAACAGTTAACAGCATATAACGCATAACCAAGCACAATACATAATGTAACAGGCAACAGAATCTCACGCTTCCGCTGGCTCACCAGGGATTAGAACATAGCACAGCAAAGTCTGTAGCCAGGTGACAGTATCGTCCCAACCTGGGTTGCTTCCGTATCCTTATGCAGTCTTTATCACAGCCGAATCCGATAATCCGATGGTGAAGTCCTTGTGGTTTTATAGTCCAAGTTCTGATCCCCTTGGTCGGCACCGAAATGCCTAGGCCTGGGGTTATGGCTCGCCAACCGGACCTGAAGATCCTAGATTAGCTGCCTGTATCCAATCCAGTGTACCACTAGCCGGGACCGAAATCCCTAGACTGAGGTCACTAGACAGAATCTATCCAACTCTGGTTAATGAACACATCTCCTTATGTACCTTCAGCCCTCATTGCAGGATATTGGAAACATCACGATTGGTGCAATAACACTGTCTTTTCATTGGCTGGACCTCAAGCCTCATTTAACATATTTTTAGTAGTATTGCAATCCTGGCAAGGTAGAGCGACATACTGATTGATATAGTCTACAGATGAGCAAGTACTAAAATGCTCGGGTGCTCGAAGCTCGGGCCGAGCATCCCAAGATACTCGTGTACTCGGCCCGAGCACCGAGCCCAATGTTATCCTATGGGAGACCCGAGTATTTTTCTGACATGACCCCCGGCAGCATGGAAAAACCCTAAAAATGTCACAAAAGTATCAGAACAGTGCTGAAATGACATGGGAACAGCATGGGGAAGACCCCTGGAAGCATTTCAGACCCCAAGGTCACTGCTGTCAACAATGTTGTCAGACCATTACGCCACTTTTACGGACTGTCACGAAAACGTTACAAAATGAAACCAAAATGGATTTTCATGGAAAAATTATAAAGGGCTCATACCCACTTGTGAGACAGAGTTGGTGTATGTTAGTTTTTGGATTATATGAAAGATTTTTTTCCAAAAAATTGTGTGGCACTCCCATGCCCCTGTGAAGAGACATAAATGAAGGCCTCTTTAAATAATGTGCCCATTTTAAGGAAGTGGGTCTGCTGTAGTATTGACCTAGGCAGGGCAGCCAAAAATAGTGTGGCACTCCCATGCCCCTGGGAAGAGACGTACATGAAGGCCTCTTTTAATAATGTGCCCTTTTGTAGGATTGGCCAACGCCGAGCTGCCAAAAGTTGGGAGGCACTCTGATGCCCCTGGATAGAGGCGTGCATGAGGGCCTCTTTAAATAATGTGCCCATTTTAAGGAAGTGGGTTTTTTGTAGGATTGCCCTAGGAAGGGCTGCCAAAAATTGGGAGGCATTGCGATGCCCCTGGGAAGAAACATGGAGGAGACCCTCTAAAAATTGTTTCCATTACAAAGGAGCGGGTCTCCTGTACTTGTAATGCCCATTCAGTAAGCATGGACTAAAACATTTACCCCTGGGGGGTATACATGAAACTAATGCCTAACTTTTGAACGGTTAGTGTCATCATCATCATAAATATGGTGTAAACAAATTATGTTTTTGTGGCATCATGAACCACGGTCACACTGATCATATGCTGGTGGTGGATGAGGAGAAGGAGGAGCAGTACAGCAAGTAGCCAAACACATGAAGTGTGTACCGATGTGTGGGTGTGCGGAGGTGCATGGCAATCTACCGGCACAAAATTTAAATTCCGCTATCATTTGGTGGTGGTGTGGTGAAGTCAGGCCCAATCCAACCCTTGTTCATCTTGATCAAAGTCAGCCTGTCAGCATTTTCAGTTGACAGGTGGGTGCGTTTATCTGTAATGATTTCACCTGTGGCACTAAAAACACGCTCTGACAAAACGCTAGCGGCAGGGCAGGCCAGGACTTCCAAGCCGTAGAGAGCCAATTCCTGACACGTGTCCAGCTTGGATACCCAATAATTATAAGGCACAGAGGAGTCTAGGAGCACTTTAGTACGATCGGCAAGGTACTCCCTCAGCATATTGGCAAACTTTGCATTCCTTGTGACACTACCCCGCACCTCAGGGCCTGTGGTACGGGAGGTGCTGAGAAAAGTGTCCCAGATCTTTGAGAGTGTTCCCCTTCCTCTGCTGGATTGGACTTATGCCTCTCTCGGCCGGACGCTTTGGTTGTCCACTGAATCGTGACCTCTGCCGCTAGGGTTTTCAGAAGGGAATTTTTTGACTAATTCCGTGACTATGGCCTTCTGGTACTGCAGCATTAGGTGCTGTGCAGTTTTTTTTTTTCTGTTTTGTATCTTATGGAGTTGCTGGCTCCTTGCTGCTATTTGCACCCTCATTGACCACAGGTGATCTAGGGTCGAGATGGAGTCTGCCCACTGAGAAGTGGGGGGGTGGACAAGGAGGATAGGGATGTCATCGGATCTGAAGTCACTCTGTCGCAGTCGATGAGCAAACAGATATTGGCCAATGTATGTACCAAGAACTTCAGAAATCAAAAGATGAGATTTTGAGTTTTTTTGAAAAAACATAAGTTTTTAAGCTTTTTTCTCAAATATATATATAGCTTGTTAGCATATGTACATCATTGGTAGTAACTGAGTGCTGCAGAGTACTTTTTTCTAGTTATTTGATCCAGCGGCCCTGCTGGCACCGGTTCACATTAGTCTGTGAGTGCTGTGCAGTTTGTTTGTTTTTCTGTTTTATTTATATATATATACAGTCATATGAAAAAGTTTGGGCACCCCTCTTAATATTACTCTTTTTTTTTTTTTAATTGTTTTTTTGTCCATCAGTTATTACATAGATCACACTAAAATATTACTGTGTCCATCAGTTATTACATAGATCACACTGAAATATTACTGTGTCCATCAGTTATTACATAGATCACACTGAAATATTACTGTGTCCATCAGTTATTACATAGATCACACTGAAATATTACTGTGTCCATCAGTTATTACATAGCTCACACTGAAATATTACTGTGTCCATCAGTTATTACATAGATCACACTAAAATATTACTGTGTCCATCAGTTATTACATAGATCACACTGAAATATTACTGTGTCCATCAGTTATTACATAGCTCACACTGAAATATTACTGTGTCCATCAGTTATTACATAGATCACACTGAAATATTACTGTGTCCATCAGTTATTACATAGATCACACTGAAATATTACTGTGTCCATCAGTTATTACATAGATCACACTGAAATATTACTGTGTCCATCAGTTATTACATAGATCACACTGAAATATTACTGTGTCCATCAGTTATTACATAGATCACACCGAAATATTACTGTGTCCATCAGTTATTACATATATCACACTGAAATATTACTGTGTCCATCAGTTATTACATAGATCACACTGAAATATTACTGTGTCCATCAGTTATTACATAGATCACACTGAAATATTACTGTGCCCATCAGTTTATTACATAGATCACACTGAAATATTACTGTGTCCATCAGTTATTACATATATCACACTGAAATAGCTGTTGCAAAAAAACAATTTTAAACAAAAAAAAAAGAGTAAGATTAAGAGGGGTACCGAAACTTTTTCATATGACTGTATATATGTAGTTCACTCACGTTGACTGAACAAGTTCTGTCAGTCACAGTATGTCAACTACATACATTTTCTAGAATACCCGATGCGTTAGAATCGGGCCACCATCAAGTCCCTAATATAGTCCTTACAATGGAATGTTAGTAGGAGACATTCAGTCTGCAAACTATGACATTAAAACAATAGTGGCTGGGGCAATTTACATAAAGTCAACATTTCCAAACATCTTCAGGACTGGTAAGAACAATGAGTGTCCCCTCACAAGGTAGGAATAAAATCACAATACAAAGATGCAATATAATTACATTATATGCGTCATCAATGGGTATACAAAATACAGTCTGGCCAGATTTTAAGAACTTAACCCATGAGTGGCATATTCCTAGCTGCAACAAAATACCATAGTGTCCGGGTTTCATAAGAAATCATCATTGAAGGAGTCCATTTCATCACATACAGGACCTGCGATGATGTCAGAAGCGTCATCCGGTCACATGAGCGGTCATGTGACCCGATCATCTGATCGGGTTGTGACATCATCCCAGGTCCTGTTACAGAGCGGCTGCAGATGGAGACGACGGGGGAGCGCTGGCAGGTGAGAATAAAGATTTTTTTTATTTTAAACACTTGTTTTTAGTTATATTTCACTTCCGCAATGTATGTATATACATATATTTGATTTGGATACAAAAATCGGAGCAGTCTCCGATTTTTGCAGCGGAAAGAAATCGGAAACAATTGGATCGGATGGCATTTAGTGCACATCCGAATCAGTCCGATCCTCATAGGGTTGCATGGGAGCAAATTCGGATCCGATGCTGTCCCATTTATATCGGACAGCGTCGGATTTCACAAAATCGTAGTGTGAAACCAGCCTAACACTGGATATTTATTTCATGGCTTATCATAGAGGAAGGACTCACTTTTCATGCGTTTGTTGGTTCTGTTGGAGGGGAGATCTGGAGGCCCCAATATTCAGGAGAGCCGGGGACCCCAAGAATTTGACTTATGTCTATTACAAATGTGTCTAGCAAGAAGAAAACCGTGATAAGACACATGGCCGGTGTCAGAGTCCAGAAACGGTGAATTACGGGAGGTGATGTCAGTGATACAATGTATCTAATCCTAACATTCTGCTGGAATGCAGCTACAAAACCATAAATACCCGACAATCAGTAACCAAGAACCTGTGCCTATTCCATACAGCGAAGCTCCTGCACCTCCCCGCTCATTCCTCCACATATAATAATCGGGAGAATGAAGGGTTAAATGTTTCATTCCCTTCGCTCAGTCCTCGGAGCCTCATTTTACTGTGTATGATGGATTTCCCCTTTAAGTAACACTCCCCTTTAACTAAAGCTTTATATTGGGTACAATTCAGTCCGTGCCACCGGAAATGAATCCATTAACCCTTTCCCATCATTGGTTATTCCCCCCTCCCCTCCCCCCGTTTCTTATATTCGCCCTATTTAATATATATTTAACCCTTTTCTTACCCGGACTGTCAGTGTCCCCATTCACCATAGGCAGTGCATGATTCACAGGGTGGAGCGTGGAGGCCGCTCATATATAGATTCATAAGTGGAGTTTTACCTTTGAACCCGAGAGATTGTCTGGCCATTAGCTTTGGACTAAAATGCGTCATTCATTTGTGTGAAGTCTCCAAAGTCCATCCACTTATTGTATTATTATAGTTATGATAACCACTAATTTACTCACTGAGGTTATGTCTGAGTTAAACAAATGCTGAAGACAGAGAATACATAAAAAATAATAAAATATTCCATAAATCCATTTGTTTTATCCTATTTTGATTGGATTTAACAATCATTGACTATGCAGTGGGGAGAGGCTCCTGCTGCAGCCAGTTGCCTCATTCATTCTCAATCTATTCATATAGGAGACCCTGAATCTATTCAGGGGATCAGCTGTGTAATGTTTCACCTTCCTCCTCCTAGTATCTGTGCTCTGGAGGCTGGAAGATAACTGGCTGCAGCAGGAGCCTCTCCCCACTGCCCAGTCTGTAGTAGGATGACTGATTGTTAAGCCCCACCTTCCTTCATTATGGGGAGGGGTTTCTGTCAGGGAAGCAGCTGAGCTGATCAATAGGAGATTACCCGTTTTCTGTAAAATTTGGCTCCAGCATAAAAGATGAGTGTGGAGACACGGGGGTCAGTGGTGCTCTCTGTGGAGACCCGGGGGTCAGTGGGTGCTCTCGTCTGCTGGCCCAGCCGCCTTTAGTAAGACAGCCTGGACCAGGGCTCATCCCCCAACTGAACGCCCGAGCTCCTTAACCGTGGGCGGAACACTACTCAGACAAAGCAGGGTGAGGGAACCACAATATTAAGGCTTTATTGTATCCCCAAACAGTTAACAGCATATAACACATAACCAGCAAAACACAAAATGTAACAGGCAACAGAGTCTCACCCTTCCGCAGACTAACCAGGGTTTAGAATATAGCACAGCAAAGTCTGTAGCCAGGTGACTGGATCGTCCCAACCTGGGTTGCGTCCTTATGCAGTCTTTGTTATCCCAGCCGAATCCAAACATTCGATGCTGAAGTCCTTGTAGAATTATAATCCAGGTTCTGATCCCCTCGGTCGGCACCGTCGTAATGCCTAGGCCTGGGGTTATGGCTGGCTAATCGGTTCCGTAGATCCTAAATTAGCTGCCTGTATCAAGTCCAGTGCACCTCTAGCTGGGACCGAAATCCCTAGACTGAGGTCACTAGACAGAATCTTCAAAAATCACTGGTTAATGAACAGGTCTCCTTAAATCCCCCGACAACTCAATGCCAGATATTGGGGATTTCACGATTGGTGGAATAAGACTGTCTTTTCATTGGCTGGATCTCAAGCTTTTTATAAAACTACCTCCAGTTTTGTATTGCTGGCAAAGGAGAGCCATATACTGATTGACATAGCAATGGAATTTTAGTAGGATTAAGTTCTGTTAAGGGAGAGCCACATACTGATTGACATAGCACCTAGCAGGATACATTTAGTCTGCAATCCATGACATTAAACAATAGTGGCTGAGGCCATTTACATAGAGACAACAATCCACATAGTAATACAATGGCATTCTAACAGGATTAAGTTCCTCTGACCCTCTAGAGGAGAGATAATTGCATTACATACGTCAACATCATCAAACATCTATAGAGAAGTGCTATCGCACCATGTTGGGAGGTGCTATGGATCCTTGTAAGGGGGTGCTATGGATCCATGCAGGAGAACCACCATCTGGCTGTTGTAACCTGTTCAAGATTAATCACTCCAATAGAGATTTTATAGAAAATGTAACCCAATTTCCAATATTCTACTTACGTCTCTTCTGTTACAAAGAGCCATGTCAACCCACCGGCACACTGGACAACTTTACAGTACTCATGTTGCACTAGTGGGCACATGTTCTGACATCGTATTGTAGAGGCTTATGGCTACTCTCAAGTGGCTTCTGCTGAACTGGTGGCTCCCACTATCTTTAGAAGTCTTCTCGGCCATTCTTAAATCTCATTAATGCACTCCATAGCTGTGCTTATTGCCCTGTGGTAGGGGCAGTGGCGGACCTTGCACCGGAGGCCTGGTGCAGCAGCTACTGGTGAGGAGCGGGAGGGGAATTGGTGCTAATGAACGTCGGCGAGGGGCGGGGGGGTTTGCTGTGGGTGATGCGGCTCCTGCCTGCTGTGTCGAGCCGCGCTTTGAAGTCCTGGGAGCCAGGGCGGCAGAGGAGGGGCAGGATCAGCCAGGTAAGCAGGAAGCTTCCCTCAGTTACCCTCCTCTCCTCTCCCTCTGACACAGGGTCACGGGTCCGGCTAGGGCCCCTGCAGCTTGAGGGCCCCCTAGCTGGTCGGGGCCCAGGGGCAGCTGCACCAGCTGCACCACGTAGGTCCGCCCCTGGGTAGGGTAACCACATACTTCACAATTCAGTAAAAATGGATAGACGTCCTGGGTACCTAGAAAAGATCTCCCTAGTACCACTGAAACCTCCAGAAACCAGCGTTACCTTGAGTATTCTTGTGCATGATGCCAACATCATCAGCATCAACAGATGAAGCCCCATTGCAGAAATGTATGTAAAGCACTATGGAATTAATAGCGCTATATAAATGAATAAATATTATTATTATTATATATTGTCCAGTATGGGGATCGAGCAACTCGGCATGGAGGGGATGAAGGCCGGACATGGAGCAGGGGTGGCCGAAAAAGGTTTCTACTACTTTTCTCCCAATGCAACAGCTGCAAAACGTTATCAGCTGATAAGGTTATATGTTCAGTTATAAACAATGGAAGGTCTCCAGTCAATGAGCACTAATAATACCGTGGCGGAGGCTTCACCTGTGACCTTTGCTGACAATAAGCCTGAGGTCTCTGATAATACCTCTGAATATCTTCATTCACATGGGCATAAACCTGCGAGGTGCAACACCTGTGTATGCTGACACCAGTAAGGCCTGACACCTATGGATGATGACACCCAAGGGTTAACCCCTGCACCGCCAGCTCTACCCTCACCTACTGTATCCTTACCCATCCCTTGTAGACTGTGAGCCTTGTGGGCAGGATCCTCTCTCTCCCCCCTCTGTATCCTCACCCATCCCTTGTAGACTGTGAGCCCTCGCGTGCAGGGTCCTCTCTCCTCACCTACTGTATCCTCAACCATCCCTTGTAGACTGTGAGCCCTCGTGGGCAGGGTCCTCTCTCCTCACCTACTGTATCCTCACCCATCCCTTGTAGACTGTGAGCCCTCATGGGCAGGGTCCTCTCTCCTCACCTACTGTATCCTCACCATCCCTTGTAGACTGTGAGCCCTCGTGGGCAGGGTCCTCTCTCCTCACCTACTGTATCCTCACCCATCCCTTGTAGACTGTGAGCCCTCATGGGCAGGGTCCTCTCTCCTCACCTACTGTATCCTCAACCATCCCTTGTAGACTGTGAGCCCTCGTGGGCAGGGTCCGCTCTCCTCACCTACTGTATCCTCACCCATCCCTTGTAGACTGTGAGCCCTCGTGGGCAGGGTCCTCTCTTCTTCTGTACCTGTATGTGCCTTGTATTGCTTATTTTTATTGTACTTATCTATGGCTACCCCTTTTCATATGTAATGCACCGTAGGATAAATGATGCTATAATAATGAATAATAATAATAATATAATAACACTGGTGAATGCTGACGTCAATGGGTGCTGACACCTATGTAGGCTGACACCAGGGAGGCCTGACACCTATGTAGGCTAACACCAAGGAGGGCTGACACCTATGTAGGGTAACACCAGGGAGGGCTGACACCTATGTAGGCTAACACCAGGGAGGGCTGACACCTATGTAGGCTAACACCAGGAGGCCTGACACCTATGTAGAGTAACACCAGGAGGCTGACACCTATGTAGGCTAACACCAGGGAGGCCTGACACCTATGTAGGCTAACACCAGGGAGGGCTGACACCTATGTAGGCTAACACCAGCGAGGGCTGACACCTATGTAGGCTAACACCAGTGAGGGCTGACACATACGTAGGCTAACACCAGCTAGGGCTGACACCTGTGTAGGCTAACACCAGCAAGGGTTGACACGTATGGGTGCTGACACCAATGAAGGCTAACACCAGAGAGGCCTGACACCTATGTAGGGTAACACCAGGGAGGGCTGACACCAATGAAGGCTAACACCAGAGAGGCCTGACACCTATGTAGGGTAACACCAGGGAGGGCTGACACCTATGTAGGCTAACACCAGGGAGGGCTGACACCTATGTAAGCTAACACCAGGGAGGGCTGACACCTATGTAGGCTAACACCAGAGAGGCCTGACACCTATGTAGGCTAACACCAGGGAGGGCTGACACCTATGTAGGGTAACACCAGGGAGGGCTGACACCTATGTAGGCTAACACCAGAGAGGGCTGACACCTATGTAGGCTAACACCAGGGAGGGCTGACACCTATGTAGGCTAACACCAGAGAGGCCTGACACCTATGTAGGGTAACACCAGGGAGGGCTGACACCTATGTAGGGTAACACCAGGGAGGGCTGACACCTATGTAGGCTAACACCAGGGAGGGCTGACACCTATGTAGGCTAACACCAGAGAGGGCTGAAACCTATGTAGGCTAACACCATGGAGGGCTGACACCTATGTAGGCTAACACCATGGAGGGCTGACACCTATGTAGGATAACAACAGCGAGGGCTGACACCTATGTAGGCTAACACCAGGGAGGGCTGACACCTATGTAGGGTAACACCAGGGAGGGCTGACACCTATGTAGGCTAACACCATAGAGGGCTGACACCTATGTAGGCTAACACCAGGGAGGGCTGAAACCTATGTAGGCTAACACCATGGAGGGCTGACACCTATGTAGGATAACAACAGCGAGGGCTGACACCTACATAAGATAACACCAGGGAGGGCTGACACCTACATAGGATAACACCAGCGAGGGCTGACACCTATGTAGGCTAACACCAGCGAAGGCTGACACCTATGTAGGCTAACACCAGGGAGGGCTGACTCCTACATAAGATAACACCAGGGAGGGCTGACACCTATGTAGATTATCACCAGTGAGGGCTGACACATACGTAGGCTAACACCAGCTAGGGCTGACACCTGTGTAGGCTAACACCAGCAAGGGTTGACACGTATGGGTGCTGACACCAATGAAGGCTAACACCAGAGAGGCCTGACACCTATGTAGGGTAACACCAGGGAGGGCTGACACCTATGTAGGCTAACACCAGGGAGGGCTGACACCTATGTAAGCTAACACCAGGGAGGGCTGACACCTATGTAGGGTAACACCAGGGAGGGCTGACACCTATGTAGGCTAACACCAGAGAGGGCTGACACCTATGTAGGCTAACACCAGGGAGGGCTGAAACCTATATAGGCTAACACCATGGAGGGCTGACACCTATGTAAGCTAACACCAGGGAGGGCTGACACCTATGTAGGCTAACACCAGGGAGGCCTGACACCTATGTAGGCTAACACCATGGAGGGCTGACACCTATGTAAGCTAACACCAGGGAGGTCTGACACCTATGTAGGCTAACACCAGAGAGGCCGGACACCTATGTAAGCTAACACCAGGGAGGTCTGACACCTATGTAGGCTAACACCAGAGAGGCCGGACACCTATGTAGGGTAACACCAGGAAGGGCTGACACCTATGTAGACTAACACCAGGGAGGGCTGACACCTATGTAGGCTAACACCAGGGAGGCCTGACACTTATGTAGGCTAACACCAGGGAGGCCTGACACCTATGTAGGCTAACACCAGGGAGGGCTGACACCTATGTAGGGTAACACCAGGGAGGGCTGACACCTATGTAGGCTAACACCAGGGAGGCCTGACACCTATGTAGGCTAACACCAGGGAGGGCTGACACCTATGTAGGCTAACACCAGGGAGGGCTGACACCTATGTAGGCTAACACCAGGGAGGGCTGACACCTATGTAGGCTAACACCAGCAAGGGCTGACACCTATGTAGGTTAACACCAGGGAGGGTTGACACCTGTCTAGGCTAACACCAGCAAGGGTTGACATGTATGGGTGCTGACACAAGCCAGGACTGGCACATATGGGTGCTGACACAAGTGAGGGCTGACACCTGTGTCGGATGACACCTATCATTATAATCCTAAATGAAAGTATAATATATATCTATAATTCTGCTGAGATGTAAAGTCATCCTGTCAGCTGTAGAGCGGGGATATATTTAACACTATTGTGCTGCATTCATTTGTACAATGACGTGACTACAACATAATAACTCAACTTTCAGGATATTTTTGGCTGATTATAAGCCTCACCCATAATGACATATGAAAAGCCTCCATTAACCGTCCCAATACTAGAAACAAGGCCGGCGTAGAGCACCCTATAAACAGGAGACAGAGGGTGTCCCCATAGGTGTGACACACCATAAACAAATCACCTCTCCGGGGAGAAAGTAGATAAACTCTGATGCCTCCTATTGGAAGTAGCAATGCTAAAAGTCAAAATTGACTCTTCAACAAGCCTTTAATCCTAAATCATTTTGAAAGGCTCATTGCAAAGTCAATTTTGACTTGTAGGATTGCTACTTCCAATAGGAGGCGCTAGAGTTCGTCTACTTCCTCTCTGATGAGATCATTTGCATATTTCCCAGAGGATCATTATGGCTCTGACTCCTCTCTGCTAGCATGCACGATTAATCTCTATAAAGAGAATAGCTATTTCCTTAGACCACAGAAAGAGAAGAGAGGCCCCCAACCCTACAAAGTGTCAGTAGAGTGTCCCCATAAACAGTACAGAACAGCAGCCTTATAAATAAGAAGAGGTGAGCGCCCCCAATGGGCAGGATGAGGAGTACCAGGAGGAAACCCATGCAAACACAAGGAGAACATACAAACTCAATGTGGATGTTGTCCTTGGTGGGATTTGAACCCCGGACCTCAGTGCCACCATATGCAGTGCTAACCACTGAGCCACTGTAGCACCTCCATAACACCTCTTATAAACAGTGCCGGAACAGCACCCCTTATAAACAGTTCTAGAAGAGTGACCCTAAAAACAGTGCTAGTGACAGGGTCTGTGTATATTTCTTTCTCACTGTTTCCTTCCTCTCCCCTCTCCATAGACATCAATGGACATCAGTAACCTGATCTCTCAGTGATCAGTCACTATTGTTTTGGTCAAGAAGTACTGTAGCAGTTTTTCATGGTTTATGATAAGATCAGAATCTGATATGATCTAATATATAAAGCTGAGTGTATGTATGTATGTGTGCGTATGTAAGCATCATAGCCCTGCCCCCTTTATAGCTATGCCCACTTTATAGCCCCATCCCCTTCATAATGCACAGGATGCATATGGCTCCACCCCCTCCAGTTAGCCCTGCCCTTTCAGAATTCATTGGGTGCATATGGCTCCACCCCTCCAGTTACCCCACCCCTTTATAATGCATAGCATGCACATGGCTCTGCCCCCTGCAGCTAGCCCCACCCAATCAGAAAGTGCCGTATACATATGGCTCCGCACTCTCCAGTTAGCCCTGCACTTTTATAGACCCAACCCTGTTGTGTATGACTCCACCCCCTTTCATTAACCCCACCCCTTCAGATTCCTATGGCTCTGCCCCCTCCAGTTAGTTCCACCCCTTCAGAATATGCCATATGCCTCTGCCCTTTCTAGTTAGTCCCACCTTATTTATTACACCCCCTTTATTATTGTAACCTGGGGAATACCCCTATATAACCCCACCCCTGGAATCATGGGCTCCTCCTCTCCGGTTAGCCTTGCCTCTTTATTATGCCCCCTTTATTATTGTAATCTGGGCAACAGCTAGTATATTATAACGTTTCTTATATTCAATTGGAATATTAATTTATGCAAAGTTTTCTGAAACAACCCATTAATTTTGCAGTAATTAGTTATAACACCTCCATGGATGTAGATAATTATTAGTAATTCTGCAAAGTCATTACGACAAGAATAAATTACCATAATAAGACAAGACGGGAAGATTTGTTTTTATACCAAACAAAAGCTGCATAGTTGAGAACAAGATATAGGAACAGTGCTGTTGACTTAAGGGATAATGAATGACGCTGAGGATTTATTGGGAGGGTCACAGCTTTGTGTTTGTTACTGAACTAGATGAGATGTAACCTGTATGTTGAGAGCATAGATATTATTGCATACATTACAACATTGCACTCCTGAACTGCTGAGGGGTAGAGCTTGACCCCATTACGGTCCCTTTTGTTAGCCATTTTATGCAACATGCAAGGGTGAAGTTGTACCATTCAATTCACTGTCTATACCCCATACAAACACATACACATACAGTGATGCCTTATATACAAGGGATCCTGCATTTTAATATGTTGTGTGTCTGTGTCAATATAAATAAATAGATAAAATCAATATAGTCTGTTGTTGTGCACACAGCGCGTAGCCCTCAGCATCAGTTTACGTTTTAGCAAAGTTTACAATCTCTTTTCCTAATTTTAAACCACACCAGAATTAATTAAAGGTTTTGAGAATGTTTTTATTAATGTCTTGGAATACATTTTGAAAAATAGAAGAAATAATCGTCTCCTTGACTGGACTGGAAAATGCAGTCATCAGATCCAGATGTGTGAAAAAGTGTTTGCCTCCTCCATGATTTGTTAGCCCTTTCCATGTTCATCACAACAAATGTAAATATTAGACAAAGATAACACAAGTAACCGCAAAATGCAGATTATGAATGAAGGTCTTTATTATTAAGAGGAAAAGAAATCCAAATCTACAGGGCCCTGTGTGAAAAAGTGATGGTCCTCTAAACCTAAAAACTGGTTGGGCCGCAAGAACTGCAATCAAGCATTTGTGATAATTGGCAATGAGTCTTTACAACGCTCTGGAGGAATTTTGGCCACTCATCTTTGCAGAATTGTTGTAATTCGGCCACATTGGAGGTTTCCGCCATTTTAAGGTCACAGCGTCCCAATAAGATTAAGATCAGGAGTGTGACTCACTTCATTGTGTTTTTCTTCAGCCTTTCTGAGGTGAAATGCTGTTTTGGATCATTATTCTGCTGTATAACCCAAGTGCGCTTTAGTTTAAGGTCACGAACAGATGGCCAGGTCCTGAAGCATCAGGACAGCCCCAGACCATCACACGACCTCCACCATACTTTACTGTTGGGATGATGTTCCTTTCCTGAAATGCTGTTACTTCTACACCAGATGTAATGGGACATTCACCTTCCAAAAATATCAATTTTTGTCTCATAAGTCCATAGATTTTTCTCCCAAAAGTCTTGGGGATCATTAAAATGTTTTGTGGCACAACTGAGCTGAGCTTTTGCTCTTTCTGCTCAGCAATGGTTCTCGGCTTGGATCTCTTCCATGCGGCCATTTTTGCCCACTCTCTTATGGTGAAGTCATGAACGCTGACCTTAACTGAGGCAAGTGAGGCCTGCAGATCTTTGGATGTTGTGGTTCGGTCATTTGTGACCATATACACCAGGATGGGGACCATGTATACCAGGGTGGGGTCATATATACTAGGATGGGGAACATATATACCAGGATAGAGGACATATATACCAGGATGGAGATATAAATACCAAGAGGAGCATATATATCAGGATGAGCATACATATACCAGGATGGAGGACATACGCTGTATTCCAGAAGGAAGGATCATGTATATCAGGATTGGTACATATATAACAGGATGGGGGACATTAATACATAATGAATAGGGAGTGGATATAATTCATACGTTTGTATAGGATTTAGAACACTACAAGGATCAATACATCTGACGAAAACGTATGTGTGTGTGCGTGTGTGTGTCGCCCAGGTCCAAATATCACACCAGGGCCCATCGGACTAGTTACGCCACTGAATAAATGATCATTTGTTTTCACCAGACAACGCCTTTAAGTGAATCTTTTGACTTAAAGTGCTTGTCTAGCACAGCTTATTGATGAATCTGGAGGTGACATGAGCTAATGACATTTGATCCATACATACCTAGGGGGACACATGTTGGCCAGATGTTATTCACAGATCTTACTTCATAGGCTATGGTTAGTGGAAATATTGGTAATATTATGGGGGTGAAGAATTTGAGGCCCCATTTTTATTTTTTACCCAGTGCCCCCCTTTGCCTAAAACCAGCCCTGCATTCACATAATAGTGCTGGTCGCACTATTCCATATTGTTTCTGGACATTCACGTAGTAGTGCTTGTCACACTCTTGAATATTATTTCTGGACCTTCACTTAATAGTGCTGGTTTTACTCCTGCGTATTATTTCTGGACATTCACATAATAGTGCTGGTTTTACTCCTGCGTATTATTTCTGGACATTCACTTAATAGTGCTGGTTTTACTCCTGCATATTATTTCTGGACATTCACATAATAGTGCTGGTTTTACTCCTGCATATTATTTCTGGACATTCACATAATAGTGCTGGTTTTACTCCTGCATATTATTTCTGGACATTCACATAATAGTGCTGGTTTTACTCCTGCATATTATTTCTGGACATTCACATAATAGTGCTGGTTTTACTCCTGCATATTATTTCTGGACATTCACATAATAGTGCTGGTTTTACTCCTGCATATTATTTCTGGACATTCACATAATAGTGCTGGTTTTACTCCTGCGTATTATTTCTGGACATTCACATAATAGTGCTGGTTTTACTCCTGCGTATTATTTCTGGACATTCACATAATAGTGCTGGTTTTACTCCTGCGTATTATTTCTGGACATTCACGTAATAGTGCTGGTTTTACTCCTGCATATTATTTCTGGACATTCACATAATAGTGCTCGTTTTACTCCTGCGTATTATTTCTGGACATTCACATAATAGTGCTGGTTTTACTCCTGCGTATTATTTCTGGACATTCACTTAATAGTGCTGGTTTTACTCCTGCGTATTATTTCTGGACATTCACGTAATAGTGCTGGTTTTACTCCTGCATATTATTTCTGGACATTCACTTAATAGTGCTGGTTTTACTCCTGCGTATTATTTCTGGACATTCACGTAATAGTGCTGGTTTTACTCCTGCGTATTATTTCTGGACATTCACATAATAGTGCTGGTTTTACTCCTGCATATTATTTCTGGACATTCACGTAATAGTGCTGGTTTTACTCCTGAGTATTATTTCTGGACATTCACATAATAGTGCTGGTTTTACTCCTGCATATTATTTCTGGACATTCACGTAATAGTGCTGGTTTTACTCCTGCATATTATTTCTGGACATTCACATATTACTCTTGCATAGGGATGGGCGAACCGCCTGTTTTTCCCCGTGTTCAGGACCTCTGAAAGCAAACACATAGTTAATACACATCACATACTTACCGGGTTCGCGTTTTCTCTTCCTGGAGTGACGCAGCGCTGTATCACTTTCGGGCCGCCACTTATCTTCTGGGTGTATGTGATTGGCTGTTGGAGCCAGTCACATGACTATTCCCCAGGAACCCGGAAGTAACGCAACGCCGCCACACAGCTGAAAGGCATAACGAGGACCCGGTAAATATAATGTGTCTTGTTATTAACTCTGTACTTGCTTTCACAGGTCACGATCCCGAACGGTTCGCCCATCCCTATTTCTGGACATTTATGTAATTGTGCTGCTTGCACTCTTGCATATTATTTCTGGACATTCACATAATAGTGCCGTCGTACTTGCATTTCATTTTAAGATTTGTCTTGTTTGTATCTGCTTTTTAAACAGTTTATTATTTGCAATATAAATTATTTACCATACCCAAAACTGGTCTCCGTTTACTCATATCTCATGCTATCAGATTCCTAAGTATCTACATAACTGTTACACACATTAATCTTCGGAACTAGTACAAAAATTTTATATTCCACTAAGATTTATTGAATTAAAAATATATAAAATATTTGATTTAATAATACTAAATTCAATTACATAATACATATAATTATATATTTTTTAAATTACATAAATAACATTGCAATGTAAAATTAGCACCCTCCCTAATAATTGACTAGAACTCTTCTATGCAATCTACTTTTGACCAAGAACCTTCTGTGATCCAAGAGATCTTCTCTTGGTTTGGCATCGTTAACTGGTTCAAGACACATATTTTGTAGACATATTTCTTTGCCTGATCCAAAAGATTGTCTCTTGGTCACAACACCTTGCCCGGTTAAAGAGAAATTCCATTATACTAGGAAGTCTAGGAGACATCTTATGGTCCAATAATGACTTTCTCTATGTAGTGAAAGAGCAGATACAACTCACCGGTCAGTTGAGAGTAACTTTATTTCATCAAGTTAATACATACAGGTACGGAGACAGGAGGGAAGATGGGGGTGAACGACAGCTGTTTCACCTTGAACATGTAGAAGCACTGCCCTAAAGCGTGAAACAGCTGTTGTCCACCCCATCTCCTCCCCTGTCCCCGTACCTGTATGTATTAACTTGACTAAATAATGCTGCTGTTAACTGACCGGTGAGTGCTATCCACTCTTTCACTATATGGATTTGCATGGACTTTTACTTGGAGTGTGCTCCAAAGATCATGGTGTGAGATAAGCTGCAACACTGAGTATGATTAAGCGGTGCTCGTGGATCCCAAAGATGGCGAGACACATATGTGTATGACCTTCTCTAGTCTAAAAGTCTTTCCCAAGTCTACAAGACATTCCCTGGTCTATGTGGTCTTCCCCAATCCAAGAAGTCTACTGTGGTCCAAGATATCCCTTGGTCAAAGTAATCTTTGGTAATCCAAGAAACCTATTCTGCTCATATTTGGGTCTACAAAGTTTTCTAGGAGACCTCTCCTAGTTCAAGTGATCTTTCCCAATCCTAGAAATCTATTTTGCCAAGAAATCCTTCTTCTTTTAGTCTTTACCCCCTACCCAAGTCTCAGTTTCCTTCATTGGGCAAAAAAGACAATCTTGTCCTTCCGATGATTGGCATATTAGCACCGTTTCAAGACTTTTCCTGATAGAAGATGAGCACTCTGGTCCATGGGACCTTCCCATGAGCTAAAATACTCTCTTGGTCCAAATAACTTGCTGAAAAAATAAATAATAGTCCTTCCTTATTAGCAAGCAAAGGTGAACGTCAGGCTCATTATACTTGCAAATGTGTGACTGGGAGGATGTACAGATGCAGTAGCCGATGCCACCGTCATGTCCCACGCATCCACAAAGCCAACATTGATCCCCTGAAACACCTCCTTGAGGACCAGATACTGGGTGTAGCCATGGAAGTCCCCTTGCCTTTCTACCGGGGCATAGAGCTCCCTTGTATTTTCAGTTTTGATGATGACCTTAGTGTCGGGACTCCTGAGGAACAGTCGTTCTACCGCTCTGCGGATGTTGACCGCTCGCTGAATGAAAACTTTAAGAGGGAACTGTCTGAAATGTTGACCCATCGTGATCACAAAAATAGTGTCCTTGCCCCCAGGGTGTTGGTCAATCTGACGACTGACATAGTGATCCGCCTTGAAGTAGTAGAAGGTATCGTGTTCCAGTGGGAAGCCGTGCCTCTTATAGGAAACATATATATCCTTCTCCATGTTCATGGCCTCCAGTGCCAAAGACCAACCGGCCCATCCTGAATGATGGTATCGGAAATACTTCACTACTAGAAATATGAGACAAACATACTATATTAGTCAAGGACAATGTCAAATGTATTTAACACCAATGGCAGTAGTCTACTGTTAAAGGCAACAAACCATGCAAGCACTTGAGGTCATCATACTGTATATATGGCTCTAGGGTCTATCGTACTGTGTGGGTGGACTCTGGGGACCATCGTACTGTTTGAAAAGCTTTGGGGACTTTCATACTGTGTTGTGGGCACGTTGGGCATCATATCATATATAGGGCTATGTAGGCTATCATATTGTGTGGAGGCTGCAAGATCATAATACTGTAATTTAGGGTTGTGTAGCCACTATACTATGTAGGGATACTGTGGGGGCCAGCATAACATATAGGTGGGCTGTGGGAGTCATCATACTTTGTGAGTCAAGTGTGGGGAAATTATGCTGTGTGGAAGGCTGTGGGGCAATCATACTGTGCGGAGGGCGTTGGGGGTCATTGTACTGTACAGTCCCTGACAAAAGTTATATCGCTTATCCATGTTATGTAAATAAAAGCTTATAACCTGACGTTAAATTCATCCATTGGTTGTATACTCTTTTGAAAGCTGAAACCCTCCGGAATGTGGTTTAGGTTAAGAAAATAAATTGTAATTAATGTTGAAATATTGATCATTTAATGAACACAGAATGGTCAGATTTTGGCAAGACAATAGTTTTGACGCCCACAGAAAGTAATGTGATATTCAAACAACTTAAAATACAAATATATGTTGCATAATGTTGTGGTGCTACTAGAGTCTTATTTAATATTTTATGTGACTTCCATGAGCTTGAAGGACTGCACCCATGCGGTTCAACAATGATTCATACAATTTATTAATGAAGTCATCAGGAATAGCAAAGAATGCAGTCTTACATGCCTCCCAGAGTTCATGTAGATTCTTTGGTTTTGTCTTCCTAGCTTCCTCTTTCATCCTACCCCAAACATGCTCAATGATGTTCATGTCTGGTGACTGGGCTGGCCAATCCTATAGCACCTTGATCTTTTTTGCATGGAGGAACTTTGTTGTAGAGATGAATGTATGAGATGGAGCACCATCCTGCTGCAGAATTTGACCACTTTTATGATTTGAAATGTAAGAGGTAGCTAATACTTCTCGATATTTTAGGCTATCGATATTGCCTTCCACCTTGCAAATGTTTCGCACACCCCCATACTGAATGTAACCCCAGACCATGATCTTTCCACCACCAAATTTGGATCCATACGGGCTCCAGTAGGTCTCCTGCAGTATTTGTGGCGGCTGTGGTGTAATTCTACTGAAGATTCATCAGAGAAATCCACCTTCTTCCACTTTTCCAGCGTCCATCTGTTTAGCAGGCTGTGGGACTTTGCAAATGCCACACAGTTTTTTATTTGCCCTTTGTTTAGTGCTGGCTTATGGGCACTGATGGATCATGAAGGCCATTTTGAGACAGAATCCTACAAACTGTTCTAGCTGACACAGGGACTTGAGGTGACCAGGCCTGTTGGAGATCTGCTGCAGTGGAAGAGGGCCTTGCTTTGGATTTTCTAACCAACAAACATTCCTCCTGAGCAGTTGTCTTGCGGGGTCTGCAGGACCTGGGCTTATCAAACACATCTCCAGTCTCTTCAAATCTTTTTTTAATTCATTGTACTTGACGCTGAGACACATTAAAGGTGCCAGCCACCTCTGCAGTGGATCTGGTCTTCAGCCTCTTGATAATCAAGGCTTTGGTCGCAGGGTGATTTTTGGCATGTTGTCAGAGCTCGAGTTGCAGTTCAAGTGAAGGTCTGGGGTGCTGGGTTTCTTTTTAGACACACCCACTAATTAAGCAATCATTTACTGAGCACAGGTGAGGATGTAAACTAGGATTGGGTGCATTATATGACCAGGCGACAAAACTTTTGTCTTGCCAAAATCTGACCATTCTGTGCTCATTAAATGATCAATATTTCAGCATTGATGCCAATTTATTTTCTTAACCTAAACCACATTTGGGAGAGTTTCAGCTTTCAAGAGAGTAATTTATACAACCAATGGATGAATTTAACGTCAGGTTATAAGCTTTTATTTACATAACATGGATAAGCGACAGAACCTCTGTCAGGGACTGTATTGGTGACTGTTGGGACTATCTTACTGTGAAGGGAGACTGCAGAGACCATCATATTGTGAGGGAGCCATTATACTGTGTGGGGGGAATGTGGAGACCATCATAAATGGCTACAAAGCCATCATATTTTGTGGGGGGACTGTGTAGTCATCATACTGTGTATAGGACTGTGTGGACTATTTTACTGTGTGGGGGACTGTGGGACTATCATACTGTGTGGGGGAATGTGGGGGCCATCACAATGTAGAAATGGCTACAGGGCCATCATATTGTGTGGGGGGGCTGTGAAATCATCATACTGTATATACGACTGTGTGGGCCATCATACTGTGTGGGGGACTGTGTGGACCATCATACTGTGTGGGAGACTGTGTGGACCTTCATACTGTGTGGGAGACTGTGTGGACCATCATACTGTGTGGGAGACTGTGTGGACCTTCATACTGTGTGGGAGACTGTGTGGACCATCATACTGTGTGGGAGACTGTGTGGACCATCATACTGTGTAGGGGTCTGTGTGAACCATCATACTGTATGTGGACTGTATGGACCATCCTACAGTGGGAGACTGTGTGGACCATCATACTGTGTGGGGGACTGTGTGGACCATCATACTGTGTGGGGGACTGTGTGGACCATCATACTGTGTGGGAGACTGTGTGGACCTTCATACTGTGTGGGGGACTGTGTGGACCATCATACTGTGTAGGGGTCTGTGTGAACCATCATACTGTATGGGGGACTGTGTGGACCATCATACAGTGGGAGACTGTGTGGACCATCATACTGTGTGGGAGACTGTGTGGACCATCATACTGTGTGGGGGACTGTGTGGACCATCATACTGTGTGGGAGACTGTGTGGACCATCATACTGTGTGGGAGACTGTGTGGACCATCATACTGTGTGGGAGACTGTGTGGACCATCATACTGAGTGGGAGACTGTGTGGACCATCATACAGTGTGGGGGACTGTATGGACCATCATACTGTGCTGTGGGCAGTGGGGGCCCTCATAGTTTGTTTTGGGTAGTGGGAGCATTATACTGTGTGGGGGCATTATACGGTATGAGGTTTCTCAAGGTCTTCAGAGGCAAAGTTGACTCATATAGCCTCTGGATGCAAAAAATACTGGTGTCAGTCACTGACGGTAAGCAGAGATCTTCGGAGGGGGAAGGGTTGAAGAATAAAGTGCATTTTATGATACCAACATTCCATCCTGAGAGTTCTAATTCTTACTCTTAATCCCCTCGGTGAAGTGCATCATGAACTGACGTAACGTGGAGTCTCCGATCAGAAAGAGGTTCTTCCCCTGCAGACATTTGGTGAAGTCGTCCGCCGTTGTGTAGACCGTCATGTTACAGTAAACCGGATTCCAGACGTTATTGTAGAAGTATCCGCTCGGGACAGGGGAGCTCATTCCCGTCTCACATTTTGGCTTTGGACCTTTTACTGTGGCTGGAAAAGACCCCAAAAATTAGATGTCCACCATCCAAAAAAATGAGCGCCCCTCTTATCCTCCCACCTTAAAAAAATTGAGACTTTTTAAAGAAGTCTAAATAAAGTTAGTATAAAACTCACCGTTACATTGTGTCACCGTGATCGGCGAAATTTGATGTGGGATTGGTACAACGATATTTGAGCTTTAAAACACAATAATAATAATAATCAAGGGGGGAAATAAAATCATAAAAACATATTGAAAGAATTCCCCACTTTATAAGATACATTTCTATTAGAAGGATCCTCCAATGATCAACTCTGATCTGAAGAGGAAACCTGGAAGCAAGTGTTCAGTTTCCCTGCACTGCCCCTATAGGTGAAGTGAAGTATTATTTTACCAATGTGCTTGTATCCTGTATTCTATATTGTACTACATATATAGCATGCATGCATACCTTTAAGTACTTGTGAGGCGGTCGACAGGGCAGGGGGTACTCAGGTACCGGGGCTGATAGCGCCTTTGACAGGAGATCACGGCTGGTCGGTCCCTGATCCCGTGCCCTGGACCCTCAATGGCGGGGAACAGTGTGGGGAATAAGGGGATTGGTAACGTGACGCCACCTGTAGTTCCTGGTAACGGGTATACCAGCGCTGCAGCCGGCCGCTGAGGTGATGGTGGGTGCAGCAGAGTTTGGTACAGCTCCCCACAGGTGGAGCTTTACCTCAGGGCAGCGGGGATGGATGAGGGGAGTAGAAGTCACGTCTCTGCAGTCAATGCGGTGAATTGCGGCGGTTAAGCAGGCACGCACAAACACGGTGATCTTTGTTTCGGTACCTTTTACTGGTGACAGGGTAACAGGTACAGTCCAGAGGAAATACCAGGTCCCCGGTGCAACTTGGGACTTCCACCTTAGAAAGTTGTGAGGTTCCTCTGTGTCTGTGCTCTGTGGTTTGGGGTATGTCCTGCCTGCGCCTGAACTCACCGCTCCTTCTCCCTCTCAGGGCTTTGCTCTAAACTGACAATGAGGTCCTTCTGCGGGGTCCCTATTCCTCCTATGGCCCCTGGTCCTGTGTTTGGTCAGTTTTAATGTCTCTTGTCTGTTACCTCAGGGGGGTTTTTGGTCCTCCTGGTTCTCCCGGGCTTTTACTGCTGCAGTGGATGCTGGCAGTGTCGGACTCCGGTATCCGGGTGTAATATAGGGACACCTTAACTGGTTCCCTTTCTTGATTCCCTGTTTCCTCCACTCCCTAGGGTTCAACACAGCCGGGTCAGTGGTCCCTGGTCCTGGGCCTGGATCCTTCCCAGCGACCAGCTCCTCATTCCAGCTCTCTCCTCAGACTAACTGGAACTCACTACTGGAACTAGCTGACTCCTCCCCTCAGCCCTGGATCTTTTAAAGGGGAACTGGCTTAAAGCAGCCAGTAGAGCTCCCCCTTCAGGTCTGGGGTGGAAGGTGTTGTGTGCTGTGTGAACCAAGGTGTAATTCCCTCCTTTCACCGGTGGATCCTGTGGCAATCCCCTGCAGGGATGCCACATTCCCCCCTAGTTAAATACAGTCCTCCGGGACTGAAACATTTTTACTTTAAGAGAAATAAGTAATGAGTATTTTCATATAAAGTGTTGTTTACTGCAAGTTATAGACTGTATGTAGAGGAATAGTGAAGGCCACATGGTCTGGGAATTAAGCCAATGTCTAGCATGTTTTAGTAAGAAGGGAAGATGTTTCCAAAAACACCAGATAATGGAGAGTGTGAGGGTCAATAGGGTCAATAACACCGAATTATGGAAAAGTACAAGGATACATATGTATTTAGAATAGATGTAGAATAGATGTACATAATCTAATTGTCTCTTAGCTGTTTGTTACGAATGATTAGCTATATTTAATATTCTGTAACCAATCAATGAATGAGCCTATCCTCGGGTCTACCCCCAGTATAAGTGTGGTGTTGTCCGCAGACATCGTTTATTATTAATTTGGCAAGCAGACAATTAAGGAGAGGGATATTTTGATGTCCCAACCAACACATCCATAATATTACACTGCGATTTCAATTCTATGGACTCTGTGTAATGTAGAACCACATGACTCCTCTTCAGTAGGTTTTGCATACACAGCTCCTATGCAAACCTATGTCCCTCCACGGTAATAGGCTCCAAACAAACAAACTCTGTAAGTTTAATCCTACAGTCATACTCCTACATCTGCCCTCTATTTAACATACATAAATTAATGTCGTAAGCTGTCATGTGTGTAACAGATGAGCAGGTTGGTATAATGGGCAAGGGCACCAGAGAAGCTAGTCTGGCCCTGGACTTGGGATCCCTAACCCCTGATGGTGAGGAGGTCCGGGCCACCACCCTTTCCCTCAATTTCCCTCCACCAGCCCTGTACTACTCCTTCTCACCTCCCACCATGGACGTGCTCAGCAGCACTCCAGCAAAAAAGGAACATTCCAGAGTCTACAAACACAGACATCCAACAGAAGCTCGGTCAAGGGCAGAGTGAAAACCCTAACAGCGACGCCACCTGGTGGACGGAGAAGCTATTTTAAGGCTAGGGAGGAAATTCCAAATGACTCACACTTAGGCTTCAATCATCCAGTATCTGGACATCTAATACAGCACACAGCAGAACTGACATTAACTCATGCAATTCCGGAGGAAATTCACACACATTTAATCACAGTAGCATCCATTGCAGACCACAGATAGTCAGCGCATAAAAGAGCATGTCATTAGCAGGTGACAGATGAAAGACGACCTGACTACATGATCAGACAACAAAGATTTGTTTGTAGTCTGTTAACATGGCGACATATAGGTTTGCACAGGAGCCATAAACATAAAACTGTAGGATATTCTCAAGCAAGAGGTGAAAATACACCATAAAGTGCCATTCTACACTACAGAGCCATATCCAAGGTGCTCAATATCTAAAGTATAGGTATGCCAAGAGACTATTCCTAAATATCTTTCTAATTCTGATTGAAACCCACAAGGATCACGCAGGTCCTCTATTAGTGTTGTAGAAAAGTTTACTATTAGTTATGTTCAAGACCCCTCGAAAACTATCAGCTGGGGTCCTTGTACTAGACAGGTCTTGTACTGATTCCCAAAATGAAGGGATTATTCTATCTAAAGAATCGCAAAGTTCTCTAATTCTGAACCTGGGCTTGGTTGTAATCGGCCTTGATTCGAACTATTTAGACCTGAAGCCCATGAGATCAACCAATGGTTCTTCTAAGTGTTGAAACAACCAAGAATTCCGTGGAAGTTCCAAGACGTGGATCCAGGGCCGCACCGTCCATTGGACAGTGTGAGCCCTGTCATTCAGGCGGCAAGAGGCAGGGGGAGCGGCAGTGCAGAAGGGGGCGGCGCCTCATGCACACAGCCTCCCCCTGTCATGGCGCCGGCCGCTCACCCCACTCACCGCAGGTAAGCGGCGACCCGCCGGAGGAGCAATGGAGGGGCGGCAGCGCTGGGCTCCACTAGCACCCCCCCCCCGGTAATCACTGCTGCGGCTCAGGCGGCAGTGGGACCCGCCGGAGCATGTAGCGGCGGCAGCGCTGGGCTCCACTAGCACCCCCCCCCCAGTAATCAGGCCGGCAGTGGGGCTTGGTGCACCCCTGCGTGGACCTTCACCACCATCTCAATGTCAATGACATTTAAGGACATAACAAAAACAATAATGAAAATTGTACCTCTGAAATATTTGCTTTTCCACCGGGGTAAGATATGAAGCATGAAGATCGTAGCCCTTCATTCATTCAGACTTTCACAGTAAAGTTGGGAACCTTGTAGCAGTGGTAGACCTCCTCGTATAGAGGGTCCTTGTATTCGCAGATCTCCTTCCCTTCTTCCTTCGAGAGCCTAAAGGCACATTTGGTTACAGCTACTTTACCAAACTTTTCATATTTCCCCTCAAAGCCGATAACCCCTTGACTGGAATGTCTTGATCTCCAGAGAGCGGCCACTCCTTCACTTGGGTAGAACATCAAAATTTGGACGTTGACTTTGCCGGCCCAGTACAATGGAAAGTGAACGTGGTAGGACCCGTTTTTGAAGTCCTCCACGGTTCCCGAAACAGCAGCTCCAAGTTCTGGAGAGAAGAGTCTTGGTCTAAGAAGTCTCCTCCATACGTCTTCCTGTTGCCCAAGTGATCGAACATTTCGACCAGGACCACAAGGTTGTCTCCGACACAGTACGTCTCCCGAGGGTTGAAAATGGAGATTTTACCATTCTTTCCATTTGTGGCCTGGTTAAAGTCTGTAAATGACACTTTGGGGATGAGACTCTCTATTTTTTCAAATATGGCGTCTACTTCTACCTGGAGCTCGTTTTCAGTAGAGGGGTCGATTCGCCTATTTGTACTTGGGGCTCAGTTTTCAGGTGAGGTGCCGACTCTTTCAACAAAGGCTGATCTTGGTTAGTGATGGGTGCAAAGCAGGTCTGGAGTAAAGTTGCCAAAGAATCCTGAAATTCATAATATTCTCATCATACATCGGAATACAATTGGATTTTATGACTTGTGACATTACTATGGAAGGACAAAATAGTCAAAAATAGGTGTGTGGGCACGTCTCACCTGGAAATTGCTCTGGTACCAACCAAAGCTTACAAGGAATATGGCAAGGAGGAAGACTAGGATGATTGGTTTACGCATGGTGGTAGGTCGCCCTGCTGGAGAAAGATCCAAAAACAGGTCCTGATCAGATCCTGCCGGAGACACAAAAATACGTCACATGGTCAATCTTCGAAAACCTTGTGGAATCTTGGTGATCATTCATGAAATGGGACATTATGAAGAAGATCCGATCTACAGTAGTTGTGTTCAAAACCCATTATAGCTAAATGTCACTCTGAATGAATGAATGAACTGATGAATGAATGAATGAATGAATGTATGAATTGATGAATTAATTAATTAATTTTAAAAAGTGTTTGATTTGCCCAGGGAACATCTCTAAGCTGATCCTTCATTTATGGTGTATGCCCTTTGTGCAAAATTCCCTACATGATAGGTAAAATAGGTAAGAAAACGTTTCCTGTTAAAGAATTGACAGTTAAATGAATGAATAAATGAACTATGAAATACATAATGATGATAGTGACACAGGATTGTGTGGTCTGTAATGGCCAAAAGAAACATATGGTACAATTATCTAGAATCTGACTTAATTAAACTTTTTGGAAGCAATGAATGAATGAATGAATGAGTAAATAGAGTAAAGAATGAGTGACTTTATGATAGATTAAATAATGAATGAATTAATATATAAAGCAAAGCATGAATACATAAAACATGACTCAATAAATTGATGTATGATTTAATAAATGATTGAATGAATGAATGAATGAATTAGCATAATCATACTGAGAAATACCTAATAAAATAATTAAATAATACACAAAGATAAATAGGAATGAATGCATATACAAACACTTGAATAAATCGATGAAATAATAAATATATAATTAATTAAACAAATGAGAATGAATGAAAACCAAATCAATGAACTTATAAAAGTGAATGTATCCAGGTCAATGAATGCTTAAACAAATTAATGAATGAATGAATGGGTCTAAATTGCAATTATGTGAATGGACAAAATAGTGAATTGTGAAGTGATTTATAAAGAATCAATGGAAAATGAATGAATTCAGTAAGAAAAAATGAATGAATGGAATAATAAATGAATAAAATTAAGAATATATAATTGAGTGAATGAAGGAAGAAATTATTGAGAACGGAATGTAAGTAATGAATGAACTCAGAAACAAATGATAGAAATGAATGAAATAATGACTGAATGAGGATTAAAGAACTACTCAACAATTGGATAGATGAGAATAAATGCATGAGCAAATTAATGAGTAAATACATAGAGTAAAGAATGAATGAATGAATGAATATATAAAGCACAACTTGAATATGTAAAAAATGAATCAAGAAATCGATGTATGTTTTAATAAATGGATGAACAATTGAATAAATGAATGACTATTTCAAGAAAAATATTATTTTAGTTGTGAAACTAAAAATGAATGAATTAACATTTTTTTAAATTAATTATATTTTTTTAGTTGTGAGATAACACATGAATGATTGATTGAATGAATGAAAATTAAAAAACAAATATATTATTTTAATTGTACGATTAACGTGAATGAATGAATAAATGAAGGAATGACTGAACATGAAATAAATTAATTGTATTATTTTAGTTGTGAGATTAAACATGAATGAATGAACAAATGAATGAAGGAAATGTAATACATTTATTGTACCATTTTAGCCATGAAATTAAACATAAATCAATTAATGAAAATGTAATAAATTAATTCTATTATTTTAGAAGTGTAATTAAACATGAATGAATGAACACATTTTTTTTTTTAATTGCATTATTTTAGTTGTGAGATTAAACATGAATGAATGAATGAATTAATATGAAATAAATTAATTGTATTGTGTTAGTAGTGTAATTAAACATGAATGAATGAACGAACAAATGATTTTTTTTAATTGCATTATTTTAGTTGTGAGATTAAACATGAATTAATGAATGAAAATGAAATAAGTTAATTGTATTATTTTAGTTGTGAAATTAAATATGAATGAATGAACAAATTAATGAACTTAATTGTTTTATTTCAGTGATATTAAGCAGGAATAAATGAACAAATGAATAAAGGAAAATGTAATAAATTAATTGTATTATTTTAGTAGTGTAATTAAACATGAATGAATGAATGTTTTTTTTAAAAAAATTTGCTTTTTTAGTTGTGAGATTAAACATGAATTAATTAATTAATGAACATTTAATACATTAATTGTGTTATTTTAGTTGTGATATTAAACATGAATGAATGAATGAATGAATTAATTAATTAATGAATGAACATTTTAAAAACTAATTGTCTTATTTTAGTTCTGAGATTAAACATAAATAAATAAACAAATGAATGAACAAATGAATGAAAATTTAAAAATGAATGATCTTATTATAGTTGTGAGATTACATGAGATTCCTGCTTACATGTATTAGGGACCTGCTTACAGGTATTAGGGACCTGCTTACAGGTATTGAGGGACCTGCTTACAGGTATTGAGGGACCTGCTTACAGGTATTGGGGGACCTGCTTACAGGTATTGGGGACCTGCTTACAGGTATTGAGGGACCTGCTTACAGGTATTGGGGGACCTGCTTACAGGTATTAGGGACCTGCTTACAGGTATTAGGGACCTGCTTACAGGTATTGGGGACCTGCTTACAGGTATTAGGGACCTGCTTACAGGTATTAGGGACCTGCTTACAGGTATTGAGGACCTGCTTACAGGTATTAGGGACCTGCTTACAGGTATTGAGGACCTGCTTACAGGTATTAGGGACCTGCTTACAGGTATTGAGGACCTGCTTACAGGTATTGGGGACCTGCTTACAGGTATTAGGGACCTGCTTACAGGTATTAGGGACCTGCTTACAGGTATTGGGGACCTGCTTACAGGTATTAGGGACCTGCTTACAGGTATTGGGGACCTGCTTACAGGTATTAGGGATCTGCTTACAGGTATTAGGGAACTGCTTACAGGTATTAGGGACCTGCTTACAGGTATTGAGGATCTGCTTACAGGTATTAGGGACCTGCTTACAGGTATTAGGGAACTGCTTAAAGGTATTAGGGACCTGCTTACAGGTATTGGGGACCTACTTACAGGTATTAGGGACCTGCTTACAGGTATTAGGGACCTGCTTACAGGTATTGGGGACCTACTTACAGGTATTAGGGACCTGCTTACAGGTATTAGGGACCTGCTTACAGGTATTGGGGACCTACTTACAGGTATTAGGGACCTGCTTACAGGTATTAGGGACCTGCTTACAGGTATTAGGGACCTACTTACAGGTATTGGGGACCTGCTTACAGGTATTAGGGACCTGCTTACAGGTATTAGGGACCTGCTTACAGGTATTGGGGGACCTGCTTACAGGTATTGGGGACCTGCTTACAGGTATTTCTAAACTCTCCCTGTGGAGTGGGACCTCCATTTTTAGGATGGCGAATAATAAAACCTTAATTTCCCTCAAAGTTCTAACAACTATCAGGGGGTGATGTCAGTGATACAATGTATCAGATCTGAACATTCTGAAGGAATCACAGATACAAAACCACAAATACTCAACAATCAGAGCGTCCGCATATCCTCTATACAGGACAATCTGTCTATCCTCTATATAGGATCATCTGCCTATCCTCTATAGAGGACCATCTGCCTATCCTCTATATAGGATCATCTGCCTATCCTCTATATAGGATCATCTGCCTATCCTCTATATAGGATCATCTGCCTATCCTCTATAGAGGACCATCTGCCTATCCTCTATATAGGATCATCTGCCTATCCTCTATAGAGGATCATCTGCCTATCCTCTATATAGGATCATCTGCCTATCCTCTATATAGGATCATCTGCCTATCCTCTATATAGGATTATCTGCCTATCTTCTATAGAGAATCATCTGTCTATCCTCTATAGAGCACAAAAATACAAATCGTGGTGTTTAAAGGAGCGATCAGGTTCCAGAGATATAGGTTAAAGATTTAATGGCATAGACTTTTATTTGGTGCTCAAAATACACCACAACGAGTTTCAATAGCCACCTCTATCTTCATCAGGTAGGTGCTCCTCTATAGAGGACCCTCAGCCTATCCCCTATAGAGGACCATCTGCCTATCCTCTATAGAGGACCATCTGCCTATCCTCTATAGAGTACCCTCAGCCTATTGTCTATAGAGTACCCTCAGCCTATCCTCTATACAGGACCATCTGCCTATCCTCTATAGAGTACCCTCAGCCTATCCTCTATACAGGACCATCTGCCTATCCTCTATAGAGTACCCTCAGCCTAACCTCTATAGAGTAGCCTCAGCCTATCCTCTATATAGGACCATCTGCTATCCTCTATAGAGGACCATCTGCCTATCCTCTATAGAGGATCATCTGCCTACCCTATATAGAGGACCATCAGCCTATCCTCTATATAGGATCATCTGCCTATCCTCTATACAGGACCATCTGCCTATCCTCTATATAGGATCATCTGCCTATCCTCTATTCAGGACCATCTTCCTATCCTCTATACAGGACCACCTGCCTATCCTCTATAGAGGACCCTCAGCCTATCCTCTATACAGGACCACCTGCCTATCCTCTATAGAGGACCCTCAGCCTATCCTCTATACAGGGGCACCTGCATCTCCCCCTCTCCCCAGTGTGAATTTCTCTAATACACAGTTATGGTTTTCACAACTCCACCAGGGGCCACAACACATTTTGTATAAGTTGATTCCCCTTTAAGTACAGAGGGTAGAGACTAGATCAAGAATTATTAACCCTTCCCGCTCAGGAATAGATGACTCATAACAGGTCCCCTCTCCTCCCCCCTTCTCTGTATATTCGTCATGTTTCTTACCTGGGCTGTCGGTGTCCCATTCACTATAGATGTGATTGACAGGACAGAGGATGATTCACCGGGTGGATGGACTGTAGGGGCGATGGCGGATTCTGCCCATTTACCTGGGACTGACAGGTGTCATTCCTCGGGAGACGTCTTCTGATTCTGCTCGGTTGTAATTTCCAGGTGATAATGTCTGGTTGTTCTGTGGGTTGGGGAAGCTCCACCTCACGTCACAGCTTTGTACACACACCTTATACAGGGAATGTATCACACTGCAGGGTGGAAAGTGTCCAGCAGAAACTAATATACAGGAGATTTACGTAAAATGACACTAAATACAAAAAATAAACGAAAGGTCCTTTATCTACCTTTACATGAGTAGTATACTAAAAAAATATATATCTTTCTTTGACTTTTTGCAGTCCTGTGTAGCTGCAGCAGGAGCCTCTCCCCACCAGCTGAAGAGGATCTGATTGGCAAAAATTCAACTCCGATGTTATCTGAAGTTGTACCATAAAAAGTGGGATGAGAGGTGTCGTACCTCCCCTCTTCTCTACTGGGAGGTGTTTTGCCCATAACAAAGGATAACGTTTCCACCTTGAGCCTTACAGCAGCCCCAGTAAAGGTTGTAAGAGCAGATGACACCGGAAAGCCCAAGGAAGGATGAATGGAGTTGACATGTCCAGAGATGTGGAGTTGGAGTCAGTGTCTATTTTGGTGGAGTCAGATTCGGATTCAGGGAAATTGAGGAGTCAGAGTCAGGTGTTTGGCTTACTGAGTTCAGAGCCCTGGTTAAGTCGGTGTCCATATTGGTGGAGTTAGAGTCAGAGTTGGTGTCCATATTGGTGAAGTTGGAGTCGGAGTTGGTGTCCATATTGGTGAAGTTAGAGTTGGAGTTGGTGTCCATATTGGTGGACTTGGAGTCAGAGTTGGTGTCCATATTGGTAGAGTTGGAGTCGGTGTCCATATTGGTGAAGTTGAAGTCGGAGTTGGTGTCCATATTGGTGAAGTTGGAGTTGGAGTTGGTGTCCATATTGGTGGAGTTGGTGTCCATATTGGTGGACTTGGAGTCAGAGTTGGTGTCCATATTGGTAGAGTTGGAGTCGGTGTCCATATTGGTGGGGTTGGTGTCCATATTGGTAGAGTTGGAGTCGGTGTCCATATTGGTGGAGTTGGTGTCCATATTGGTAGAGTTGGAGTCAGAGTCCATATTGGCGTACTTGGAGTCAGAGTTGGTGTCCATATTGGCAGAGTTGGAGTCAGTTTCGGTGTCCATATTGGTGGAGTTAGAGTCGGAGTCGTTGTCCATATTGGTGGAGTAAGGGCCCCGCTACACGGGGCAACATCGCCGCCCATAACAGAGGCGACATGGGGGCGTGGCCTATCGCAGGCGTCATCGCCCCTACGTCGCCTCATGTGAAGGGGCGATGTCACCAGTGCCTGGAGGTCGCCTGGTTTCAGAGCAGTGCTCTGAAACCAGGCGACCATCATGGGGCGATGTGCACACATCGCCCCATGTAACCGGGCACCGGCGACCTGACAGGCGATGGGAGCCATATGTCCTGCATCGCCACTGGGGTTTCCAGACATAGGGAGGTGCTATAGCACCATTGTGAGTGGGAGACACCATCCGGCTGTTGTAACCTGTCCAAGATGGCACCCTTGTATAGTGAGACTTTCAGTAAACACAAGCTCCTCTGTCTGAAGAACCACATCAACCCCCCAATTGTATTGTGTAACTTTGCAGTATCCATGTCTGAGTTGTATACGTATCATGAACCAGGAAGCTCAGTATGGCTAGTCACAGATTAGATATTATTAGACATCAATAAAAACGTTTTGACAGTGAGGATAATCAACAAGTGGAACCGGCGGCCACGAGAGGTGGGGAGTTCTCCTTCAATGGAAGTTTTCAAACAGGCTGGACAGACATCTGTGTGGGAGGATTTTGTGAATCCTGAATTGAGCAGGAGGTGGGACCAGATGACCCAGGAGGTCCCTTCACTTGATGACCCAGGAGGTCTCTTCACACAATGACCCAGGAGGCCCCTTCACATGATGACCCTGGAGGCCCCTTCACATGATGACCCAGGAGGTCCCTTCACACGATGACCCGGAGGTCTCTTCACACAATGACCCAGGAGGCCCCTTCACATGATGACCCTGGAGGCCCCTTCACATGATGACCCAGGAGGTCCCTTCAGTTGATGACCCAGGAGGTCTCTTCAGTTGATGACCCAGGAGGTCTCTTCACACAATGACCCAGGAGGTCCCTTCACACGATGACACAGGAGGTACCTTCACATGATGACACAGGAGGTCCCTTCACACAATTACCCAGGAGGCCCCTTCACATGATGACCCAGGAGGTCCCTTCACACGATGACCCAGGAGGTCAATACACACGATGACCCAGGAGGTCTCTTCACACGATGACCCAGGAGGTCAATACACACGATGACCCAGGAGGTCCCTTCACATGATGACACCGGAGGTCCCTTCACACGATGACCCAGGAGGCCCCTTCACATGATGACCCAGGAGGTCCCTTCACACAATGACCCAGGAGGTACCTTCACATGATGACACAGGAGATCCCTTCACACAATTACCCAGGAGGCCCCTTCACATGATGACCCAGGAGGTCCCTTCACACGATGACCCAGGAGGTCAATACACACGATGACCCAGGAGGTCTCTTCACACGATGACCCAGGAGGTCAATACACACGATGACCCAGGAGGTCCCTTCACATGATGACACAGGAGGTCCCTTCACACGATGACCCAGGAGGTAAATACACACGATGACCCAGGAAGTCTCTTCACACGATGACCCAGGAGGTCCCTTCACATGATGACCCAGGAGGTCTCTTCAGATGATGACCCAGGAGGTCCCTTCACACGATGACACAGGAGGTCCCTTCACATGATGACACAGGAGGTCCCTTCACATGATGACCCAGGAGGTCCCTTCACATGATGACCCAGGAAGTCCCTTCACATGATGACACAGGAGGTGCCTTCACACAATTACCCAGGAGGCCCCTTCACATGATGACCCAGGAGGTCAATACACACGATGACCCAGGAGGTCTCTTCACACGATGACCCAGGAGGTCAATACACACGATGACCCAGGAGGTCAATACACACGATGACCCAAAAGGTTCCTTCACACAATGACCCAGGAGGCCCCTTCACATGATGACACAGGAGGTCCCTTCACACGATGACCCAGGAGGTAAATACACACGATGACCCAGGAAGTCTCTTCACACGATGACCCAGGAGGTCCCTTCACATGATGACCCAGGAGGTCTCTTCACATGATGACACAGGAGGTCCCTTCACATGATGACCCAGGAAGTCCCTTCACATGATGACACAGGAGGTCCCTTCACATGATGACACAGGAGGTCCCTTCACATGATGACACAGGAGGTCCCTTCACGTGATGACCCAGGAGTTCCCTTCACACGATGACCCAGGAGGTCCCTTCACATGATGACACAGGAGGTCCCTTCACACGATGACCCAGGAGTTCCCTTCACACGATGACCCAGGAGGTCCCTTCACATGATGAGCCAGGAAGTCCCTTCACACAATTACCCAGGAGGCCCCTTCACATGATGACACAGGAGGTCCCTTCACATGATGACCCAGGAGTTCCCTTCACACGATGACCCAGGAGGTCCCTTCACATGATGACACAGGAGGTCCCTTCACACGATGACCCAGGAGTTCCCTTCACACGATGACCCAGGAGGTCCCTTCACATGATGACACAGGAGGTCCCTTCACATGATGACACAGGAGGTCCCTTCACATGATGACATAGGAGGTCCCTTCACATGATGACCAAGGAGGTCCCTTCACATGATGACACAGGAGGTCCCTTCACATGATGACATAGGAGGTCCCTTCACATGATGACCAAGGAGGTCCCTTCACACGATGACACAGGAGGTCCCTTCACATGATGACCCAGGAGGTCTCTTCACATGATGACACAGGAGGTCCCTTCACATGATGACACAGGAGGTCCCTTCACATGATGACACAGGAGGTCCCTTCACATGATGACACAGGAGGTCCCTTCACATGATGACACAGAAGGTCCCTTCACATGATGACACAGGAGGTCCCTTCACATGATGACACAGGAGGTCCCTTCACATGATGACACAGGAGGTCCCTTCACGTGATGACACAGGAGGTCCCTTCACATGATGACACAGGAGGTCTCTTCACATGATGACCCAGAAGGTCCCTTCACATGATGACACAGGAGGTCCCTTCACATGATGACACAGAAGGTCCCTTCACATGATGACACAGGAGGTCCCTTCACATGATGACCCAGGAGGTCCCTTCACGTGATGACACAGGAGGTCCCTTCACATGATGACACAGGAGGTCTCTTCACATGATGACCCAGGAGGTCTCTTCACATGATGACACAGGAGGTCCCTTCACATGATGACACAGGAGGTCCCTTCACATGATGACACAGGAGGTCCCTTCACATGATGACACAGGAGGTCCCTTCACATGATGACACAGGAGGTCCCTTCACGTGATGACACAGGAGGTCCCTTCACATGATGACACAGGAGGTCTCTTCACATGATGACCCAGAAGGTCCCTTCACATGATGACACAGGAGGTCCCTTCACATGATGACACAGAAGGTCCCTTCACATGATGACACAGGAGGTCCCTTCACATGATGACCCAGGAGGTCCCTTCACGTGATGACACAGGAGGTCCCTTCACATGATGACACAGGAGGTCTCTTCACATGATGACCCAGGAGGTCTCTTCACATGATGACACAGGAGGTCCCTTCACATGATGACACAGGAGGTCCCTTCACATGATGACACAGGAGGTCCCTTCACATGATGACACAGGAGGTCCCTTCACATGATGACCCAGGAGGACCCTTCACATGATGACCCAGGAAGTCCCTTCACGTGATTACCCAGGAGGCCCCTTCACATGATGACACAGGAGGTCCCTTCACACGATGACCCAGGAGTTCCCTTCACACGATGACCCAGGAGGTCCCTTCACATGATGACCCAGGAGTTCCCTTCACACGATGACCCAGGAAGTCTCTTCACACGATGACCCAGGAGTTCCCTCCACACGATGACCCAGGAGGTCCCTTCACATGATGACCCAGGAGTTCCCTTCACACGATGACCGAGGAAGTCCCTTCCAACTCTACCATACTATGATTCTATTCCAATGGATCTTCATGGAGGTTGTCTCATCAGAGATGTTGAATTAGTGGGCACATTCGCTGATATCAAAGCCTGGAGGCTCATAAATGTCCCTACTGTACTGGGGGCCACTGGCATTTTTAGGGACCTTCTCAGCCACCTACCCCTTAGCACATTGCCATGTGGTAGGGAACACACATGTTGTCAACTATCCCAAAACTACCAGAAAAAAGGAAAGACCTCATAAGTACATGAAAGAGATCTGGCACGGCCGAAACCTCCAGAAACCAGTGCTTCCATGAAGAGCGTGATACCGAGATGATCCACCATCAGATAAAGTCCTATTCCAAGGGGATCGGGAAACTGGGTTTGAAGGGGGTGACGGCCGGGCGTGGAGTATGGGCGACCTTGAAAAGGGTCGTGACTATTAGCAAAACCGTTCTCTGCAAGTCTCTATCTGCCAGATCTGAAGCTGAAAATGTTATCAGCTCATCTGGCCACATATTATCAGAACTGATCCTAGAAGTGTAAAGGTCACCACCGAATGAGGAAGAGAATGCACTTGTGATATTTGTGGAGTTAACAACTGAAGTGTCATCATGCGGGTCTGAACATCTTTATGCACACGGCTGGATGGGGCGATGGCTGCGAGGGCTGAAACCTGCAAGAGCTGCTCTCTCTGTCATGTTTCGGGATGTGAACCGGCAAGCCTGTTTTGTGTGATTTTCTTCTTTCTCCTCTGTTTCTTTCCAGGTTCTTATTATTTGTTGTTCTTGTTTTATTTCTCTTCAGACAGCAGGTGTTCTCTTTTGTTAATTTAGCCTGCCCTATCATCTTTTGGGGGCGGCTATTTAAACCTTCCCCTGACTGATCTTTCCTGCTGGTGATATTCTTTGTGGATCCTACTTGAAGTTAAAGCCATACCACCTTTGGATTTTCGCCAGGCAGATTGAGATTTGCTAGATTATTATCTCTGCTGTTTCTTCTGACTGTCCTGTTATGATCCGGTGACCTTGGAGCTGCATGAATAATATTCACAGGAGAAGTGGTACCTGTACTGACAGCAGTTCCTGATTTAACTCTGCAACTAGAAGTAGCTGTGGGATGTGACTAACCATACCCCAGACACCTCAACACGGCCGGAGAACTAGCTACCCCTAAAGAGGGAAACAGGAATGCTATCTTGCCTCAGAGCAGAACCCCAAAAGGATAGAAAGCCCCCCACAAATATTGACTGTGAGTAAGAGGAAAAGACACACTCAGGCAGAAAACAGAATCAAGCAAAGATGAGGCCACTTCTAGCTAGATAGATAAAGACAGGACATGATACTATTGCAGTCAGTATAAAATCCCTTCAAAAATATCCACTGCATATAATACAAAAATACCCTGAGTCTACTCAAGACTCGGCGCCCTCTAGATCTGCAAACCTCCTGTGAATCCTACAATTCTCAATATATGTATACTGACACAAAAAGCTGAACAAGCCCATAACAAATGAATAGCACAAAAATCCTAGGAAGAAAACTTCCTAACAGAGAGCAAGTTAACACAGCATGCATTCTGAGCAAAAATAGACCATTTCAGAAAACAAGCACACAAAATGTGTGCCACAAAAAGACTAAACCATACACTTAGCTTGGAAGTCTTGCAGCAGGGCAGGAGAGGCCAGACAGAGGTGAAACACCTCCAGGAACATTGACAACTGGCAAGGACTGAGGAAATCCTGCAACCTTAAATACCCAGTCAGAATTGCAATTATCCAATTCACCTGACCGAGAGTGCAAAACAGGATCAACTGCATTACCAGCCACAACCACAGGAGGGAGCCCACAAGCAGAATTCACAACACTGTTCTACCCCTTTCTGCTTTCTTTAGATAGGAGATAAGAGGCATTTCTCTCCAACAATTGTACTTCACTTTTTCACTTTGTTTTTGTGGTTCCATATTTTCTCACACAGGGATCCTTTCCATCTCTGCACACTTTCATGAATCAGGATTTTAGTGTTCTCCCTCTTTTCTCTGGTTCCTAGGCAGGTGTGAGGAACACTCGGCGTCTGATTAGGAAGCAAGGTCCGAGTTGTCATCTCCTAGTCCTGTGGTTAGGGTTATTACAGCCTGCACAGGGGCCACTAGGGACTGTACAGCTAGGAGTCTTAGTCTGTATAGGAACCAGTTGGGTCAGGTGTGTTCATTCTGAGATAGCAGGAAACGGATCAAGTTAGTAGAAATCACCTGCGATGCTGTGCAAAGATGAAAGTCCAAACTGATGTCTGATAAATTAAAGGTGGTTATTGAATAAATATCAGACATCAGTATGGACTTCTGTCTTTGCACAGCAGAGCAGGTGATTTCCATTAACTTGATCCGGCTTCTGTATACTCATCCATCTAAGTGCACATGAACTCTGCAGCAGCCGTCTGGGTTTTTGTAACTGGTTGTGCGTCACACAACCACACAAGGTGAGCAAACAGCTCTGAGCACACACTCTCTGTTTGATGGGGGTAAGACCAAATTGTCCTTTTTTATCCACAGCTTTCTCATTCTGAGATAGGGCTTAGGTTCCTGTGTTACTATGAATAATAAGCATGCTCAATAAACTTTATTCCTTCCATAAATAAGTGGCGGCAGAAAGCATCTTATAAACCATGCCAACAGAGTCCCCCTTATAAACAGTGCAAGAAGTACCCTCAATACATATCAATCAATGTAAGCAGAGTGCCGCTTCAGTGCCAGCAGACTATATTCATAAGCCTATGAGCAAACTGGGGACCGGCCTGGGGAACAAATGCATCTTTGCCTCCCGGCCCAGCCTGCCACTGATAAATGAATCCTATAACAGTGCCAAGACGTGCTCTCAATAAATCTTACTATTAACACAGTGCAGTTATAAGGAGAATGCCCATTATCAACAGTGCCAGAAAATGCAGCCACAAGGTCTGTATGCACCTCCATCCCTCCCGGACTGCTCTTCCCTCATACCTCTCAATGGTCTGGAAGTCCATTTTCTTTTTGTCATATCCCCACCAGAGCCTGCTCCTGTGACATCTGCTACTGTCACCAGACTCCGCCTTGTTCAGCCTGTAGGTGACGCTGGTGTTGGAGAGCCAGAGACTGGTGAGCGCAGGCTCTCTGCTTATCCTCTAAGGTTGGAGTGGCTGGGACCTGCAGTACATCACAGTCTGACAGAGTGGAGGTGTGTGTGTGCTGTCCAGCTGAAGTCATCAACTCCTAGCTTCAGCCTATTGAAAGGCACCACACCCTACTAATACCTTCAGCTTTCTGCTGGAAGCTGCCAGAAGTATCTTTTGCTTCCCCTGACTCGTCTCCTGTTTTGTATTGGTGTTTTCCTGTGCTACCTCAGCCTGTTTTTTGGACACTTCTTCTGCCTCACTACCTGACTCACCTGTACCTTACTGCAATCTTGGTTATGACCAAGGTCCCCGACTACTCTACCGGATCCTGATTTTGTCTTTTTCCTGAACTCCCGGGTGACGACTCTTCTTGGTGACTTTTCTGTCTCTGGACCGCAGCTCTAGCATAGGCAGCAATCTCCTGGACACTGATGTAAATCCAGATCCATGTATAGAGGTTAAACAGTGTTGGAGCTTCTTGGGGTTCTGGCTAACGGAGCGCCTTGTGCCTAGTCTGTCTGAGATATCCCTTTTGTGTCTGTAGCCTTCGATGAACGTCACCCTTTTCTCATTTTGACCAAGATATATTATAGCCCTTTTTCACAATAAATGATGAGGTCAGGAGAAGGTGAAGTGTCTCATATGTGTATTTATCTCATAAGACATGTCACAAAGCTTCTTATATTCACTTGAAATATTGATTTAGGCCTGTTGAAATGACCAATGAATTTTACAGGATAGAAGTTATAATAACACATTCAGTTCACTCTTCCCATAGGTGATATAGATAGAGATTGGGATCTGGGAAAAATCTTTATGACAATTCTGAATTTTCCTAATAGCATCAAAGTAACTCATTATCATAACACTGAATGATCAGAAAAATCTGATAAATGACAAGTGCAAGGACAGTGAATCACATAGAAAACTTTATTGGTGTGCCCCAGCCTTGTGTTTGGCACTGACATAGTTCATGACCATGTGAGCAGGACAGCAATATACTGAGGAACAACCATGGGGCGGATGATGACCCCATTACGGTCCCTTTTGAAAGTCAATATATCCAACATGCAAAGGGGAAATTCTACCATCAATCTCACTGACAACATTCAATACAAAAAGAGACAAATGCCTTTATGGCTTATATGCAATGCACCCAGCATTTAATTACATGTAATTATCTGGTTTTTAAAATGGAACCGAGGAAGTAGAAATGATCAAAACAGGAGGAGTGAGAAAATGTGTGATTTATCGCTTTATTTTTTAAAGCCATTGGAAAATGTAATTAACCACTAGTGAACTCCATTAAAGTTAATTACTCTATTAGCAGAATACAGAGGTGCGAGAGGAGCTGAAAAAGACCAACTATATACCTTTACCTTATATTTGGTCTTTTTAAGTTTCTGATAGTAAACGGGATACGAACAGTTCGGAATTCACCATTACTGTCTCTAAAAGAAACTTAGAAAAATGGCGCCCTCTAGTGTTCAGATATAAAACTAAAGACTATGAAAGCTAGTGAGGCTGGATTAACACATCTATATATCACATACGCGATGCTTTATCTAGACATGTGTCTCCTGACCCAAATTTGATTATCCTGATGAAGGAATTGATACTGCAAAATGCATTGAATGAAATCACATATCAGAACTGCAGGACTCTACTTTCACCCCACAGCAGAGCTGGGGTTAATCCTCTCCATCCCACTACCAGTTGGTCCATGAAACCAAGAAAATCTACATTGGCCCAAGATCTAAAAGATTTAATGTAATCAAAGTAATCATTCGTAACCCAAGAAATCTATTCTGCTTGTTCATAGGTCTATGAAGCCTTTACTAGTCTATGAGACCTTGCCTGATTCAAGTGATCTTTCTTAATCATAGAAATCTATTTCGGGCACAAAACCTTCCCTCATTTAGGGTTTATAATCTAGCACAAGGCAAAGAGGAATACCAGCAACCCGATGGCTTGATGCAATTAATATAACAGCATAGAAAACCCTGGTAGATCTATCTAGACTTGGAGAAGACCCTGGAGGACCTATCTATGCTTGTAGAAGACCCTGGTGGACCTATCTAGGCTAGGAGAAGACCGTGGTGGGCTTATCTAGGCTTGAAGAAGACCCTGTGGAGCAATCTAGGCTTGGAGAAGTTACACCAAACCAAAGAGAAGAGGATTCTGATGCTTATAAATATTTATTAGTATATAACTGGACTTACAACAGGATAAACACAGACAGGAAACAAGACAATCGCACAGTCCCAGAATCTCATATAACCAAATAGGTCCAGAATGTATTCCATAGCACATAAGAATATTGCACAACTCCAAAAAGGCCTCAGAGATAATACCGCCTACCAACCTGAGGTACCAGCCTCAATAATGGGCAGTGGCGCACCCAAGGGGGGGGACCTGCGTGTCTGGACTCCCCCCTTTGGACGGCCCTGAGAAGCTGGGGGGGCCCACCGCCGCTCGCCCCGGTATTATTATGTCTAGGCCTGTACGGTGCTTATTCTTTATTACTTTCAGTCCCTGACTCTGCCACCACTTCCGCCGCCCTGTGTACGTTCCACACACTAGGAATGCATAGCAGAGAGGGTCCTCGCTACTCCGCCCCCTCACATCCTCTTCCTGCGGCAGTGTGAAACGCACACACAGAAGAGGGACTCATTCCTGTCAGTGACCCCCTCCTCTTCCGGGATGCATGCTTTTGCGGCCGGAAGTTGGAGCCCAGTCTACTCTCTAGTCTTAGCATAATCCGTTCAGGAATGCGGCCCGCAGTTCCACTGATTTTGTGACGCGAATGTCTTTCTCTCTTTTTGGCGTGTTACCGGTACCCAGTGACTACCCACTCTCCCGCCTCCACTGTCTGCTTCCTGTTCTGAATCAGGCTTCAGGACTCCCGACTTCCTGCAATTTTCGTGTGACACATGTTAGCGAAGGAAATGGAGTCTGGATCAGAAGGCTAGACTTTAATGTGTGATATGGTTGTGGCACTTGCTGAGAAATCGTAGTCTACTTTTTCGTGCGTGTGTGTGTGTTCAATTCAATTTTTTCCGTCTTATTATTATGTTTTTATTATTAATTTTTTTTTGTCCTCTAGCTTTATTTTTTTGCATGAATTAACATGACACGAGAATTTTGGCATTTTCTTTGTAACGCTTCGTAAACGAGTAAACTACAGTAGGCGTAAATGCCAAGTAACACTGCTGTGACAGACCTTTTTTTCTGCAAGTAACTAGTGTTTTAGAAAAAAATTAATTACTACGCAATGTAATTCCTACCATAGAGGCACAACAAATAAGACCGTTTTCGTGCAGTATTAAGCATTAATTAGGTATTCAAATTTACAAAAATCGCTTGGCTTTTAGAGGGGCTTCGCTCCCCCAAACCCCCCCACCGGGGGCTTTGCCCCTCGGAACCCCGCTTTCAAGGCTGGTGTGTGTTTCTTGGACCCCTACCTTGGGAAATTTCTGGGTGCGCCACTGATAGTGGGTATAAAAGTGTATAGCAGTTCAATGGGCCAAAGAAAAAAGTGCAAAGTATAATGTGCGGTCGTTACCTGCCTATAGATGAGTCCGGGACCGCTGTGGGATAGAGCCCCTGGAGAAGGCCTTGGCGGACCTATCTAGGCTTGGGAAAGACCCTGGTGGACCTATCTAGCCTTGGAGATTACCCTGGTGGACCTATCTAGGCTTGGAGAAGACCCTGATGGACCTATCCAGACATGGAGAAGACTCTGATAGTCCTACCTAGGCTTGGAGAAGACCTTGGTAGACCTATGTGGGCTTGCAGAAGACCCCATCTAGGCTTGTACAAGATCGATCTTCCTACACAGCGTTCATCCATTACGTTTTCGCGGCTCAAAATCAAGCTGAGGGCCATTAATAACAATAATAACTCTAATCAAACAATACTGCCCTAAAAGTGATCTTCCCTGACCGAGAAGTAATTCTTCAGGTCCAATGTTGTTCCAACTGTGAAGGGAATTACCCTCGTCCGTTGGACCTTCCAACGTATTATTCATCCCCTTGGTCCAAATAAGTTGTCACAATAAAAAATAATAATAATCCTTCCCTATTTTGTTTTATTAACAAGCAAAGTTGAGTGTCAGACTCAATATATTTGTGAATGTATAACCGGGAGGATGCACAGACGCAGTAGCCGATGCCACCGTCATGTCCCACGCATCCACAAAGCCAACATTGATCCCCTGAAACACCTCCTTGAGGACCAGATACTGGGTGTAGCCATGGAAGTCTCCTTGCATTTCCGGCAGGGCAAAGACGTCTCTGGTATTTTCAGTTTTATGATGACCTTAGTGTCGGGACTCCTGAGGAACAGTCGTTCTACCGCTCTGCGGATGTTGACCGCTCGCTGAATGAAAATCCTAAGAGGGAACTGTCTGAAGTGTTGTCCCATCGTGATCATGATAATGGTGTCCTTGCCCCCAGATCGTTGGTCAATCTGACGACTGATGTATTGGTCTTCTTTGAAATAGTAGAAGCCGTCGTGTTGCAATGGGAAACCGTGCCTCTTGTAGGAAACATATATATCCTTCTCCGTGTTCATGGCCTCCAGTGTCAAAGGCCAACCCATCCACCCTCTATAATGGAATCGGAAATATTTCACAACTAAAGGAAACAAACAAAACAAATAGTGAAGAACATAAAGCCATCATAGAAGGAGGGCTGCCCCACAAAGACCCCTCAAGAGGACCTCTCAGCTGCTCAAGTACCCTTCTCCTGCACAGAGATCCACTGGGCCCACTATCATCTCGCTCATCTCAATGAGAGTGACATTCATTGACAAGGTCATCCCGTGATCTATGCAGCTTCAGAACAAGCTGTGTATCAAAGACCTTGTAAGTGCTGCAATCTTGTCAAGGACACCAACCATTTCTGATAGACTGCAGCAGTAGATGGTTTCTTAGACAGGGATTGTAGCACGTACAAGCTCTTTTCTACACATCTTGATCTGAAGCTGCCTAGATCACTAAATTTGACCAACTCTGCACTCCTCCGATGCTACAGCTATACTAGCAGCTTTGAAGCTCATAGAGGTCAGGCCAGAAGCTCCACAATCAAGGAGGACAGTAATGCAATGTGCAACTGAAGACATCCATCATAAGACACAAAACTGTGATGTGAGTCATCCATCAGATGATGTAAATGTATAAAGAATGCACAGGGTTCTAATTTCTTTGCTTACTTCAATGTTTAAACCTTCTTAATTTATAGTGACCGGCCGGAGCATCAACTGTGTTGGAGTGAAGGCCGGCAAGACACTGGCTTGAGCAAGTGACTGAAGATTGGGGGTGGGTGAAAAAAGTGTTCTTAAGGGGTAGTGACTAGTGGGCCAGGAGCAGCGGCTTTAGCTTTCGGGGTAGTTACCAGTTACCTTACGGTTGGGGATCAGTGGGTTATGGGTGGTCACAGCAGCGGTGGTGGGTCCTCGACGTGTGTAACAAATTGGTATTCGGGTTCATTTACATATGGATCTCTTCATTTGTAATTCTGGATAGTGTTTGGATGGTGGTCTCGTGATTTTGGGGGTCATGGAAGGCAGGTTCCCTTAATGGTTAGTGAATAGACAAGGGGGACACCCAGTCATATAAGGTTGGGATCCCCTTAATGGTTATTGGAGGACAACTTCTCCCCTTGTATTTACAGTGCTCTTGAGCAGGTGCTTATGGATGGGAGTGTGGCACCCCTGCAGGGGATTGCCACAGGATCCACCGGTGCAAGGAGGGATTTACACCTTGGTACACACAGCACACAACACCTTTCACCCCAGACCTGAAGGGGGAGCCCTACTGGCTGCATTAAGCCAGATCCCCTTTAAAAGATCCAGGCCTGAGGGGAGGAGTCAATTAATCCCAGTTAGTTCCAGTTAGTCCTAGTCTGTGAAGAAGAGCTGGAGTTAGGAGCTAGTCGCTGGGAAGGATCCAGGCCCAGGACCAGGGAACACTAACCCAGCTGTGCTGCACCCTTGGGAGAGGGTCAGAGGCCAGTGGAGAGTAGGAAAATCAAGGAAGGGAACCAGTCAAGGTTTCCTTGTAGTACACCCGGACACCGGAGTCCGACGCTGCCAGCATCCATTGTAGCAGCAAAAGCCTGGAAGGACCAGGAGGAGTTAACCCCTGAAGAAAGCACAGTAAGAGACACTTGAGACTGACCAAGTACAGGACCAGGGGCCATAGGAGCAATAGGGACCCCGCGGAAGGACCTCATTGTCAGTTTAGAGCAAAGCCCTGAGAGAGAGAAGGAGCGGTGAGTTCAGTCACAGGCAGCACTTACCCCAAACCACAGAGACAAAGGAACCTCACAACTTTCTAAGGTGGAAGTCCCAAATTGCATCGGAGACCTGGTTAATTCTCTGGACTGTACCTGTTACCCTGTTATCAAGACTTCTTATCCTTACTCTTGATTTTCTCGGTGAAGTGCATGATGAACTGACGTAACGTGGAGTCTCCGATGAGAAAGAGGTTCTTCCCTTCCAGACAATTAGTGAAGTTCTCCGCCGTCTTGTACACCGTCATGTTACAGTAAAGAGGATTCCAGATCTCATCATAGAAGTATCCACTCGGGACAGGGGATATCATTCCTGTTTCACACTTTGGCTTTGGATCTTCTTCTGCAGCTGGAAAAAATCCAATTATTTCATTTATTACGTTATGACATCAATCCATCAACCAGTCCACGCTAGATGTATGCTGTATTTTTCAGATTATAAAACACACTTTTTCCCCAAAAATTTGCGTCTTACAATCCGAATTTTGTTCGATTTTTTTTCTTTTTTTTCTTTTTAAAAAACTTACTAAAGGGGGGTTGCAATGGTGGAGCAGAGGTGCCAAAGGCAGGTTTTCAGGGTCACGGAGGGTGGGGCAAAGCCGTTGGGATGTCAAAGTGCCGTCCGGTGTGCGGTGGGGGCCGCCATTCTCCATGTGTCTACATGCACTGCCAAGCTGTGACTTGACCTCAAGTGTCCAAACTTACAGAAAACCATCGCCAATCTTGATCTGCACATGTGCCGCCTCCGCTGTCATTTTCTGGAAGTCTGGACACTAGAGGTTGAGTCACAGCTTGCCAGTGCATGTAGACACATGGAGAATGGCGTCCCCAACCGCACACCAGACAGCGCCGTGACACACCCGCCGCTGCGGGCCACAGCTTTGCCCCACCCTCCTTGGATCCTGGAAACTTGAATTTGGCACCTCCTCTCCACACCACAACCCCCCTTGGTAAGCCACAGTGGGTTGAGGATGGGGGTCCATGTACCAATGTACCAGGATGGGGGGCTATGTTCCGTGATGGGGGGTTCTACATGCCAGGATGGGGGAGGCATGTACTAGGATGGGGGATAATTATACCAGGATGGGGGGCTGTGTACTAGGATGGGGCCCATGTACCAGGATGGGGGGCTATGTACCAGGCTGGGGGCCATGCACCAGGATGGGGGCTATATATACCAGGCTCGGGGCCATGTACCAGGATGGGAGATTTATATACCAGGCTGGGAGCCATGTATCAGGATGAGGGGGCAAATGTATCAGGCTGGGGGCGATGTACCAAGATGGGGGAGCTATGTACCAGCCTGGGAACCATATACCAGGACAGGGGGCAATGTACCAGGCTTGGGAAATGTACCAGGATGGGGGGCCATGTATCAAGCTGGGGGCCATGTCCCAGGGTAAGGGATATATATACCAGGCTGGGGGCCGTGTATCAGGATGGGCAGGGCCATGTACCAGGATGCGTGCTATGTACCAGGCTGGGGGCCATGTACCAGGGTGGTGAATATAGGGGCTATGTAAAAGGCTGAGGGCCATATACCAGGCTGGGGCGCCATGTACCAGGATGTGGAATATATATACCAGGATGGGAGGGGCATTACCAGGCTGAGAGCCATGTACTAGGATGGGGAATATATATACCAGGATGGGGGGCTATGTACCAGGTTGAGTGCCATATACCAGGCTGGGGGCTATGTACCAGGCTGGGGGCCATGTACTAGGATGGGGAATATATATACCAGGCTGGGGGCTATGTACCAGGTTGGGGGCCATGTACCAGGATGGGGATATATATATATATATATATTATATATATATACCAGGATGGGGGGGTCATGTACAAGGAGGAGAACATATATATTGATTGTGTGGCACCCCTGCGGGGGATTGCCACAGGGCCCACCAGTGCAGGGAGGGATGTAGACCTTGGCACACACAGCATACAACACCTTCCACCCCAGACCTGGAGGGGGAGCCCCACTGGCTGTCTTTAAGCCAGATCCCCTATAAAGATCCAGACCTGAGGGGAGGAGTCATTTAGTAGTTAGTAGTTAGTTAGTTAGTACTGAAGTTAGTAAGTGAGATGAAGGACTGGAAGGAGCTGGTAGCTGGGACCAAGCCAGGGCCAGAACCAGGAAACCTGACCAAGCTGAGCAGCGCCCTAGAGAGAGGGACAGAAGCCAGTGGAAGAGGTAGGAAGACAGAAGAAGGGAACACATCTGAGATCCCTTTAGCCACCCGGACACCGGAGTCCGAAACTACTATTAATCTAGTGGTAGAAGAGAAAGCCCGGACAGACCAGGAGGCTTTGCCAGGATGGAGGGTGGCCATGTGCAAAACGCTAGTCTGGATGAACTATTATGATTTTGATGCATTGGGTGTACTCCGCTATCAAACATGTATGCCAATGGCGTGGATCATGATGATTTGGTCACACAAACCGCCCTGCCGGAGCTCCGCCCACTTTTCAAAACATTTTCGGAACTTCGATGATATATATACAACTTACTGCCACATTCCATCACCGTTATAGGCAAAATTGTCGTGGGATATTGACTGCGATATTTGACCTTTAAAATAGAAATAAAAATGATAATTATTAACTTTTTGTATAATAAATCGTAGAGTATCGAATATACGGTACTCTCTGTTTTGTATACATTTTCATTGGGTGCAATTCAGATGCTTGAAAAATGCAGATACTTGCTTTAAAATGTATTGCATCAGTCTTATAGTTCATCAATTTTTTTGTATTAATATAATAACATGTCACTATTAAAGATTACAAAAACGTGGTGTGAACAAAGCTTTGGAAAGATCAAATGGTTACAGGATTTGGGAATGTTTAGCTTGAAAAAAAAAAGAAGACTGAGAGGTGACTTAATAGCTGTCTACAAATATCTCAAGGGTTGTCACACAATAGAGGGGGTCAGCTTTATTCTAGGGCCGTCACACTGTAAAGGGATCAGCTTTTTTTTAGGGTTTGTCACACTGTGGAGGGCTCAGCTTTATTCTAGGGTGTCATGTAGAGGGATAGCTTTATTCTAGGGTGTTTACTGTGGATTAGCTTTATTCTAGGGTTGTTACACTGTGGTGGATCAGTTTTATTCTAGAGTTGTCACACTGTTGAAGGATCAGCTTTATTGTAAGGTTGTCACACTATAGAGGGATCAGCTTTATGCTAGGGCTGTCTTGTGTACATGGATTAGCTTTATTCTAGGTTTGTTACACTGTGGAGGGATCAGTTTATTAGGTTTTAGGGTTTCACACTGTGAGGGATCAGCTTTTATTCTAGGGCTGTCACACTGTGGAGGGATCACTTTTATTTTAGGGTTGTCACACTGTAGAGGGATCAGCTTTTTCTAGGGCTGTCACACTGTAGAGGTATCAGCTTTATTCTTATTTATACAAGATGAAGCAATGGGAGGAAACTAAATGAGAGGAGACACAGATTAGATATTAGAGAAAACTTTTTGGCAGTGAGGGGGATCAACGAGTTTAACAGGCAGCGACGAGAGGTGGTGAGTCTTCCTTCAATGGAAAACGTCATCAGAGGCTGGACAGGCATCTGTCTGGGATGATTTAGGAAATCCTGCTTTGAGCAGAGGGTCAAACCAGATGACCCAGGAGGTCCCCATTCCACATATGACATGTCCTCCAGAGCAAAAAACTCTCTTTATAGCCACTCTCCTTTCTGAATAGAAGCTAGACCCCTGTATGGAGACCCTCATATTCTCTGACTATTGGCCAGACAGGGTATTTGAAAGTTGTCTTTTAACCCAGATTACTCCTCTTCAGACAGTTTTGTGTATAAAGCTACTATACAAATCTCCATGACAAGGGCTACAGACTCCCGAGAGTCATATTTCTATGTTTCAGAGATGTCTACTATGAGTTCTGTTAAAGACACCTCCAAAGATTATCTCAATGGAGGCCCATCTAACAGGTCTACCAATTCCCAAATTAAGAGCTTCTCTAAAATGAAGTTGTCACATGGGGTGGTGTAGCGTAAGAGAATAGGAAGCAGGATGGTAAAATGGGTAAAGGCAAACCGGGGAGATAGTCTGACCCTTAGACTGGGTTCACTAACTCACTCTGTTCCCGAAATTACCTCTGGAGGTGAGGACGTCCAGGCTGCTACCCTTGCCCTATGCTCCGATCAGCCCTAGGCTAAGATCCCCACCACCCATTGACCTGGAAAACACAGAAACTCCTACAAGAAGTCAAACACCAAGAAGTCTTAAGCACAAAGTGCACACACGTCTTCTCAGCCAGCGGTCTTGAAGAGACTAAACTCTATCAGCGACATCTGCTGGTGGGAGAGGGAACTATTTACAAGCCAGGGGTGTGGTCACCTGACAAACCCACAACTCCCCACCTGTAGAGATGCCTCAGCCATAGATAGCAACACAGCAGTATCTACATATTAACTCCGAATGTGCCAAAGGAAATTTACTCCCACTTAAACTACAGAGAGCTTGTACACATGGACTGCAGAGCAGTCAACACATGACACAAGTTCTCTAATTGTAAAACTCCAAATTGGTTCTTTGTGTCACGTTTGACTGCCTTTGCTGTCCTGGAGTGTTGCTGCTGCGCTATTAAACTGAGTTTCTTTTTTCCTTAGTCTGCTGTTGGTGCAGGTGGAGGTGAAGGGTGTGTCTGTGGCGCCCCACTGGTCGGTGCGCCATGGAGGGGTACTGCACCCAGACCAGCGTGTATAGTATCCCTATGACCAGGGGATTGGGATGTTAATCTGAGTTCCTCATCATACGCATTCACCACCTAGAGCTAGGGGATCAATTGGTTAACCCATTGCTAAGGGGACCGATCCCGGTGGGTGGAGTTAGGTAAACAGTGAAAAGCGGGAAGCAGTTAGAGATGTCAGGGGAGAGAGAAGAAGAGGGGCGCTGTGAGTGGTGCAGAGGGAGGGCACCTAAAAGACGGTGATCCGGACTGAGGGGATACTCGGTGTTAGCTAACACACTAATCCGGACCGGAATGGTACTCCGGAGGGACCCAGTCCAACACCAGAGAACCGGACTCAGAGGCGGTGCGGGCGTTCCTCCCCGAGCTCTTCAAGAAGCCGCTGCCCCCTTCTATTAGAGTGGGGTCCATTTTCTGGTCCGTGGGTGGAGGTAGGGCTCTTAGCAGAGGGCGGGTTGATGGGAAAGGGTGGTGGCTCGAACCCCCTCACCTTCAGAGTACCTTGGGATCAAGCTAGTCAGGGACCCAAGTCTGGGGCTAGACTAGCCTCCCAGTTGCCCTTGCCTGTTAGCCCTTCCTGCTCCATTCCCTTCATCCGCTCCACGCGTGACACTTTGATTTTATTGGCACCTCAACATCTAGCCTCCAAGAAACACAATCCTGTCATGTTTGGATTCAGTAACGGTTCTAAGATGTGGACGTCCTTCACCATCATCACCCATTTATACAAAAAGGTGAACTCCCTCAAAAACAAAATCATAATGAAAATTGTACCTCTGAAAGATTTGTTGTTCCACCGGAGTAAGATATGAAACCTGGATATCGGTGCCACTCATGTCCTTCAGACTTTCACAGTAAAGTTGGGAACCTTGTAGCAGTGGTAGACCTCCTCGTATGAGGGTCCTTGTATTCACAGATCTCCTTCCCTCTTCCTTGGCGAGCCTAAAGGCACATTTGGTTTTAGCTTCTTTACCAAACCTTTCATATCTCCCCTGGAACCCGATAAACCCTTGGCTGGAATGTCTTGACCTCCAGAGAGCGGCCACTCCTTCACTTGGGTAAACAACAGAATGTTGAGGTTGACTTTGCCGGCCCAGTACAATGGAAAGTGAATGTGGTAGGACCCGTTTTGAAGTCCTCCACGTTCCGGAGACAGAAGCTCCAAGGCTTAGAGAATAGAGTCTTGGTCTTAAGAAGTCTCCTCCATACGTCTTCCTGTTACCCAAGTGATCGAACGCATCGACCCTCACTACGAAGACGTCTCCGACACAGTACGTCTCCCGGGGGTTGACAATGGAAATCCGACTGTTCGTTCCATTTGTGGTCTGGTTAAAGTATGTAAATGACACTTTGGGGATGAGGTTCTCTATTTTGTCAAATATGGCGTCTACTTCTACCTGGAGCTTGGTTTTCGGTGGAGGAGTTGACCCACCTGATTGTACTCGGAGCTCAGTTTTCGGTGGAGGAGTTGATGATCCACCTGATTGTACTCGGAGCTCAGTTTTCGGAGGAGGAGTTGACCCACCTGATTGTACTCGGAGCTCAGTTTTCGGAGGAGGAGTTGACCCACCTGATTGTACTCGGAGCTCAGTTTTCGGTGGAGGAGTTGACCCACCTGATTGTACTCGGAGCTCAGTTTTCGGTGGAGGAGTTGACCCACCTGATTGTACTCGGAGCTCAGTTTTCGGAGGAGGAGTTGACCCACCTGATTGTACTCGGAGCTCAGTTTTCGGAGGAGGAGTTGATTGGTCTATCTGTTCTTGGTGGTCAATTGTTGACGGAGTGGCCAACTCTTTCGTCAAAGGCTTTTCTTGGATGGTGGTGGGTACAAGGCAGGTCTGGAGTAAACTTCTCAAAGAATCCTGAAAAGGTACACAAGAATATAATTGGATTTTATGACTATAAAAAGACAAATAAGTCAACCTAAAGTTGTAGGTGTGTGGGCGCGTCTCACCTGGAAATTTCTCCTGTACCAACCATAGCTTACAAGAAATATGGCAAGGAGGAGGACGGGGATAAGTAGTTTACGCATGGTGGAGGCTTCAATTTAGGGGACACCCTGCCGGAGACAGATCCAACATCAGGTCCTGCTGGGGATCCAAAAATAAGTGGTCAAACTTCAAAACCATTGTAGGATCTTAGTGATCATTTATGGAATGGGACAGAAGAACATATTTGAGAATCTCCAAGCTATAAGCAGCTAGAATGGGAAATCGGGTCTTAATCCATCATTTAGCTGCTGAAACATGGCTTCTGTGCTGCTATCCTTTTTGCTGAATTGCACATTGATTTATACACTTAAACCAGGGGCGGAACTACACTGGTGCAGCTGGTGCAGCTGCACCAGGGCCCCGGCCTGGAGGGGGGCCCCCAGCCGACCCCCGCAAGCCGCCGTCAAAGGAGAGGAGGGTCAGGCAAGGGAAGCAGAGAGCTTCCTGCTTCCCCTGCCTGATCCCGCCCCTCCTCTCCTCTGCTCCTCTGGCCCCTAGCATACATCCGGCGCGGCTCCCAGGTAGGAGAGCATCGCGCCTGCGGCTCCCAGCAGCTCCAAGCGGCTCCCAGCGGCTCCCAGCAGCACCCACCACCCCCCCTTCCGGGCCGCGCCGACGGCCAACGGCACCCCTCCCCCCCGGCCGCACTGACGGCCAGTAGCCTCGCCCCCCCCCCCCCGTCCTCTCCTGCACCAGGGCCCCCAGGGGTGACGGTCCGGTTCTGACTTTAATATATGTTAATTATCGGTTTTAGCATTTGATATCATATAAATGTCTTTTTTCCATAGTTTTATAATAATTTCTCATCAGGATTTTAATTTCAGGGTTTTATCCAATGTGGCCGTTCCCACAGGAACTGACATCACTGTGCTGTCATTGGTGTAATCTATATAATGGCTTCTTGTGAACTGACTGTAACATTGTTGCCCTGATGAAGTGGCCATGAAACGCGTTGGCTTGAGTGTGAATAAATGTTTTCTTGCATCAGGGGCGTATCTAGGGGGGTGCAGCCGGCCCTTTTGCACCGGGCGCAACTCTGCGGGGGGGGCGCCGCCGCGCCGGTGCCATCATGTCAATTGTCAGGCGTCCGGCGGTGGGTGACTACAGCGCCGGCGCTAATCTCCGCGCCGCCCTGCATATTGCGCGCCGCCCTGCTGGTCCGCCCCCTGGCAGCAGTTCCCACACAACCCCCTCCCCCTGGTCTCGGCGCGCCGCAAACAGTGAGCGCGCGCCGCGCTACAGTGGCACAGAGCAGAAGAAGAGGAGCTGCTGCAGCCTGCCTGCCTCCCTCCTTCTGACTGAGTCGTCCGGCCCGTCCTACTCTACACACACTATGAGGTATAATAACCCCTTCGGTCCTCAGAACCAGGGCTGCAGGGCAGCGGGGCTGAAAGCTGGAGATGACAGCACCGACACCCCCCCCTGCTCCCCCCGCTCCTCACCTACCCAGGGGGGGGGGGGGCACTGAAATAGAGCTGTGCCCCGGGCGCCATGAAGCCTAGTTACACCTCTGGCTTGCATCTTCGGTTGTTTCCCTTGTGGTCTAGCGCGGACAATCCCCGGCTTTTCTCTCCTGCACTGTATGATCTGCATCCCGGGATCTGCAGCGGCCAAAACGTCTATAGGTGGTTGTGACTCTCACAACCACACCAGGTGAGTGCATTACCTTTGTCAAACACGCTGGTGTCCCTCATTTATGCGCTCCCCCTCTCTCTATTTTTTGCAATTATTTCAGATGTGAGATTCTAAATCCCAGAGGGGACGTGAGCGATTCTGACCAATATTCGGGGCTTCGGGGGAAACCAACAGGACCAGAAAAACTGATTCTCATTAATGAACCTGACACGATTTATCTGAATGATGGAACTTTCCTCCATCGCTTGTAACATTTCACGTACAGTATTTTTTGGTTCTGCTGGGAGGAGGCACCTAAGGACCCAATTATCAGGAGGGCTGGGGGTCCCAAATATTAGACTTTTCCCTATTACAAATTTGTCTAGTAAAAAAACCATGTTAACTAAAAGACTTGAAGAGTCCACCAGATATTATAAATTAAAGAGATACAATGTATCTAATCCTAATATACATCTAACCATAATGTAACCAATAGGTGCTCAGTCCTTGGAGCCACATTTTGTATGATGGATTTCCCCTTTAAGCCGTACATTGAGTATAGTTCAGCTGCTCAGGTTAGTAATGAATCTCTTAATCCTTTCCTACTCAGGATTAGATGACACAATATGTTCAGTCATCCTCCATTATCATCACACCCCCTATAGATTCTCCGTCTTTATCCCTTTATCAATTAGCCATTTTCAAAAGACGGATGATTCACAGGGTGGAGCGATGGATTCTGCATCAGCCACGGACTGAAACGCGTCAAGGTTTTCTAATTCTGTAACCTTGATCTTTTATGTCTACTGTAAATGGTAATTACTAATGGGGCCTGTAGGGAGCGGAGGGCGCCACCTTTTGTTAGCTCTGTGCACTCACATCTTGTACTGCTGGTCCATATATCACTGTACCTATAAATGACTAATAGTATATTTCTAGTAAAGGGAAGCTAAAAACATAAAATGAAGAAAGACATTCTTCCTTTGCCTCTTCCATTTATCCTCACTTGTCTTATATTACAAGTATTAAAAGAGTAAATACATTTCCTATCCAAGTCTCAACCATAACCCTCTCTCCTCATCCTCCTTGTTGTCCTGCCTGCAGCAGGAGCCTCTCCCACTGCCCAGTCTGAGTAGGATGATAGTTTGCTAAGCTGTTCCTCCTTACAATGGGATCAGTCAGGTCAGAATTTGGCTACACAACAAAAGGTAGGATTGGACTTGTCATGCGTCCCCTTTTCTCAAATCCAGGAAGGTGCAATGGCACTATGCAAAGGGGAGACATCATCCAACTGTTGTAACCTGATCATAAATGTATCCAGCTTTAGAGTCTTTTCAGATCCTGCCTATATTATTATGGTTATTATTGTTATTATTGTTATTAATAAAAATGGGCCCCACTAGCTAAAAATGGGCCCCACCAGCTAAAAAGGCTCCTACCAACTAAAAAAGCTACCACCAAATAAAAAGAGACCGAGCAATTAAAAAGGTTCCACCAACTAAAAAGAGAATGACCAACTAAAAAGGTGTCCACTAACTAAGTAGAGTAGAGTGCCCCAATATAGAGAGTCTATAGAGTCAGTAGAGTGCCACCAACTAAAAAGAGACCGACAAACTAAAAAGGGTCCCATCAACTAAAATGGATTCCACCAACTAAAATGAGACCAACCAACTAAAAAGGGGTCCACTAACTAAAAAGGGACCCGCTAACTAAAAGTGGTCACCCCAACTAAAAACGGTCCCACCAACTAAAAAGGTCCCACAAACTAAAAAGAGAATGACCAACTAAAAAGGGGCCCACTAACTAAGTAGAGTGCCCCAATATAGAGAGTCTATAGAGTCAGTAGAGTGCCACCAACTAAAAAGAGACCGACCAACTAAAAAGGGTCCCATCAGCTAAAAAGGATTCTACCAACTAAAAAGGGACCCACCAACTAATAAGGGACCCACCAACTAAAAAAAGGGACCCACCAACTAAAAAAAGGGACCCACCAACTAAAAAAAGGGACCCACCAACTAAAAAGGGACCCACCAACTAAAAAGGGTGCCACCAACACATTCATTCTCGAGCTCGTAGGGGCTAGTCTGCGTATCATGAACCAGAGAGCTCTGGCTGAGCAGTGCGTTTTCCAATGGGTTAATACAGAAGATGTCACATTCTGTAACATTATGGTCATATGTTCACTGATCTGACTCTACAAATGGAAAGGTCTCCACCCAATGATCAGTAATAATACCGCACTGAGGCAAAGGCGACAGCCACAACCTATGTGGGTGCAATCTCTGATATAACCTGGCTTATGTCTGTACATCTTCAATCACACGGCTGGGAGGGGGTGACACCTGCCGGATAGATATCTGCCATATTAATCCCAAAAGAATGTCAGAGATTCGTTCTGGTTAAATGTACAGGCACTGAGCTGTCAGCTGTAGAGCCGTGATATAATTAGAACTATTGTGCTGTATTTGTTTGTACAATTGTCCATACAAACTGTCAATCTTTAAGGATATATTACTCCTAGGTAAACTCTGCACAGATGATGGCAGATAAGGTGCCTCTGTGAACAGAGCAGACGCCGGAAATATAGCAAGTACAGTGCCCCCTTATAGTCATTAGAGTGCCCCCATATCATGTATAGAGTCAGTAAAGTGCCCCCATATATAGAGTCAGTAGAGTTCTCCAATATATAGTCAGTAGAGTGCCCCATATAGAGGCAGTAGATGCCCCATATATAGTCAGTAGATGCCCCATATATAGTCAGTAGAGTGCCCCATATATAGTCAGTAGAGTGCCCCATATATAGTCAGCAGAGTGCCCTATATATAGTCAGCAGAGTGCCCTATATATAGTCAGTAGAGTGCCCCATATATAGTCAGCAGAGTGCCCTATATATAGTCAGTAGAGTGCCCCATATATAGTCAGTAGAGTGCCCCATATATAGTCAGCAGAGTGCCCTATATATAGTCAGTAGAGTGCCCCATATATAGTCAGCAGAGTGCCCTATATATAGTCAGTAGAGTGCCCCATATATAGTCAGTAGATGCCCCATATATAGTCAGTAGATGCCCCATATATAGTCAGTAGAGTGCCCCATATATAGTCAGTAGAGTGCCCCATATATAGTCAGTAGAGTGCCCCATATATTGTCAGTAGATGCCCCATATATAGTCAGTAGATGCCCCATATATAGTCAGTAGATGCCCCATATATAGTCAGTAGAGTGCCCCATATATAGTCAGCAGAGTGCCCCATATATAGTCAGTAGAGTGCCCCATATATAGTCAGCAGAGTGCCCCATATATAGTCAGTAGAGTGCCCCATATATAGAGGCAGTAGAGTGCCCCATATATAGTCAGTAGATGCCCCATATATAGTCAGCAGAGTGCCCCATATATAATCAGCAGAGTGCCCCATATATAGTCAGTAGATGCCCCATATATAGTCAGTAGATGCCCCATATATAGTCAGTAGAGTGTCCATATATAGTCAGTAGATGCCCCATATATAGTCAGTAGAGTGCCCCATATATAGTCAGTAGATGCCCCATATATAGTCAGTAGAGTGCTCCAATATATAGTCAGCAGAGTGCCCCATATATAGTCAGCAGAGTGCCCCATATATAGTCAGTAGATGCCCCATATATAGTCAGTAGATGCCCCATATATAGTCAGTAGATGCCCCATATATAGTCAGTAGAGTGCCCCATATATAGTCAGTAGAGTGCTCCAATATATAGTCAGCAGAGTGCCCCATATATAGTCAGCAGAGTGCCCCATATATAGTCAGCAGAGTGCCCCATATATAGTCAGCAGAGTGCCCCATATATAGTCAGTAGATGCCCCATATATAGTCAGTAGAGTGCCCCATATATAGTCAGTAGATGCCCCATGTATACTCTGTAGATGCCCCATATATACTCTGTAGATGCCCCATATATAGTCAGTAGAGTGCCCCATATATAGTCAGTAGAGTGCTCCAATATATAGTCAGCAGAGTGCCCCATATATAGTCAGCAGAGTGCCCCATATATAGTCAGTAGATGCCCCATATATAGTCAGTAGAGTGCTCCAATATATAGTCAGTAGATGCCCCATATATAGTCAGTAGATGCCCCATATATAGTCAGTAGAGTGCCCCATATATAGTCAGCAGAGTGCCCCATATATAGTCAGTAGAGTGCCCCATATATAGTCAGCAGAGTGCCCCATATATAGTCAGTAGAGTGCCTCATATATAGAGGCAGTACAGTGCCCCATATATAGTCAGTAGATGCCCCATATATAGTCAGCAGAGTGCCCCATATATAATCAGCAGAGTGCCCCATATATAGTCAGTAGATGCCCCATATATAGTCAGTAGATGCCCCATATATAGTCAGTAGAGTGCCCCATATATAGTCAGTAGAGTGCTCCAATATATAGTCAGCAGAGTGCCCCATATATAGTCAGCAGAGTGCCCCATATATAGTCAGTAGATGCCCCATATATAGTCAGTAGATGCCCCATATATAGTCAGTAGATGCCCCATATATAGTCAGTAGAGTGCCCCATATATAGTCAGTAGAGTGCTCCAATATATAGTCAGCAGAGTGCCCCATATATAGTCAGCAGAGTGCCCCATATATAGTCAGCAGAGTGCCCCATATATAGTCAGCAGAGTGCCCCATATATAGTCAGTAGATGCCCCATATATAGTCAGTAGAGTGCCCCATATATAGTCAGTAGATGCCCCATATATACTCTGTAGATGCCCCATATATAGTCAGTAGAGTGCCCCATATATACTCTGTAGATGCCCCATATATAGTCAGTAGAGTGCCCCATATATAGTCAGTAGAGTGCTCCAATATATAGTCAGCAGAGTGCCCCATATATAGTCAGCAGAGTGCCCCATATATAGTCAGTAGATGCCCCATATATAGTCAGTAGAGTGCTCCAATATATAGTCAGTAGATGCCCCATATATAGTCAGTAGATGCCCCATATACTGTATAGTCAGTAGAGTGCCCCATATATAGTCAGTAGATGCCCCATATATAGTCAGTAGAGTGCTCCAATATATAGTCAGTAGATGCCCCATATATAGTCAGTAGATGCCCCATCTATAGTCAGTAGAGTGCCCCATATATAGTCAGTAGAGTGCCCCATATATAGTCAGCAGAGTGCCCCATATATAGTCAGTAGATGCCCCATATATACTCTGTAGATGCCCCATATATATCGTAGATGCCCCATATATAGTCAGTAGAGTGCCCCATATATAGTCAGCAAGTGCCCCATATATAGTCAGTAGATGCCCCATATATACTCTGTAGATGCCCCATATATAGTCTGTAGATGCCCCATATATAGTCAGTAGAGTGCCCAATATATAGTCAGCAAAGTGCCCCATATATAGTCAGCAGATGCCCCATATATAGTCAGTAGATGCCCCATATATAGTCAGTAGAGTGCCCCATATATTAGTCAGTAGAGTGCCCCATATATAGTCAGTAGATGCCCCATATATATCATGTAGAGTGCCCAATATATACTCTGTAGATGCCCCATATATAGTCAGTAGAGTGCCCCATATATAGTCAGCAAGTGCCCCATATATAGTCAGTAGAGTGCCCCATATATAGTCAGTAGATGCCCCATATATATCAGTAGATGCCCCATATATACTCTGTAGATGCCCCATATATAGTCAGCAGAGTGCCCCATATATAGTCAGTAGATGCCCCATATATACTCTGTAGATGCCCCATATATATCAGTAGATGCCCCATATATAGTCAGTAGAGTGCCCCATATATAGTCCAAAAGTGCCCCATATATAGTCAGTAGATGCCCCATATATAGTCAGTAGATGCCCCATATATAGTCAGTAGAGTGCCCCCACATACAGGAGCATCTCAATGAATTAGAAGATCATCAAAAATTACATAATTTCAGTAATTCAATACATAAAGTGACACACATTATATATAGAGTCATTACACACAGAGGGATCTATTTCATGTGCTTATTTCTGTTAATGTTATGATTAATGAAAACCCAAAGGTCATTATTATCTCAGAAAATTAAAGTCGAGAGGATGAAGGGTCTGAGAGGTAAAATATGACCTAAATAGGTATCAGAGGCTTCACCTTGTGTGGTTGTGAGAGTCACAACCACTATAAAAGCAGATCACGGCTGCTGCAGTCCCCAGCGTGGTGCCTATAGAGTAGGGAGGATGAAGGGTTAAACACCGCGCTGCCGCATTCCACCAGACATTGCACCTTACAGTGATACAGTTGATAACGTCCACAATGAATGCCCCCCCTCCATCCTGATACTCACAGGAGTCGGTGTAGCGCTCCCATCGGTGTCGTCTCCAGCCGGTGATGTATTCTCTGCTCGTCCCGGGTCCTCTCATCCTCCCAGGTCATTATCCTCCGTAATCGTCTGTCATCTTTCCTCCAAACCAGTTTTTCATTATTTCTCATTATTGGTCATCATTCAGACTGTAACATGACACTAACACTCAGCATCAGCCATCGCCATCCCCAAGATGGAGGACGCAGCCGCGTAAATATCCAGACCTCGCCCCCCTGTCACAGCCAGAGAGTGCTCACATCGATAAATCCCAAGGGCTTGATGTGGCCCAGTAATCTAACTTGATGATCTGATGGGCCCCGATGCAAAAGCTCCAACGGGCCCCCAATTATTGCAAATCTTTAATAGCAATGGTCCTTTTCTATAGACCAAAGGACATTTGGGCCCCCCTGGCTCCAGGGCCCGGGTGTGACTGCAGCCCCTGCACCTGCTGTAGTTACCCCCCTGGGGTTTCTATTTCAGATTCTGGAATGCTGTCATTTTTTTTAATTAAAACTCAAAACTCAACACGATCAATTCATGGGATGAAGATAAATCACAAGGATCGATTCCGAGCGATGAGGTTAATGTCTTATACCACACTGCCACCTAGAGGCTCCTGCATGTACTGCATCATGGAGGACTGTAACACAAGGGCGTAACTTGACGCTCATGGGCCCCGATGCGAAAGCTCCAACGGGGCCCCCAATTATTGCAAAACTAGTAAAAATAGTAATAGTATTTTTCTACAACCCCTGGCAAACATTCTGGAATCCCCGGGCTCGGAGGATGTTCATTCAGTTGTTTAATGTTGTAGAAATAAATCAGATCCCAGACCTGGCACAAAACTAAAGTCATTTCACATGGCGACTTTATGGCTTTAAGAAACATTAAAAGAAATCAAGATAAAAATGTGGTAGTCAGTAACGGTTACTATTGTAGACCAAGCAGAGGGAAAATTATAGAATCATGACAAAGAAACAAACAACACAACACTCCAATACATCACTAGTATTTTGTTGCACCACCTCTGGCTTTTATAACAGCTTGCCGTCTCTGAGGCATGGACTTCATGAGTGACAAACAGTATTCATCACCAATCTGGCTCCAACTTTCTCTGATTGCTGTTGCCAGATCAGCTATGCAGGTTGGAGCCTTGTCATGGACCATTTTCTTCAACTTCCACCAAAGATTTGCAGGCCATGACACTGACCTTATGTGTCTAAATGTTTTCACAGTTTTTGGCTCTATGGCAGGATGATTATCATCTTGATAAATGATTTCATTATCCCCAAACATCCTTTCAATTGATGAGATAAGAAAAGTGTCCAAAAATGTCAATGTAAACTTGGGCATTTATTGAAGATGTAATGACAGCCATCTCCCCAGTGCCTTTACCTGACATGCAGCCCCCATATCATCAATGACTGTGGAAATTTGCATGTTCTCTTCAGGCAGCCATCTTTATAAATCTCATTGGAACGGCACCAAACAAAAGTTCCAGCATCATCCCCTTGCCCAATGCAGATTCCGAATTCATCACTGAATATCACTTTCATCCAGTCATCCACAGTCCACGATTGCTTTTCCTTAGCCCATTGTAATCTTGTTTTTTTCTGTTTAGGTGTTAATGTTGGCTTTTGTTTAGCTTTTCTGGATGTAAATCCCATTTCATTTAGGCGGTTTCTTACAGTTCGGTCACAGACATTGACTCCAGTTTCCTCCCATTCGTTCCTCATTTTTTTGTTGTGCATTTCATGGTTTGGAGACATATTGCTTTAAGTGTCCGGTCTTGATGCTTTGATGTCTTCCTTGGTCTACCGTATGTTTCCTTTACAACCTTCCCATGTTGTTTGTATTTGGTCCAGATTTTAGACACAGCTGACTGTGAACTATCAACATCTTTTGCAGCATTGCGTGATGATTTACCCTCTTTTAATAGTTTGATAATCCTTTCCTTTGTTTCAATTGACATCTCTGGTGTTGGAACCATGATTTATGTCAGTCCACTTGGTGCAGCAGCTCTCCAAGGTGTGATCACTTCTTTTTAGATGCAGAGAAATGAACAGATCTTATTTGATGCAGGTGTTAGTTTTGGGAATTAAAATTTACAGGGTGATTCCATGTTTCCCTCTGCTTGGTCTACAAAGGTAACCGTTACTGACTAGCACATTTATCTTGATTTCTTTTAGTGTTTCTTAAAGCCATAAAGTCGCCATGTGAAATGACTTTAGTTTTGTGTCAGGTCTGTGATCTGCTTTATTTCTACAAAATTAAACAACTGAATGAACATCCTCAGAGCCCAGGGATTCCAGAATGTTTGCCAGGGGTTGTATAGGCCAAAGAAAGTTTTGGGGTCCCCCTTGGCTCCAGGACCAGGGTGCGATGGCAACCCCTGCACCTGCTGTTGGGTGACCAGAAAAATGTCCACAAGGAAAATTGCCCACAGGACTGGGGTTAGGGGTTAGGAGCTTGGGTTAGGATTAGGTGTTAGGGTTAGGTTTAGGGTAGAGTTAGGGTTAGTGTTAATGTTAGGGGTTAGGAGTTAGGGTTAGGTGTTAGAGTTAGATTTAGGGGTAAGGTGTTAGGTTTAGGGGTTAAGGGTAAGGTTTAGGTGTTAGGGTATAGGTTTTAGGGTGTAGGTGTTAGGTGATAGGGCTTAGGGTTAGGGTATAGGTGTTAGGTTTAGGGGTTAGGTGTTAGGGTTGGGGTTAGGGTTAGGTTGCCTGTGGGCATTTTTAATGGAACCCTATTGTAGTTACGCACTATGGCTCAATATTTCTCCTCCAAAGAGGAACAAAACAGATCCTGTAGTGCCCCCTATTGGCAGTAACCCATCTATACAGGCTAAAAGCTGCGGGAAGCATCAGGTATCCATAGTGAGGAATAGGCAGTCGGTGTATGACGTTACATGCCGTTAACGCTATGCGCTCAGCCTGACAAAACATAAGTTTTACATGGATTCAGCAGGCTGAGGGCTGACGCAGGTCTGACCCTAGCCATACAACCAGTTGCAACTGGGGGAGAAAATGGAACGGTGGCGCCACTGCGGCCGGGCTGCCACAACTGGTATTGCATGTATTTCAATATGTAGTATCAATCCTGGAGGTAAGTGGAGGACACACTGCTGAGACCCCCAAAACACACCCAACACATCTGAACTTCAAGCCAGGAAGTGCTGGGCGGAAGAGACCCACCTATAGGGCAGTCCCCACTGCTGGTTGGAGGGAGGAGTTAGGTGAAGGATGGGTGGCAATTGGGAGAGCTCTAGTCAATAATCAAGATGCACAGAGAGAAGATAGTACTGAGAGAGTAGAGAGAAGGGCTAGGCTGAGGACCTGGTGAGATGATTCTGCGGCCAGCTGTGAAAGCTGCACGGAGGGAACCAGCCCCCAACTCGGCCAAGGATCTTCAGGACCAGCCGTGAAGCTGGAGGCCACTGGTCTTTATGTCCAGTGGCTACCTTTGTGGACCCTTCCAAGGTTTACGGGGCTATATAGGGTCAGAGGACCAAAGCCATTGTTTGACTCATGTGTCTTCATGCTCCTTTCTGCGCCCATATGCACCACTATCCTCATCCTTCTCCTCTTACACCATCTACTACATCATCTGCTTTCTACTCCTTCCAAGGAATCTGTGCCCTGGCCGGAGAGGTCCTGCCACCTGGCTGTTTGACCATCTCCCCCTTAACATGTTCGGCTAGGGCCACAGCTCCTGGGGACCGCCGCCGTGAACTGATGTCCCAGGCCTCCAGGCTGCTGAGTACCCCCTGGTCCTTATAGCCACCGTATATCCAGTTTTACACGGAATCCCATGGATTTCCAAAACCAGTAGTGTGAATCCAGTCTAAGGGTACATTCAGACTTCGTTTTTGTGATCTGTGTTTTGCAGTGCACTGTGTGAACACGGCCTTAATCATAGATCTGTGCTGGATTTTTCTTCTTTATTTTTCTAAATTGCTTTAAAAAATCCTCCAAAAACAAATGTAGGGCTCCAGTTTTTGATTATATACAATTTTCTGATCCCTTTTTATTCCATTTTTTAGAGCGGAGGTGACCGAAAAAAAAGGCAATTCTACATTTCAATTTTTTTTGTTCCTGTTTTGGTATTCACCAAATGGGATAAATATTTTTTATATTTTACTAGTTTGGACAGTACAATACCCAATATGTTAACTTATTATTTTTTTACATTTACTTTATTATTATTTATTATTTATTATTATTTATTAAGAAATTGTTTTATTTTCTTGGATTTTTTTATATTTATATTTTTTAAACATTTTTTAATGCTTTTTTTCTACAATTAATTGATCACTAATTCAATCTCATACAGTCAAAGCCACAGTTCCTAACTGTTTACACCCGTTCCTAACCCCCTTATGGTGGTACTGGCACTGCACTCATGTACTGATAGTGGTTCTGGCACAGCACTCATGTACTGATAGTGGTTCTGGCACAGCACTCATGTACTGATAGTGGTTCTGGCACTGCACTCATGTACTGATAGTGGTTCTGGCACCGCACTCATGTACTGATGGTGTTTTTGCGCCTCACTTATGTACTGATAATGGTTCTGGCACCACACTTACATACTATTGGTCGTTCTGGCACCGCACTCATGTACTGATGGTGTTTTTGCATCTCACTTATGTACTGATGATGGTTCTGCCACCGCACTCACATACTGATGGTGGTTTTGGCACTACACTCACATACTGTCGGTGATTCTGGCATCGCACTCATGTACAGATGGTGGTCCTGGCACTGAACTCATGTACTGAGAGTGTTCTGACACAGCACCCAAGTACTGACAGTGTTCTGGCACAGCAGTCATGTATTGATGGTGTTCTCGCAATGCACTCATGTACTGATGGTATTCTAGCACTGCATTCATATACGGACGGTGTTCTAGCACTTCACTCATGTACTGTTGGTGGTTCTGGCACCGCACTCGTACTGATATTGACTCTGGCATCGCACTCAAGTACTGACTGTGGTTTTGGCACTGCACTCATGTATTGATGGTGGTTATGGCACCGCACTCATGTAATGATAGTGGTTCTGGCACTGCATGCATGTACTGACAGTGGTTCTGGCACTGCACTCATGTACTGACTGTGGTTCTGGCACCACATTAATGTTCTGACGGTGTTTTTGCATCTCACTTATGTACTGATTATGGTTCTGGCATCGCAATCACATACTGATGGTGGTTTTGGCACCACACTCACATACTGTCGGTGGTTGTGGCACCACATTCATGTACTGGCAGTGTTCTGGCATCTCACTCTTGTACAGATGGTGGTCCTGGCACGCACTCATGTACTGACAGTGTTCTGACTCAGCACTCATGTACTGACAGTGTTCTGGCACAGAACATGCACTGATGTGTTGTATCACGCACTCATGTACAATGTGTTCTGCACTGCACCACAACTGCAGGTTGGCACAACTCATGTCAACTGCACGTCTCGTGTTTGTAGCAACGCACTCATGTACTGAAGTGTTCTAGCACTGCACTCATGTACTGATGGTGTTCTAGCACTGCACTCATGTACTGATGGTGGTTCTGGCACTGCACTTATGTATTGACACTGTTCTGGCATCGCACCCATAATGATTCTGGTGCCTCACTCATTTACTGATGGTGATTCTGATCTTCTACACAATAACATCTCTTCATGGCTATGTTAAAACTTTATGTATTTTATGAGGAGGATTTCTTCTATCTGCTCCAAAAACTCAGTTTAAATTTGCATGTGTTCACACTGTATTTTTGGGGAGCAGAAACTGAGCAAAAACACTCCAAATCCTCCTCAAATACTTAAAACTTGCCTCTGGTGATGTAATAATGTATTGATGGTGGTTCTGGTGATGTATTCATGTAACTACCCCTTTACATATTTTGCAGTCCCTGGTATTGGCTCAGCATGGGATGTCTCCCTTGGACCAAAAAATGTTGTGTTACGTCTGGAGAAAGGTTTAATCATAATCACAGACGGGATTCTTTACTGTAAGAGCAGTGAACTATGGAAGCTCTCTGCCACATGATGCTGTAATGAGTGACTCACTACATTTAGAAGGGCCTGATGCCTTTCTTGATAAATATAATATTACCAGTTCATACCAGCAGCAAGACGAACACTGTATCTGTATCTAAAACCTCTAGTAACTGCTATTCTTGCTTCTACCACTAGAGGGAGACAATACACAGTCTATGAGATTAATAGTACATTTGCAGTTATCCAGACTTGATACAATTCCAGCAAATGTTCTCATTCACTGACAGCAATCAGAGATTGTCATTTTTGTAGATTTTTTTTAAAAAAAAACTTGTATATTCGGCAAGATTTTCTGCAGCCTGTCGAAAAGAGCTAAAGCCCTGAACAATAATTAAAATAACATATGGACAAGGGCTGATCCTGGAGACTCTTAAAGGGATATTTCCCATTTTCGGCGATTGTTGTTGTTAGATAGAACTTATAAATATGAGCAATTTTGCAATTTACTCCTTGTTAAAATTTTCATCCGTTCTTGAGATATTAACACTTTTGCTCTGTTTACAGCTTGTTGCCTCGGAAACCGACCATCGCTGCTGGACAACAGAATATGCTCAGTGCTTACAAGCTCTTCTCTATTGAGTTTGTACACACTGTGTTTCAAGCTGGAGTGCACTGTGGCCTCCTAATCTCATCCAGTTAAAGTTATATGGTTACAAGCTGTAGACCAGCAGTGGTCGGTTTCCAAGGCAACAAGCGGTAAACAAATTAAAGTATTGTTATCTCAAGAACGGCTGCAAATTTTAACAAGCAATAAATTGCAAAAGTGCTTGTTTTTGGAAGACCTATAAAACAATACCCATCTATAAAGACGGAGAAAACCCCTTTAAATGGCCTTATCCAGGGCTTAAATATTGATGACCCATCCTTAGGATAGACTCTTTTCAATAAGAGCTGAGCTGCAGTTCCGAGAACGGCCAGTATGTGGTGCCGGGCATCAGACTACATTAATCTGAATAACCCCTTTAATTCCTCTTGAGATATACAGCACCAACCAATCCTATCTTCATCATTTTACTGCAAGATCAGCAGCACCAGCCATGTCTGCCATAGAAATAGTACGTTATGGGTATTCATATATATTCATATATAGCACAGAGGTGTCTGTAACCTTGAAGCATATGTAGGGGCTGTGTACACAAAACAGGAGGATTTAAATGTACATATACTTTAATTTGGTGCCAGAAGCGTTAAGGACTTTCTCCTATCTTGTTATTGTTTTTAAACCTTAATCTCAGGTGCTGTTGGTGACCACTCCCTTCTGCTATAAAGAGTCACATGCTGATGCCAGTGACAGACTCATTCTATATGCTGACCACTTTGAAGGAGCCTGTCTCTGGAAGAAGCTGTGGTGTCGTAACAATTGCAGCTGAGGTGCCTTGCTGCAATTGCGTTTCGTGTTAAATCCTTTCTTATCTATCTTCCCTCTGTGTCCCTTGCTTTGTGTTATGGTATTGTAGATGTGAAGCTAGTGTCCTCACCGGACTACACACTATCCAGAGTGAGGGCCTGGGCATGTAATGGAGACAGGGGAAGGACCCGCATTGAGATCTTAGGGGAGAGCAGGATTCAGCCTCAGGTGAGTGTCAGGAGGTGACCCCTCTCCCTATGGCCAGGCCTTCCTCCTATACCATCCACGTAATCACCCCCATGTTGTGCCGCACGCTGGATGTCAGTACATCCCGGCTGAACATTGTCGATGTAGCGACCGGTGGTAAGGCCGCGGTGTGTGTGTGTATGTCTGGCTTCAACAGAATCTCCATACTCAGATTTAACCGGTAGTAACATCTCTTTACTGTAAAACATATCTATAACACAGTCAACTGATCTAGCTGTACACATGTATATGGTGGAGTCCCTGGATCTTCACTTTATCCGGGTGCGCAGCAAGAAGAAGAAAAAGAAAACAAACAAAATGGAGATATCTTTCCCTAAAATCACGTACCAGTCTATCACAGAAGAAGATGTCGCTCCCATGTCGCAGGCCTGGGGATCTCACGAGGACGGGTCCCGGTGCAGCGCTGAAGGGGAAACTCCTCAGTCTTCTTCTTTGGTCTCCTTCCGCAGGTAACGGAATCTTTCTTTGTTAGTCTCTCCCAGTCCCGGCACAACCGAGCAGCAGAAGGAAGATCACAGCAGCACAGAAGTCTCTCTCAGTCTCGGGGGCACCTCGAGCAGCAGGAGGAGATCACGGCAGTACATATGGCTCCCTTATGTCGGTCACGGCCCCTGCACATGCACTCCGGGTACTCGGCGGGCAAGGTTTTGCAGAGCGGGCAGAGTCACAGCACCAAAGTCCAGTGGCCCAGGATCAGTCACGGGGGCTTCTGCAGGGTGATTTTTCTGGCAAGGTGTAGCAAAGTAGCCCTCTTTCAACAGACATCCACAAGCAGATCTTCCCTGGCTCAGCTCTGGATCCTAACCATGTTCTGGCTTCATTCTAGCCTCGTTCTAGTCTTGACCTGCCACGTTCTGGGCTCACTCTGGCATTGTTCTGGCCTATCTTTCCTCATTATGGCCTTCTTCTGGCCTCGCTTTTGCCTTGTTCTGGCCCCACTCAGGCCTTGTTCTGGCCCCACTCAGTCCTTGTCCTGGCCTCATTCTGGCGTCTTTCTGGCCTCATTCTAGCCTTGTTCTGGTATAATTCTGGCCCCACTCAGTCCTTGTCCTGGCCTCACTCTGGCCTCATTCTGGTCTTGCTTTGGCCTCTTTATGGCCTGGTCCTGACCTTACTCTTGTCTTGTTCTGCCCTCGATCTAGCCTCGTTCTGGCTCTCATAGACTTGCATTGAGGGCATGTGATGTATCCTCTGACTTCCAACCAGTAAGACGTTATGAGTACGAGATGGGGCCGCGAGACCAGAGGTGATTGCTAAAATATGAAAACCCTAGAACGTGAGTATTAGGGTATGTGCACACATGCCGGGTTAGCATCGGTTTAGCTGTGTAAACCGCCGGTCGGTTTCCATGAGTTTTATGTAAATTTATGTTAATCCAAACCGGCGTTTGGATTAACATTAAAAACCTATGGAAGCTGTGCACACACCGGCGGTTTACACATGCTTATCTGTTGCTAAACCGCTGGGTTCCCAGCGGGTTAGCAACGAATGTGCATGTTCAATAAACCGTCCGGTTATGCAGCGGCTGCAAGCGCAGAATCATGTAGCTTGCAGCCGCCACAACACCGCCGCCGCTAACCCGCTGTGCACCCGCCGCACATACCCGCCAGAAAGCCGGTGGACGGCTGCAGAGCTTCCTGTCGGGTCCGCCCAGCCGCCCACCGGCAACAACCCGGCATGTGTGTGCACATACCCTAAGAGTAAGGGCAGGGGCTTACATTTATAGCACTAATACAGGGGTGAAAAGAGGGAAAAACGCTGGGGGAGCGGTGCTCTAAACACCTGCACTGGTGTATATATGTTGTCTCTTCTCTTTTATGAATATCCAATAAAAATCATTGTTATCTCTACATAATGGATGTAACCAAAAGGGAGAGAAAAGCCCTTTATGAATTAGAACAAATTAGACGTCTTGGATATTGTGAAGCTGATGAAGGTCTGGGGTGTCAGATAAAGCTGCGAACAAACAACAGAACAAAGGAATAATGTGACCAGAGGAGTCAACTCCTGACAACAGCCGAGCCCACGTGTCTTGTGTAAACAGGAGGGAGTGACATATGTAAACAGGAAGGAGTCAGGAGTTATCAAGGCTGAACAACCGGTCACTGCCATATTCACTCTCCATCCAAAATACTCCCTTCATCTCAAAGACACCAACTACCAGGGGCCTAATGTGACATTTGTACATATGTCTCCCATCATGGTATATATGTCCTCATCCTAGTATATATATATCTTTATCCTGGTATATATGTCTCCATCCTGGTATATAAGATCCCTCATACTGGTCTCCATCTAGGTACAGTACAGACCAATAGTTTGGACACACCTTCAGATTAAAAGAGTTTTCTGTATTTTCATGACTATGATTCACACTGAAGGCATCAAAACTATGAATTATCACATGTGGAATTATATACTGAACAAAAAAGTGTGAAACAACTGAAAATATGTCTTATATTCTAGGTTCTTCACAGTAGCCACCTTTTGCTTGTGATTACTGCTTTGCACATCTTGGCATTCTCTTGATGAGCTTCAAGAGGTAGTCACCGGAAATGGTCTTCACTTCACAGGTGTGTCCTGTCAGGTTTAATAAGTGGGATTTCTTGCCTTATATGCGACGTCCACGCACCTCCCTCCCCCAATGTACGTGTTCCTCATGGATGATATGGAACTGTGAATAAAAGCACAAGATCATCTCGGGTGAGTGCCACTGGTCTTTTTTTCTACAATGAAACCTTTAATAGTGTGTAGTGGAGCTCTTAGCATCTGGTGCCGTGATTCGGGCGGACGTCAGTGATGACGCGTCCCCAGCCAGAGGAAGTTTACTGTCGTTGCCGGGCAACATTACAGAAGTGCAGACCATCCGGTCTAAGAGTGGCGTACCGCGCATGCTCGTTAATGCGTGGATGCCGATCATGATGGTTATATATAGGGAGAAGTAGCGGTGGACTTTTGAAGATTTGGGGGGTCAATACAATTAATAAAGAATATTTGTCATCATTTAATTTACGTCTCGAGGAGATTATCGATCGGTACGAACAGGGCATTTTGAGGGCATGCAACAAAAATTTCTTCGGGATAAAAAAGACCCTCTGTATATAGGTGGTCACATAGAGACAATAACAGACCTTCTAAGCCGAAAAAAACCTATAGACCTTCCAAACCCAACAGACCTCAAAAACGACCTAAGTCCCAGGGTGGCACGAGTGGTACAGGTGAAGCCCCTAGTGTCTCATCTACCACTGAAAGGAGTAGACTTCACGATTCCTTCCTTTTGGATCTTCTGACCATGGTACTTAAGTATAAGTATTTCATCTCTGACTACTCGTACTATGGACAGGTGTCGGGACCGCTATGGGTGCGAAATGAGCCCCATCCTATGCAAATCTTTTTTTTAGGATGGTGGCAAAACCTTCACATTCGCAGTTTTCCTTGATACTTGGTTGGTACCGTTATATTGATGACGTGCTGTTTTTTTGGTCAGGAACCCTTGATGAGTGTCGAGATGTCATTGTGGAGCTCAATCATAATCCGTGGAATGTTACCCTGACCTGGCACAGTTCACCACACGAAGTCGAATTCCTTGACCTGAAAATCATTCTACGCGGAGGTAAGATCACAACTGCCTTGTTCAGAAAAAACACTGCCACAAACAGTGTATTACTGTCACGGTGTAGTGAGAATGCTGATGAGGGAATGGCAGGTACGGGCAGGGTGACAAGGGAAGACTAGTCTGACCCTAGTCTAGGAACCCTGAATGGCCCTGATCCCAAAGGTATCTCTGATGTTGAGAAGGTTCGGGCCTCCAACCTCTCCCTAAAACTCCTCCACCAGCCCTGCGCTATTCCCCCCTCACCTCCCTCCACAGAACCGGGATACAGCAACTCCAACAGAAAGGACTTCAGCAACACAAACACACAGGACAGCACAGCACGGCTTCCAGGCATAGAGTGAAACAGCAGCATCCAGCAATGTCAGCGCCAACTAAGCGCATGACACACACTGGTAAAACAGAGCTGAATCTGTATGGCAAGCACACTGGTACAAAAGAGCCAAATGTGTACGACGAGCACACTGATACACCAGAGCTGAGTGAGTGGACAAGTTCACTGGAATAACAGAGCCAAATGTGAGGACGAGCACACTGGTACAGCAGAACTTAATGTGTACAAACAAGCCCACTGGTATGCCAGAGCCGAATGTGTGAATAGGCACACTGGTACAGAAGAGCTGAGTGTGTGGATAAACACACTGTCACGGTGTAGTGAGAATGCTGATGAGGGAATGGCAGTTATGGGCAGGGTGACCAGGGAAGACTAGTCTGACCCTAGTCTAGGAACCCTGAATGGCCCTGATCCCGAATGTATCTCTAAAGGTGAGAAGGTTCGGGCCTCCAACCTCTCCCTAATACTCCCCCACCAGCCCTGCGCTATTCCCCCCTCACCTCCCTCCACAGAACCGGGATACAGCAACTCCAACAGAAAGGACATCAGCCACACAAACACACAGGTCAGCACAGCACGGCTTCCAGGCATAGAGTGAAACTCTATCAGCAGCACCACCTAGTGGAAGGAGAGGCTACTTAAAGGCTAGATGGAGGCGAGCTCAGGTGAGTGACACATTAACCCCTCAGCCAGCAGTTGAACCTCATAGTGAATGCAGTTCTGGAGCACAACACAGGAGGCCGGGACCTTCACAACTATCAACCATGCAGCTCTTAAAGACAAACACATACACAGCAGCATCCAGCAATGTCAGCGCCATCTAAGCGTGTGACAATTACACTTTCAGAGTTTCCACCCTGAACACATCAAAAAGGCAAAACCAAAGGGCCAATTTTTGCGGATCAAATGCAACTGCTCAGAAAATACCATCTTCCTGAGCGACGCAAGTGATCTTACCACTCGCTTTAAGAACCAGGGTTATCCGTGTAGAGGAGTTTCACAAGCTTTACAAGCAGCATCTGCACGAGGTAGACTGAACCTAAAGCTGAGATAAAGGGTCTCAATATCATCACAATGTACAATACTCATTGGAGGGACAAACTTCTACGCCAAATGTCGCTCAAGACATGTGATCTACGGTTTGGTCTGCAACTGCCCAAAACTCCATGTAGATGAGACCTCCCAAGAAGCCGCAAAGGATTCACAGTCATCTCTCGGATATTGCATGCGCAGAAGCCCACTGAAAAGCAGGTAAACCCATTTCCTCGGTTGTCCACCACTTTTTGGATGCACACAATGGTCCACCACCAAGGGGCTTGAAATCATTTTAGTCGATAGAGCTGAAAACAACATCAGGGGTGGCTGATGAACTTTGGAGAAAGGGGACACAGTGGATCTTTGATCCCAGTCATTAGACACGTTTCTTTCTTTACCTCCAGCTTAGTCTGTATACGTGAGACTGGTGATCGCTCTGGTGACACCCTGCAAACACTCTTTTTATTGCTTTGATACATACACACACATACATGCATTACCATATATGGGCAGTATGACCATATATGGGCATTGCGTCTGGACAACGCCAGGCCCTATAGCTGGTATATATATATACATACACACACATACAGCATTACCAATATGGCGATATCCCATATATGAGCATACGACCATATATGGGCATTACGCCAGCCTATAGCTGCATATTATACATATACACACGCATTCCCATATATATGGCGATATGCATATAGAGCAGTACGACCATATATGGCATACCCAGGCCCTATAGCTGGCATATATATATACATATACACACGCATTACCATATATATGGGCGATATTGCCATATATGAGCAGTACGACCATATATGGGCATTACGCCAGGCCCTATAGCTGGTATATATACATACAAACACATTACCATATATGGGCGATATTGCCATATATGAGCAGTACACCATATATGGGCATTATTACGCCTGACCCTGTAGCGGGTTTATATATACATACACTTTTTTAATTTATTTTAATTTCTTATTTAATTGATGTATTTTTCCCCCACCTCTACATTGTGCAGACTGCTTCATACACACATGCCTGGCTTGTATTGCTCACATGCAGTGTTTCTATGTGCTGCCTTCATTCATCCTATTTCATTATAATCCGGCTCCAGGCTCTGTAATTCTAGAATTCCCCTTAATTGCAGCATTAACTGAGAGATCAGGTGACTTCCTGGAGAGGGCGGGGTCAGGGGCGGGGTTCACTGCTCCAGGGGCGGGGCATGTATTGTTTGGGGGCGTGGTTTGTAAGGCGGATATTGCTACAAGCAGTGAGACATTGTATCCGCGCAGCGCCCCGCCCCCTGCCCCTGTAGCTCCGCCCCCGGCCGGTCCTGGCTTGTCTCCCCTCAGTCTGCGGCGGCAGCAGAGCGGGGAGGTCGCGGTGTACACTGCACCGGAGCCTCAGCTGTGTGCGGACATGTGTGCGGCCTGGGAGGACTGCGCCGCCGGATGATGGTGACTGAGGAAGGACAGAGGAGGAAGAGTCCGCCCTGCTGATGAGGATGGAGATCCCCGCACTGCTGGTGATGGTGATCTGTCTGGGGTCCTGTGGCCCCCGGGGCCAGCAGCTCCACTCAGGGTGAGTACAGGGGCCCTCCCAGGTAGCAGTTATACTGTAACCCCCCTCCAGGTGCCAGCCATACAGTATCTATACCCCCCAGGTGCCAGCCATATAGTATCCCCCTCAGGTCCCAGCTATACAGCATCTATCCCCTCCCCCCCCCCCCCAGGTCCCAGCTATAAAGTATCTATTCCCCCCCCCCCCCAGGTCCCAGCCATACAGTATCCCCCTCAGGTCCCAGCTATACAGCATCTATCCCCTCCCCCCCCCCCCCCCCCCCCAGGTCCCAGCTATAAAGTATTCCCCCCCCCCCCAGGTCCCAGCCATACAGTATCCCCCTCAGGTCCCAGCTATACAGCATCTATCCCCTCCCCCCCCCCCCCAGGTCCCAGCTATAAAGTATCTATTCCCCCCCCCCCCAGGTCCCAGCCATACAGTATCCCCCTCAGGTCCCAGCTATACAGCATCTATCCCCTCCCCCCCCCCCCCCAGGTCCCAGCTATAAAGTCATTCCCCCCCCCCCCCAGGTCCCAGCCATACAGTATCCCCCTCAGGTCCCAGCTATACAGCATCTATCCCCCCCCCCCCCCCCCCCAGGTCCCAGCTATAAAGTATCTATTCCCCCCCCCCCCCCCCCCAGGTCCAGCCATACAGTATCCCCCTCAGGTCCAGCTATACAGCATCTATCCCCCCCCCCCCCAGGTCTCAGCTATAAAGTATCTATTCCCCCCCCCCCCAGGTCCCAGCCATACAGTATCCCCCTCAGGTCCCAGCTATACAGCATCTATCCCTCCCCCCCCCAGGTCCCAGCTATAAAGTATTCCCCCCCCCCCAGGTCCCAGCCATACAGTATCCCCCTCAGGTCCCAGCTATACAGCATCTATCCCCTCCCCCCCCCAGGTCCCAGCTATAAAGTATCTCCCCCCCCCCCAGGTCCCAGCCATACAGTATCCCCCTCCAGGTCCCAGCTATAACAGCATCTATCCCCTCCCCCCCCCAGGTCCCAGCTATAAAGTATCTATCCCCCCCCAGGTCCCGCATAAAGTATCCCCCCCAGGTCCCAGCTATACACATCTATCCCCCCCCCCCCCCCCCCCCCCAGGTCCAGCTATTAAGATCTATTCCCCCCCCCCCCCCCCCCCCAGGTCCCAGCTATAAGTATCTATCCCCTTCCCCCCAGGTCCCAGCTATACAGGATCCCCCTTCAGTGCCATCTATACACTATCTCCCCCCCCCCCCCCTTCTGCCAGCTATACAGGATCCCCCCCCCCTTTGAGGTGCCACTATACAGATCCCCTCCCCCTTTCAGTACCATCTATACACATCCCCCCCCCCCCCCCCCCATCGCTGCCAGCTATACTGTATCTTTCCCCCTGCTGCCAGCTATACAGGATCTCCCTTACCCCCAGGTGCCAGCTGTACAGGATCTCTCCCTCATCCCCCCCCCCTCTGCTGCTGGCTATACTGTATCTTCCCCCTCCTGGGTGCCAGCTAAAGAGTATCCCCCATCAGCCCCCCCCCCCCCCCCCCCCCCCCCCCCCCCGGTGCCAGCTATACAGCATCCCCCCCAGGTGCCAGCTGAAAGTATTCCCCCCCCCCCCCCCCCCCTGCTGATGCTAGCTCTACAGTATGCCCCCCTCCCTCAGGTGCTAGTTACACAGTATTTACCCCAGGTGCCAGCTTTATAGTATCCCCTTCCCCCAAGGTGCCAGCCTTACAGTATTCCTTCCCCCCCCCCCCCCCCCATATCCCCCCCAGTGCCAGCTTTACAGTATTTCTCCCCTCCCCCCAGTGCCAGCTTTACAGTATTTCCCCCCCATCCCCCCGTGCCAGATTTAATTTGCTGTTCCAAGGTGCCGGCTTTACAGTATGCTGCCCCCCAGTGCCGGCTTTACAGTATCCTTCCTCCATCCCACCGGTGCCAGCTATAAAGTATTCTCCCAGCCCGCCCCCCCCCCCCCCCCCCACACCTTTCGGGTGAAATTATGCTGTATACCCCCACCAAGTGCCAGTTTTAGTCTGTACCCAAGGTGCCAGGTCTACTGCATGTAAGTATAGAACCGACCCACTAATACCGGCTGTATACAGGGTAGGTGTAGGAGAGTTCACCAGGTGCCAGTCATGTTATTCCATAAATCTTATAGTACTATGCCCCTCCAGGTGCCAGCACTACTTCAGATGACTAATCAGGGGATGTACAGAATTGCCCCCCAGGTGGTAGCCATGTCCTTAAGTGTTCCGTTGCCATGTCCCTTCCCTATGATTTTCTACACCCCTCTGTTCTACCCCCCCCATGTACTTCCAGATTGTAGCCCAATGGAGTTCAGTTGCCCCATTCCCCTATCAGAAACTTAAATGCCCAGTAAGCGCCTACCCAAGCTGGTGCCCTAATCATTTGCCTCCAAAACCTGCCAACATCTCTGAGCCCGTGCCCACCTGGCATATCCCCTTTGGTTCACAGTGACCAGATTGGGTCAATTTGTGTAGACTGAGCTAGGACTCCCATTACCCCTTCCCTCGTTGTGGGGCGTCATGTTGCCCTTATACATTTGGGCATTCCTCCTGGCACTGCAGGGGCATCTTTTTAGGATGATGCAATGCCTTTCAGGTTTAGGTGGCACTTTGCAGTGAACTAGGTTCATTGACAACGTGCACACGTGCAGGTAGTGGGCATAGGCTTGTGGAAGGTGCTGGTAGGTGGTACATGATGAACCCTGGGGTTGCTGGTAGGTGGTACATGATGAACCCTGGGGGTTGCTGGTAGCTGGTACATGATGAACCCTGAGCAGTGGGCACTGGTAGGTGGTACATGGTGATTCCTTGAGGGCTGCTGTATGTGGTACATAATGAACCTAGGGGGAACTTGGTGGGTGGTACATGGTGAACTCTGAGCAGTGGGCACAGGCTTGTAGAGCACTAGTAGCTGGCACATGATGAACCCTTGGCAGTGGGTATAGGTTTGTGGGCGCTGGTAGGTGCTACATGGTGAATCATGGGGGCATTGGTGGGTGGTACATGGTGAATCATGGGGGCATTGGTGGGTGGTACATGGTGAATCATGGGGGGCATTGGTGGGTGGTACATGGTAAACCCTGGGTTGCACTGGTTGGTGGTACATGATGAACCCTGGGGGCACTGGTGGGTGGTACATGATGAGGCAGTGGGTATAGGTTTGTGGGGCGCTGGTAGGCGCTACATGGTGATCCCTGGGCAGTGGGCATAGGCTTGTGGGGTACTGGTTGGTGGTACATGATGAACCCTGTGGGGTTGCTGGTAGGTGGTACATGATGATCCCTGGGGGGCGCTGGTAGCTGGTACATGATGAACCCTGAGCAGTGGGCACTGGTAGGTGGTACATGGTGATTCCTTGGGGGCTGCTGTATGTGGTACATAATGAACCTAGGGGGAACTGGTGGGTGGTACATGGTGAACTCTGAGCAGTGGGCACAGGCTTGTAGAGCACTAGTAGCTGGCACATGATGAACCCTTGGCAGTGGCATAGGCTTGTGGGCACTGGTTGGTGGTACATGATGAACCCTGTGGGCGCTGGTGGGTGGCACATGATGAACCCTGGGGGCACTGGTGGGTGGTACATTATGAACCCTTGGCAGTGGGTATAGGTTTGTGGGGCGCTGGTAGGTGCTACATGGTGATCCCTGGGCAGTGGGCATAGGCTTGTGGGGCACTGGTTGGTGTACATGATGAACCCTGTGGGCGCTGGTGGGTGGCACATGATGAACCCTGTGGGCGCTGGTGGGTGGCACATGATGAACCCTGGGTACGGGGCATTGGTAGTGAGGAGTCTGTTGCTGACATCTGTGACTTGCCCCTGGTAGCGTTCTCAGGCCGGGCAGTGCACAGAGCAGAGGTGGCACCATTTTGCCTGTGGGCACAGCTTCTTCATGCACTTCATTTCCCATAACAGCGGCTCCATGTGACCTATAATCAGACGTGTCCGATCTGATGCCCCCGGGCGCTGTTTATACTCCACATCACTTGTTTATTACAGAACTGTATGATAATTATCCTTTATTCCTGGCAATCGGCTCCTGTGCCCTGCAGTCACCAGCTGTGCCCGTCATAGCTATTATTTAAAGGGACAGCGCCTGTTGTCTCTTATTCAGTCCGGACCATTGTAGGAATTCTGCGGTCACCTGACACTATTGTGTCTATTGATGAGCACAGGCAGATTGGAGGAATTCCCAGAATATCGGAAAAGTAGAATCCTTAAAGGGGCAGAGCATCGTTATGTTTTGTGTTTGTTTTTTTGCTATATTTTACACTCCAGACTTTCTCTGATATAAAGGTCTCAGTGCCCATTAAAGGTGACTTTATCATGTTTTCCTTAAGGGCATTAACTGTGTCCTTTAAATTCCTTGATTGGGTGCAGTATGTAAAGATTAGTCTTACATCCTGATTACGTTGTGCATCATGCGGATTTCCTAATGGCTCAGTCACAATGAGGGCATTACGCAATGATGACACAAGAAGCCGTGGGCCCTAATCGGCCCCTGCTCCTGTGTTGCTGTATAATGACCTGGGGGGAAAATCCTGATCTCCTGATGATTGCTAGTGGTCTCATTAAGTGACATTAATCACCTATCCTGTGTATACTGTTCACGGCACTGCCCCTTTAAGAGGTCACAGGTAGCACAGAGATAGTAAAAATGGATCTACAATATGAGAACCCCGCAAACAGCACCTCGTATCTCAGCTTCCAGGACCCCTGTGAGTGTGACATGAAGGATCTCGTGAGGGAAGTCACTGCTAAGTCTCTGCTTGTAATATTCGGTAAGAGATTAGTTATCCTTTAACATAGAAGGTTCTTTCACCCAGTGATAAGTCAGTAATAAATGGCGCCATATAGAGCGACTTGTTTCTTAAAGGAATTGTCCACCATGAGATAGAAGTCCAAAGCTGAGGTTCCCCTTTATTTGAAATCCGTATTTCCTAAGCGCGCACAGGGGCAAGCTCTGTCTTGATTGGACAGCGCATTTAAAGTGAGTTCATCTAAAAGGAAGGGTCCCTTTAAATTTTTGTATTCGTGCTGTCTAACAACCAATGAGAGTTCAGTTTATTGGCTTGCATGTGTGAAATGTAGTCTCTGATTGGTTGCCATGGATTTGATACATGAGACCATTAATATTTAAAGGGGAAATGCCTATGAAATCTCAGCATGCATGTATCCATTGGCAGGACTAAATGCACATTAGTTTTGCCAAAGCAAGTGTACAATAGGGATAGGGACTGTGGGGATAATGGGAAGGGACTGTAGGAATTGTGGATGGGGGCACATCAAGGGTGGGGACTGTAGGAATTGTGGATGGGGGCACATCAAGGGTGGGGACTGTAGGAATTGTGGATGGGGGCACATCAAGGGTGGGGACTGTAGGAATTGTGGATGGGGGCACATCAAGGGTGGGGACTGTAGGAATTGTGGATCTGGGGACTGTAGGAAAGGTGGATGGGGCACATCAAGGGTGGAGGCTATAAGAACAATGGATGGGGGCAGATCCAGGGTGGGGGCTATAAGAACAATGGATGGGGGCAGATCCAGGGTGGGGGCTGTAGGAGCAAGAACATGGTTATAAGTATTCAACCCCTTTGCTCAGTATTGAGTATTTGCACCTTTTTGAGCTGGTACAGCCATGACTCTTCTTGGGAATGATGCAGTTTTTCACCCCTGGATTTGGGGATCCTCTCATTCTTCCTTGCAGATCCTCTCCAGTTCCGTCAGGTTGGAGGGTACACGTTGGTGGAGCCATTTTCAGGTCTCTCCAGAGATACTGAGTTGGGTTTGGGTCCGGGCTCTGGCTGGGTTGGTCAGGAATGGTCACAGAGTTGTTGTGAAGCCGCTCCTTTGTTATTTTAGCTGTGTGCTTAAAGGCACCTTTACACGCCTCAACCACGGTGTAGCAACTGCCTGGCAATCGGGATTTTTGTCATGGTTGCCTTGAAATTGCTACGAAGTAGCGGCGTGTAATTTGGGAAAGTGATCGGGATTTTCGCAGTTGCTCCGGGTTGCAGTTTCTGAGCCGTGTTCTAAAATCAGAGGCAACCCAAAGGGAGAATTGCCCTGGTATTGGCGTGTAAACGGGCGATAGGGATGGGATCTGCGTCACCTAGTGATTTCCCAGAGGCGTGCCACAGCGTGATGTATACCGCGCCCCATCAGCGATGATTGGTGGGGGCTACTGTGTAACCATTGGCTGTCCCTTCACAGGGCGCCATATTTAAAGAGCTGTCCATTCACACTACACAATTGGAATGGCGTCATGTATTAGCCAGCCTTCCTGCGCAGGCTGGCCAATCATAACGCTATTGCGTTGTCTAATCAGCATGTTTGGGGCGCGGAAATCACAACTCTGTCACGCCTATGTTCTTGCTGCGCTGAACAGGTACACCCACATTCCCTTGGTGGTTGCGGCGTGTAAAGCGGCGACGGAATTCAACCGGATGTTTCCCTCTGTATCAGTCTCAACTTCCGGGGAACCACGTTCCCTTGGGTTGAGGGCGCAATTGCGGCGTGTACATGCAGAATCGGCAATCGTTGGCAACCGTTAAAAACGTGCACGCGCACGTACGATTGCTACCGATCGCCAGTGATGGTTGCGGCATGTAAAGGTACCTTAATGGTGGGTTTACACGTCGCGATATCGGGCCGATATCGTATCCAACGACGCGGGAGCGCGCTTTTTGAGCGCGCTTTTCCCTGCATCGCATCGCCGGTGTACACAGCGCGATATCGGGATACAACGTCCCGACGATGTGTACGCCCCCCAACCCAGGAACGATCATTTAACATGGGAGTGAATGGGTAATGTGGCAGTACACATCGGAGTTGGGCTGTCACACAGCACGATCCGGCTCCCATCTCCATTCAATATCGGAGCATTAGAAAGCACGTGCATTCAATCCCCGATATCGCATTGACATCGTTCCTGCATCGTATTGGATGTTCACACCATACAACGCAGGAACGATATCGGCTCCAACGATCAAACCACGTGACTTTTCATTGAAATTGGACGCCGATATCGCGACGTGTAAACCCACCATAAGAGTCATTGTCTTGTTGGAAGGTGAACCTGCGGCCTGGTCTGAGGTCCAGAGCTCTGGAAGAGGTTCTCATCCAGGATATCTCTGTACTTGGCTGCGTCCTGTCCCTGTAGCTGATAAACACCCCCATAGCATGATGCTGCCACCACCATGTCTCACTGTTGGGATTGTGTTGGGCAGGTGATGAGCAGGGCCTGGTTTCCTCCACCGCTTAGAATTATCACCAAAAAGTTTTATCTTCGTCTCATCAGACCAGAGAATGTTATTTCTCATAGTCTGGGAGTTTTTCATGTGTTTTCTTGCAAACGCTATGCTGCTTTCATATGTCTTGCACTGAGGAGAGGCTTCCGTCAGGCCCCTCTACCATAAAGGCCGACTGGTGGAGGCTGCAGTTATAATTGACTTTGTGGTACTTTCTCCCATCTCCCTACTGCATCTCTGGAGCTCAGCCGCAGGGATCTTGAGGTTCTTCTTTACCTCTCTCACCAAGGTCTTTTCTCCCACGATTGCTCAGTTTGGCTGGACGGCCAGGTCTAGGAAGACTTCTCGTATTCCCAAACTTCTGCCACTTTAGGGTTTAAAGGGGTCTGAATACTTTCCGTACCCACTGTATGTTCCTCCTCACTGTGATATGGCAATTATTTTTATTTTGGGATGGTGGGGGTGTAAACTGTTCCCTTAAACCAGGGGTGGGGAACTCCAGTCCTCGAGGGCCGCAAACAGTTCAGGTTTTCACGATTTCCTTAGTATTGCACAGGGATTGGAATCATCACCAGTGCAAGTGATTATGTTATCACCTGTGCAATACTAAGGAAATCCTGAAAACCTGCACTGTTTGCGGCACTCGAGGACTGGAGTTCCCACCCCTGTCTTAAACAAACAACCATCCGTTTGTCCTTCCACTTTTCAGGATTCTCCATTGTTTCATTTGTAAATGATCCTAAATCTCCTGGGAAAACCAGTCTTTGTTTCTGCTTTTCCTTGGATTGTTCCCTGAGTATCTGGCAGTGAAGTTCTCCCCTCCCGCCATTGTTTTATTAGTGACACCTCAGTGACGCACCCCACGGTCATTGTGGGTCACCTGTGAAAATTACACAGTAAAGTGACTCAAGGAGACGTCGAAAAAAACACACCTGCAGTTTCATAACTTCACTGGAATTGAAGGAAATGGTATAACTGGAAATTACCCAATATACCTGTTTTTTACTTTAAGAAAAAGTGCATGCCCTCACTCTACAATTTGGTGGCCAAGGCCGAATGTGACTTGTAACCGGTTTTTCTGTGGATTTGAGGCTTCAGATGATAGAAGCATGCCGCGACGTGTAACGACAGGCCGACACCACACCTGACTGCTTCCCCCGGGCGCAGAGTGGCGGCCCTGGCACCGGCACAGTTAATCACCCAATCCCAGCATAACTATGCAAACAGAAACCTGCTATCTCTAGAGTATCCACGATTTGTTGTATACCCGCTCTGCCCAGTATTAAGGGAGACAGAGAGAGCATTGAAATGGTGGGAAAAAAACAATTTGCAGTAATCCTGCCATTGTTTTCTAGGGGGTTTTGGGTTACAGGGGTGTCCACTATTCAAACAACCCCTTTTTATCTTCTATCTCCTGGCTCACACGGTATAAACATGTATTTTACTTTATTTTTAACAACACCTATGCGCCCACACTGTGCTGGCGCCATTCCAGCTATGTCAGCACTTCCTCTCCTGGGGATAGCATGACATTGTTATGTGTTCCCTGAAGCCAATCGGCACTGGCTTTCCTCTCCCCTCCTTTGGAAAAATCGGACAGCCGGAGGAAGCGACAGCTACGGGCTCTTTTTGACTACCTCAGGATGTCTGATTTGTCCATAGAAGGGGAGATTGTAGCCAGCGCTGATCAGCTGCAGGGATCCCATAACAAAATGTCATGCAATCCCCAAGAGAGGCAGTGCTGATTGGTTGGGCTATAACATTGTTACGCGATCCCCAGGAGAAGCATTGCTGATATAGCTGGAGTGGCATCGGAAGGGGGTATAGGTGTTATTACTTTACAGGAGGGAAGACGGATGAAGAAGGCGGTTCAGTGTAGTGGACGACCCCTTTAACAGCATTGATGTGCAGTAACAATTACCTGGTTCATGACTCCAATTGCAGCGATACCAATCTTAGATTGGCACCACCCAAGCTAAATAACACCGAGAAAAAAACAATAGGTAGAAACAAAGGGATTTGTAGGTGTGACAGAGTACCAGTATTCACATAAGTGAATGAGCAAGAGGAATCCTAATAAATGAAACACAAATATGGTAAAGATAACTAAAAACACAAAACCACTGAAAGTTTTTTTGCCGAAAACTCCATATAGATGTGGAAATATAAGCTATCCCACCACAAAATATACAAATATTCATATTTGTAATAGATCCCCCAATAATGATAAAATATAAACAGAATATCAAAGAAACACAAATTATAGAATAAATTCACATAAGTGATATAGCTATCAGAACAAGGAAAAAGGATGTGTGGCCCTGTGATATTACCCAAAATATAAATAGCAAAAGTGCAAGATTACACACCCCACACGTTACCCCACCCACATGTGGCTTCATCAGGGACATTTTAATTTTTTTTTTCTTTGAGGGGTGTAAAAAATCCTTTATGGGACTCCTTGATGGAGCTGTATGAGGGCTTTATTATAGTTACATTAGGTTTTTATAATCTGGGGCAATATGCAGGGTTTAGAAAACTTTTTAAACATTTTTGGTTTTTCATATTGTGTGAAACGTTTTTTAATATTAAGCCCCTGGGAGACTTGGATCCCTATCAGTTTATACTCCAAAGTTGCAGTATGTAATGAGTCTGGTGATCTCTGAAGCACAGCCATAAGCTGGTCTTCATAAAGGCGCAAAGGAGAGGAGAGGAGGTCCCCTAGCTGCCATGACAGCCTGTCGCTGGGTATCAGAACAGACTCCTGTTCCAGAGCGCTCCTCCTAAATACCTCTGTCAAAGAATTAAGTGATTAAACAGCTGCCTAACTAGAGACTTTTTGTCAATTAATGAGTCTTAAGCAACAAATCTGACTTAGGGTACTTTAACATCAGCGTTTTTTTTAAATCGCGGCAGTTGCGGTGAAAAATCGCAACTGCCGCGATTACCGCATAATGGCTGCACTTGCGGCACACTTCGGCAAGCCCCATACAATATGCGGGCTTGCGGCAAGTGCGGTTTTGGCACTTGCGGCAGGTGCGGCCGCAAAAAACCGCGGCTGACCGTGGTCTTTTCGCGGCCGCACCTGCGCAAGTGCCAAACCGCACTTGCCGACTGCGCAAGCCGCATATACATTGTATGGGCTTGCCGCAACTGTGCCGCAAGTGCATCCGGTATCCGGTAATCGCGGCAGATGCGGTTTTTCACCGCGTCTGCCGAGATTTCAAAAAAAACGCTGATGTGAAAGCAGCCTTAGATCACTTAGGTCTTTATCAAGTAGCGTGTCCCTAGCAACCAGTCTCTGTTAGAATGCTACCCTAGCAACCAGTCTCTGTTAGAATGCTACCCTAGCAACCAGTCTCTGTTAGAATGCTACCCTAGCAACCAGTCTCTGTTAGAATGCCTAAACATCCTGTAAATGCACCTAGCAACATCTGTTAGAATGCTACCCTAGCAACCAGTCTCTGTTGAATGCTACCCCAGCAACCTGTCTGTTAGAATGCTACCCCAGCAATCCAGTCTCGGTTGGCATGCTACCCCGGCAACCAGTCTCGGTTGGCATGCTACCCCGGCAACCAGTCTCGGTTGGCATGCTACCCCGGCAACCAGTCTCGGTTGGCATGCTACCCCGGCAAACAGTCAGAATACTAGATTGTCCTAAATCTGTAGAATAGCTTAATGATTAGAAACGGTCCGATTTATGATTCATCTCTGACAAGTCCGTAGGACATTGTAAATGTCACCCAGCTTTTCCCAGACACGAATACACCTAAGTGACCCATTTAGTGTACTCTCTTAATAAGTAAATTCTAAAAATCACACGTACAAAGCCTAAGGCTGCATCACTGATGTGTTCCAATGGCAATAATTTGCCTTGTCCGGTGCAGTAACATCAGACCTTGACTATCCGCATTCATATCAGTATGTCTCTCATCTGGCTCGAATAGCTGTGTATATAGGTGGAGACATTCATGTGTTGGTGACTGGAATTGCACAAGCTCTCACTGACGACCCTGCACCATGTTGTAATCAGATCTTCTCAGTAGTGCAGCCTCAGACTCGTGGCCTAGATTTTGTACAGTGACCGCCATATTTTATTACATGGACATAGTGATGAGGGACAATTCTACAGAGATCCCGATCAAAGCTCAGTCTGATCATTTCTGATCTGTTCCCCTGAGGCCGTTGCCATGTCTGTGTCCGGATGAACCCGCCCGGCAGCTTTCCTGACTCAGTCAGTGTAATGACTTATGTTTCTTGTAAATGATTAATTAGCCGATTCTCCTGTAATTACAGAGCATTTCCTCCTTTAAAATAAAATGATGTCCATCATTACAACCGTAGATGTAAACATCCAAACTGTCCGGCTATCAAATCCACCGGACATTATGTCTGTGTATAATATTTGCCTTTGAGGCCTTTTGGTAATGCAGATCCACACACGGTCTCCATAGCAACGCTTCATTGGAGCACCTTGGTAGTAGTACAGCTTAGGCTTCGGGCCTGTACATTTTAAGTGATTAAATCTCGGCCTAAGAATAAGATATTAATAAAAGTTATTTGTTTTGTATTTTTTACATTTTCACTTTCATGCCTTTTGCTCCACATAATTTCTCTTGCCCTTTCTATGCTCATGACACAAGTGACCCTTAAAAACCTCTATTCAGCCATTTTTACTTTTGCTACAAGTTTAATAACCTGTTCTCGACTCTCCAACTTTTAAGTGTCCTATATAGAAAAAAATGGACACTTCATGAGGTAAATGTCGGCCATATTTGTTATTATCCAGCTTCCCAGCTCGCCTAGTTTCCTGAGTGTCCTATGTAGGACAAGGGACACTTCATGAGGTGAATGTCGGCCATATTTGATATTATCCAGCATCCACGGAAATTTAATTAACTAGAAAAGAGACTGAGGTAAGAATATTTCCCCAAAATTTACCAGCTTTGGTTAGCAACAAACGACAGGGGGCGGCCATTTTGTAAGCAAAACACAAGAATTCATTGTGTAGGGTACAAGCCATGTGGGGTAACTTAAAACCTGTGGGCCCCAATCAGGGCTTTGAAGTGAGTAAGCCAAGCATCCAACTCAGACTCCTCATTTTCCCCGAATCCAGCTCTTCCAAAATGGACCCCCAACTCCATGACTCTGATCACAATCATGGCAGTAAAGCAAATATCCAACTCAGACTCATTTCCCTGAATCCTACTCCACCCAAAATTCACTCCGGCTCCACAGCCCTGGCCCCAATGCAAAACCTTTATGGGCTAAATGGACCTTTTGGACCTCGGGGTCCGGATGGACTGCAATTTCTGCACCCCTATAGATACGTCACAGTATATGGCACAGAACCTCAAGTATCCCTCCTAATTTATACTCTGGGTGTTTTCTTCTCATTAGAGCAGTGCTTTGTAGGAGTTGTGGCAGTTCATGGTAGTTTAACCACTAGGTGGCACTTGTCTGAGGAGCATTATGTTGTTCTTGTTTATACAGATCTCTCCTATGTTTCGGAGATGTTTTCCCAAAATCCCCAGCGATTGTCCTTCTTCAGCTGGTACGGGAACGTGCGGATCTTCCAGTTCCAGGTGCCCTCGGACGCTGTACTGCTCCGTTGGCTTCTTCAGGCCTCGCGAGGGAATGGACACGGCTGTGAGGACGTGGAGATCACAGTGTAGGTCCCTCTGGTCCAGTAGGATCTCCCAATCTTGTAGGTTGAACCCCTCTAACCTGGATTCTTGTGTTGTATTTTGCAGACACTTTCGTTATGGAGCCCCACCGTGATTAACCCATTGGGCTACAGCTTTGCACCAAATACGAGTGTCCCGTTCTCCTTCAATCAGACAATGAAGTTTCGAAACTCTATGCAAAGTAATTTATACTTAAATATCAGCAACCCCACACCCGGGGACTGGTTTGTAGCTGCGCACCTGCCCAAAGATACCGAAAAAATTGAGATTCAGGTGAGTCAGTGATCTTTTGGACTCATCTGTTCAACTTCATCCTCTTCTTATCATCCATTTTAGATACTACTCATGCACTCATGTTCCTCTCTGTCGTTCCAGGGTCTCACTAAGTCCTGTACCTACATCTTCCAGCCAGAACTATTTGTCCTCAGGGAGGTGGACGTGCCGATTCTGCAGGAGGATGCGCCCACGCTGCAAGTTCTGGACTCAATAAAGAATCCAGCTCGCTATAAGTAATTGCCTTTAAGACAGGGTGTGATAGATGAGGGAATGGCTGGAGTGTGCGGACAACTGCATGCTCAGATCACAAGGGAGAGAGGGGTGAGACTGCCGCCATCATAGATGATAGATATCCAGGATTAGAATGTGGCTGATTATATAATAAATACAATGCTGCTGTATCTAAGCCTATCCTGTGTGAGCTGTATATCTAATCCTACATATGTGTTTGCTCCTTAGGCTTTTTGTCCCAGAATACACCCAAGAGTGCGGCTACAACTGCTTAGATGCACCTCTAATGTCACAGGATGCCCCCTGAAGGTCACAGTTGGATCGTTCTCCCAGCCGGACTCTCCATCCCATGAGGTGAACTGCAGTGAGGCTTTGGACTGCGGCCTCGTCCTTCAGTCTCCACCCTGGGAGAAGTGGATGACCGTAATCGTAGAGAAGCCGATGTGGCTGAACAGCAGTGTGACCTTCCAGCTGGCGTACAACCTGTCAGGTACCACTCGGGAGGGCGCAATTACAGTACAGACCAAAAGTTTGGACACACCTTCTCATTCAAAGAGTTTTCTGTATTTTCATGACTATGAAAATTGTAGATTCACACTGAAGGCATCAAAACTATGAATTAACACATGTGGAATTATATACTTAACAAAAAAGTGTGAAACAACTGAAAATAGTCTTATATTCTAGGTTCTTCAAAGTAGCCACCTTCTGCTTTGATTACTGCTTTGCACACTCTTGGCATTCTCTTGATGAGCTTCAAGAGGTAGTCACCGGAAATGGTTTTCACGTCACAGATGTGCCCTGTCAGGTTTAATAAGTGGGATTTCTTGCCTTATAAATGGGTTGGGACCATCAGTTGTGTTGTTCAGAAGTCTAGTGGATACACAGCTGATAGTCCTACTGAACAGACTGTTAGCTGTTTTATTTTCGATAATACAAATCAAGTAAAGAAAAAACGAGTGGCCATCATTGCTTTAAGAAATGAAAGTCAGTCAGTCCGAAAGATTGGGAAAACTTTGAAAGTGTCCCCAGTGCAGTTGCAAAAACCATCATGCGCTACAAAGAAACTGGCTCACATGAGGACCGCCCCAGGAAAGGAAGACCAAGAGTCACCTCTCTGCGAGGATAAGTTCATCCAGTCACCTAACCTCAAATCGCAGGTTAACAGCAGCTCATGATTAGAGATCTGGTCAATGCCACACAGAGTTCTAGCAGCAGACACTCTCTACAACAACTGTTAGGAGGAGACTTTGTGCAGCAGGCCTTCATGGTAAAATAGCTGCTAGGAAACCACTGCTAAGGACAGGCAACAAGCAGAAGAGACTTGTTTGGGCTAAAGAACACAAGGAATGGACATTAGACCAGTGGAAATCTGTGCTTTGGTCTGATGAGTCCTAATTTGAGATCTTTGGTTCCAACCACCGTGTCTTTGTGCGACGCAGAAAAGGTGAACGATGGACTCTACATGCCTGGTTCCCACCGTGAAGCATGGAGGAGGAGGTGTGATGGTGTGACGGTGCTTTGCTGCTGACACTGTTGGGGATTTATTCAAAGTTGAAGGCATACTGAACCAGCATGGCTAGCCACAGCATCTAGCAGCGCATGCTATTCCATCCGGTTTGCGTTTAGCTGGACGATCATTTATTTTTCAACAGGACAATGACCCCCTAAACACACCTCCAGGCTGTGTAAGGGCTATTTGAACCAAGGAGGAGAGTGATGTGGTGCTACCCAGATGACCTGGCCTCCACAGTCACCAGACCTGAACACAATCAAGATGGTTTGGGGTGAGCTGGCCGCAGAGTGCAGGCAAAAGGGCCAACAAGTGCTAAGCATCTCTGGGAACTCCTTCAAGACTGTTGGAAGACCATTTCCGGTGACTACCTCTTGAAGCTCATCAAGAGAATGCCAAGAGTGTGCAAAGCAGTAGTGAAGCAAAGGGTAGCTACTTTGAAGAACCTAGAATATAAGACAGATTTTCAGTTGTTTCACATTTTTTTTTTTTTTTTTTTTTTTTTAAGTAAATGATTCCACATGTGATTAATTCATAGTTTTGATGTCTTCACAGTGTGAATCTACAACTTTCATAGTCATGAAAATAGAGAAACCTCTTTGAATGAGAAGGTGTGTCCAAACTAATGTGTTGGGTAAAATCTGGGGGGTGGAAAGGGGGCAGTCATATCGGTGAACCTGTCGGGTGCCATCATGGGGAAAACAGTCATAGCAGTGAAGCATCATATACCATCCGGAGGGTGGGGAACAGACATAGTGGTGAACCTGTCAGGTACCATTCGGGGAAGAGCGACTATAGCGGTGAACCTGTTGGGTACTATCTGGGAGGTGGTGATACATGCAATCTGTCAGCGAACCGTTTAGGTACCGTCAGTGGGGGTAAATGGTCCTATCGGCAACCTTTCAGGTACCATCCGGGGGAAATCTGTCATAGCGGCAAAACTATTGGATATATCGGAAAACCTGTCGGTTATCATCGGAGAAGGGGAGGATCAGGCATATCGCATCATTCTTTGTGTGAATTGGAGGGCGGCGGCTGTGCATTGCTGTGACTCCTGGTGTCTGTCTGTCCTCTGGCCATGATTATTACCCAGCTTCTCTTAACCCCCACTTTTTCTTTTTGCAGTCTGTAAACCGGGAAGTGTAGGATCCAGAACGTTCCTGTTATTCATGAACTTGTTTACCCCAACAACTCCTCCTCAGTAAATGGCCAGCAGACGACCCCCAGCCCCACCACCCTGCTGAACGAGGGCCCCACGTCCTGTCTACGCAAATACCCTGTAATCCGGGAGGACCTGACGTGGTGTCCGTCCGGTTCCATCCTGTGACTTCCCCGTCGGTGCCGGTGGTGCCCCAGCTGCCCAGCGTGGTCCTGCTTGATCTCAACTCTGAAACGGACAATGGCGGGATGCTGGTTGTGAATCTGCAGTTGAATAAGGTGAATATTTTTCATCTTCAGTTTTTACAGTGAATCTTAAAGGAATTGTCTATGTTCTGACAGTCTCAGAAGACCTTAACCCCCTTTATTTTTACGGCATCTCTGTGGGTCTTGACCCCGCTATAAAATGACCCTTTAATTTACAGCAAGAGAGCAGGATATTAAAGGTTCACCCCTTGAAGGAGTCCTCCTAGTGTAGACACATATTGTGTACCACTGGAACCCTTGAAAGAAACATTTGTATGGTAGTGGCCAAAATTATTCAGAATTCCCATAAAAATCAATGGGATTCCCGCTCATGCTCAGCCACCACTCTGTTGACAGCAGCATCCAGTTCTCAAGACAAAGATGGCTCCTACCTGTGAACCTGCATCTTCCTGGAGAATGGGGCTATATCACAGCTATTTTGGAGGTTGGGCCCTATTGTGCGTTGCGGTGGCTGTGCATGCTCAGATTTTTCTATTGGCTTCTATGGGATTTCTGAAAATTGCAGAACAGGCAAATGTTGGCGATGAGAATAACATAGTGTGTCTCTCCACTGGGGATACCATCCACTCGGGGGCCCCAATTTTTTGTCTCCTTTAGGCTCTATAATGGTAAAAATTGGGGATTTTAAGTTTCCATGATGGCAGCATCGCCATGTTTTAGTCCTAAGAGTGGCATAAAGTGTATTAGACAGCCAGTGATGACCCTCAGTACTACTCCGTCCATCATTGTGTTCTTCTATCAGACAGGTGTAAGCAGTCTGAACAGCACGGTTGTGGCGTGCCTCAGCCCAGCCGCTCCTGTCCTTAATCTGAACGTCTCACAAAGATGCACAACAGGTAAAGTAACCCGATAATTACATAAAAAATGAATACAAATTCTTGCTTTAAAGGGGGTTTCTGATGGTAACAAACCCAACCAGATGTTGCACAAAGAATCAATACACAGTAATGGGTACAATGTCTTCACTGAAAGCAAGCAGAGGTCCTCGAAAGAAAGTATAGAACGTTCAGAACTTTGTCATATACTGAGTCTGCTTCATTAGAGTGGACTGGCTCTTTAATTGGTAGATGAGTCAGTGGCTGCGGCACAGGACAGGTAGAGCCGGATCCCTTGGCATTCCTCCATTGTGATTGCCTAGATTGCAGCGTGTGAGATGTGACCTGTGGCTACAGCTTTGATGTCAGGATATTGTTACATATTGTGGGGATGGGAGGAATTTATAACATTATATGGGCAAATATATCATCATTTCCGCTCCATCATTACCGAATAAAGGAGTTTGTATGTTCTCCCAGTGTTCTCGTGGGTTCACCAATCTTTTCCCACACTCCAAACACTGATGGGGAATCTAGATTGTGAGCCCCAATGGGGAAGAGATATATATATAAAGTTCGTGGAATAATAGCGCTATATAAATCAATAAATAATTATTATGTTAAATGGGTTATAATAGAAAAATAATTTATATACTAAGTTCTAATATATTAATATATATATAATATAAACTTTTGCCACATTTCAGGCTTCAAACATAAAGATATAAATTGTAATATTTTTGTGGGGAATCAACAAGTGGGACACAATCGTGAAGGGGAACAAAATTTATTGGATATTTTAAACTTTTTTAACAAATGAAAAACTGGGGCGTGCAATATTATTCGGCCCCTTTACTTTGAGTGCAGCAAACTCCCTCCAGAAGTTCAGTGAGGATCTCTGAATGATCCAATGTTGTCCTAAATGACTGGTAATGATACATAGAATCCTCCTGTGTGTAATCAAGTCTCCGTATAAATGCACCTGCTCTGTGATAGTCTCAGGGGTCTGTTTCAACTGCAGAGAGTATCATGAAGACCAAGGAACTCACCAGGCAGGTCCGAGATACTGTTGTGGAGAAGTTTAAAGCCGGATTTGGATGCAAAAAGATTTCCCAAGCTTTAAACATCTCAAGGAGCCACTGTGCAAGTGATCATATTGAAATGGAAGGAGGATCAGACCACTGCAGATCTACCAAGACCCGGCCGTCCCTCTACACTTTCCTCTCGAGCAAGGAGAAGACTGATCAGAGATGAGGCCAAAAGGCCCATGATCTCTCTCAATGAACTGCAGAGATCTACAGCTGAGGTGGGAGAGTCTGTCCATAGGACAACAATCTGTCATACACTGCACAAATGTGACCTCTATGGAAGAGTGGCAAGAAGAAGCCATTTCTCAGATGTCCATAAAAAGTCTGGTTTGACATTTGCTACAAGCCGCCTGGGAGACCCCAAACATGTGGAATAAGGGCTCTGCTCAGAGGAAACCAAAATAGAACTTTTTGGCCACAATGGAAAACGATATGTTTGGCGTAAAAGCAACAAAGCTCATCACCCTGAAAACACCATCCCCACTGTCACACATGGTGGAGGTCTGAAAGCACCATCCCCACTGTCACACATGGTGGTGGCAGCATCATGGTCTGGGCTTTTCTTCAGCAGCGACAGGGAAGATGGTTAAAATTGGACGGAGCCAAATACAGGACCATTCTGGAGGAAAACCTGCTGGAGTCTGCAAAAGACCCGAGACTGGGATGGAGATTTCTCTTCCAACAAGACAATGATCCCAAACATAAAGCAAAATCTACAATGGAAAGGTTAAAAAATAACCGTATCCAGGTGTTAGAATGGCGAAGTCACATCCAGACCTGAATCCAATGGAGAATCTGTGGAAAGAGCTGAAAACTGCTGATCACAAACGCCTCAATCCAACCTCACTGAGCTCCAGCTGTTCTGCAAGGAAGAAGGAGACAAACCCCAAGAGACTGCAGCTGTAATCACAGCACAAGGGGGCGCTACAGAGGATTAACTCAAGGGGATGAATAATATTGCGCGCTCCACTATACAGATTTTTATTTGTTAAAAAGGTCTAAAATATCCAATAAATTTGGTTCCCCCTCACGATTGTGTCCCACTTGTTGTTGATTCTTCACAAAAAAATTAGAATTTATATCTTTATGTTGTCTGGGAACTTGCTATCTACCTTATGGAGAGGAGTTTGCCTGCAACCATAAGAAGACAGTTAAGTAGGTGAGGAGATTACAGCCACATCCCTCCTCTAGGAAATATGCAAATTTGCCCTTCAGTGAGGAAGTGGATGAACTCTACCGCCACCTTTAGGTAGCGCCTCAGTCAGTCAATTTTCTGACAAAGCCTTTTAATGTGACTAAGGATTTGTGCCAGATCAGAACTCCAAACTATAGACGCTTCATTTTGGGGTAACTGCCCCTCATCAGTGTTTGTCAGAAAGTCGACTATGACTTTGAGGAGCTACCTAAAGGTGGCGCTAGAGTTCATCCACTTCCTCACGGAAGTGCAAATTTGTAATTTTATGTTTAAAGCCTGAAATGTGGCAAAGTGTTGAAAAGTTCAAGGGGCCAAATACTTTCACAAGGCGCTGTACAAGAATATATCTACAGAGAGATTTGTATAGTAAAGTATATACTTATAGTTATATAATACAGAAAAGCTGCACAGCACTCAGCAGACCAGTGTGAACTGGTGCAAGCATGGGGCACAGAGATTAAACAAACTAAGTAAAAGTCCATGCAGCACACAGCTATCACCAATGATGCACAGTGCTAACAAGCCATATTTGTTTGAGGAAAAAATTCAAAACTTACGTTTTTCAAAAAACTCAATAATCTTTCTTTTAATCTGGAGTTCTTGGTACATACATTGGCCAATGTCTGCTTGCTCATCAACTACGACAAAGTGACTCCAGGTCTGATGAGCCCTATCTGACATCCAAGCCCTCCTTGTCCACCCCCCACCTCGCGGTGGGCGGGCACCATCTAAACCCTCCATCACCTGTAGGTTTAATGAGGGTGCACATTGCAGCAATGGAGTCTGCAGCTCCATATAATATATAATACAGAAAAGCTGCACAGCACTCAGCAGACCAGTGTGATGGAGGGTTTAGATGGTGCCCGCCCACCGCGAGGTGGGGGGTGGACAAGGAGGGCTTGGATGTCAGATAGGGCTCATCAGACCTGGAGTCACTTTGTCGTAGTTGATGAGCAAGCAGACATTGGCCAATGTATGTACTAAGAACTCCAGATTAAAAGAAAGATTATTGAGTTTTTTGAAAAACGTAAGTTTTGAATTTTTTCCTCAAACAAATATGGCTTGTTAGCACTGTGCATCATTGGTGATAGCTGTGTGCTGCATGGACTTTTACTTAGTTTGTTTAATCTCTGTGCCCCATGCTTGCACCAGTTCACACTGGTCTGCTGAGTGCTGTGCAGCTTTTCTGTATTATTATATATTATATATTATATGGAGCTGCAGACTCCATTGCTGCAATGTGCACCCTCATTAAACCTACAGGTGATGGAGGGTTTAGATGGTGCCCGCCCACCGCGAGGTGGGGGGTGGACAAGGAGGGCTTGGATGTCAGATAGGGCTCATCAGACCTGGAGTCACTTTGTCGTAGTTGATGAGCAAGCAGACATTGGCCAATGTATGTACCAAGAACTCCAGATTAAAAGAAAGATTATTGAGTTTTTTGAAAAACGTAAGTTTTGAATTTTTTCCTCAAACAAATATGGCTTGTTAGCACTGTGCATCATTGGTGATAGCTGTGTGCTGCATGGACTTTTACTTAGTTTACTTATAGTTATATATATATTTTTTCCTTTCATTGCAGCTTTTTCACAGGGATTTTCCTTCAATTTGTCTAACGGAGCAACTAGTGGCACTCACAACATACCGTACCCTGTAACAGATCGGTGGTATCTCTCTATGCAAATCCAGTGCCCAGGAAACGACAGGTAAATACTGACTGTATACAGGACGCTATCATAGTAGTTATATTCTTGTACATAGGAGCAGTATTATAGTAGTTATATTCTTGTACATAGGGGCAGTATTATAGTAGATATATTCTTGTACATAGGAGCAGTATTATAGTAGTTATATTCTTGTACAAAGGGGCAGTATTATAGTAGTTATATTCTTGTACATAGGAGCAGTATTATAGTAGTTATATTCTTGTATCTAGGGGCAGTATTATAGTAGTTATATTCTTGTATATAGGGGCAGTATTATAGTAGTTATATTCTTGTATATAGGGGCAGTATTATAGTAGTTCTATTCTTGTATATAGGAGCAGTATTATAGTAGTTTTATTCTTGTATATAGGAGCAGTATTATAGTAGTTATATTCTTGTACATAGGGGCAGTATTATAGTAGTTATATTCTTGTACATAGGAGCAGTATTATAGTAGTTATATTCTTGTATATAGGAGCAGTATTATAGTAGTTATATTCTTGTACATAGGGGCAGTATTATAGTAGTTATATTCTTGTACATAGGAGCAGTATTATAGTAGTTATATTCTTGTACATAGGAGCAGTATTATAGTAGTTATATTCTTGTATCTAGGGCAGTATTATAGTAGTTATATTCTTGTATATAGGGGCAGTATTATAGTAGTTATATTCTTGTATATAGGGGCAGTATTATAGTAGTTATATTCTTGTATATAGGGGCAGTATTATAGTAGTTATATTCTTGTACATAGGAGCAGTATTATAGCAGTTATATTCTTGTATATAGGGGCAGTATTATAGTAGTTATATTCTTGTATATAGGGGCAGTATTATAGTAGTTATATTCTTGTATATAGGGGCAGTATTATAGTAGTTATATTCTTGTATATAGGGGCAGTATTATAGTAGTTATATTCTTGTATATAGGGGCAGTATTATAGTAGTTATATTCTTGTACATAGGAGCAGTATTACAGTAGTTATATTCTTGTACATAGGGGCAGTATTATAGTAGTTATATTCTTGTACATAGGAGCAGTATTATAGTAGTTATATTCTTGTATATAGGAGCAGTATTATAGTAGTTATATTCTTGTATATAGGAGCAGTATTATAGTAGTTATATTCTTGTACATAGGAGCAGTATTATAGTAGTTATATTCTTGTATCTAGGGGCAGTATTATAGTAGTTATATTCTTGTACATAGGGGCAGTATTATAGTAGTTATATTCTTGTATATAGGGGCAGTATTATAGTAGTTCTATTCTTGTATATAGGGGCAGTATTATAGTAGTTATATTCTTGTATATAGGAGCAGTATTATAGTAGTTATATTCTTGTATATAGGGGCAGTATTATAGTAGTTATATTCTTGTACATAGGAGCAGTATTATAGCAGTTATATTCTTGTATATAGGGGCAGTATTATAGTAGTTATATTCTTGTATATAGGGGCAGTATTATAGTAGTTATATTCTTGTATATAGGGGCAGTATTATAGTAGTTATATTCTTGTACATAGAGGCAGTATTATAGTAGTTATATTCTTGTACATAGGGGCAGTATTATAGTAGTTATATTCTTGTACATAGGGGCAGTATTATAGTAGTTATATTCTTGTACATAGGGGCAGTATTATAGTAGTTGTATTCTTGTATATAGGGGCAGTATTATAGTAGTTATATTCCTGTATATAGGAGCAGTATTATAGTAGTTATATTCTTGTATATAGGGGCAGTATTATAGTAGTTATATTCTTGTACATAGGGGCAGTATTATAGTAGTTATATTCTTGTATATAGGAGCAGTATTATAGTAGTTATATTCTTGTACATAGGGGCAGTATTATAGTAGTTATATTCTTGTATATAGGATCAGTATTATAGTAGTTATATTCTTGTATATAGGGGCAGTATTATAGTAGTTATATTCTTGTACATAGGAGCAGTATTATAGTAGTTATATTCTTGTATATAGGGGCAGTATTATAGTAGTTATATTCTTGTATATAGGGGCAGTATTATAGTAGTAATATATTCTTGTATATAGGGGCAGTATTATAGTAGTTATATTCTTGTATATAGGGGCAGTATTATAGTAGTAATATATTCTTGTATATAGGGGCAGTATTATAGTAGTTATATTCTTGTATATAGGAGCAGTATTATAGTAGTTGTACTCTTGTACATAGGAGTTGTACACTCCTCATCATTGAAATTACAACACCAAAATGGAATATACTGATCTGCAAATGATGAAAAACTGGAAATTTGTCAAAACGTCTGGTGTCTGAGCCAGGTGCAGAGATCTTGGCACTTCCAGCCTCTACTGCTATCACTCTCTGGGTTATTTTTTGGTCATCTGATGAAGATTCTACCATACTGAATGCACTTGGGTTTGGAAATCATCAAGATTCTCTGCTGGCAGCTCCTGTGTAATTACCGACCAATATAATAGATGTGCTCGATGAGAGTTGTGTCCGGAGACTCTGGGGTCAGATTTAGGCCCCTGTTGCACACTTTTACAGAACCTTTCTCCATAATGAATAATTTGTGAATTTTTTATTTTCTTTTTCCCCTCATTTGCAGATGAGTAATGTGCAGGAGGAAGGTGGGGCACCAAAGCTAACGGCTTCATGGACGGATAAACTTTCTGGAGCGATCAGTGATCCACAGGAGGTGCCCGTCTCAAAGGCAAACATGCAGCAAAATCTTTGAGTAAAAAGAAGACAGCACTCACCAGTGTGTTGTTCGGTTTTATTCAGGGAACTTTAACATTCGGTGCAGGGAGGGAAGGAGAAGGCCGAGATGACGACGGCACCGTTTCGCGCGAATGCGCTTCAACGGGTCACCCGTGGAAGCGCATTCACGCGAAACGGTGCCGTCGTCAACTCGGCCTTCTCCTTCCCTCCCTGCACCGAATGTTAAAGTTCCCTGAATAAAACCGAACAACACACTGGTGAGTGCTGTCTTCTTTTTACTCAAAGATGAGTAATGTGTCCTTGCAGCCTGTGATTCCAATCATTCCTGCTCTTTACCTTCTTGGTGCTGCAGGTTCATTACTAAGGAGCCGATATATCATTTTTCTTCTTTGATGTCACTTTGCCTTTTGGTTGATCCTCTTTGAGCTGATTTTGTCAGAACTTGGGGTTGGTGTTGTTCAGTATTCTCTATTCTTGCATTGCACTGGTTATCGGACATGAGGATTTCCCCTCAGGGATGTGAAGCTGTGCTCGATACCCAATCTTCTCCCTTCGTGTCTGTGGATTGACTATATCTGCTGTAATCAATGTGACCTCCATCGTACATTGAATGTTGGATGCATATAAAACGTGATTGATTTTTTTTTTTTTTTTTCTCTTTCAGTTCGTGCCAACAACAGCTCTCCAGGGTGATAGTGACAGCCTACCTCAGCCCGTGCCTGAACGACTGCGGACAGTATGGGGAGTGCCGGCTGCTTCGGAGGAACGGATACCTGTACGCCGCTTGCAGCTGCAAAGCAGGTGAGCACTATAACCTAATGTGTCGAGGGGGCGCGTCTGTGTCCGGGAGTCACTGTTAGTGAAAGTATGGCGTCATTGTGCAGTCATCATCATCATAATAAAGAACTTCACGGTCATAAAATTGTCACATGGTCATGTAATTCTGCAATGTCCGGGCAGCATCATGATGGATCTTATCCAAAAAAGAGTGTGAACATTTAGTTGCATTATACCTGGTCGCCTCTGGTCCTTTTCTATTTCTGGGCCTTTTTTTGTCACCGCGCTCGTCCGCTCCCTGTCCTGCAGCCATGACACCCTCCTGAGATATGCGGCACTCCTTGTTCCATATCAGGACTTCAATCCAAATTGCGTCATGTCCAAGTAGCTCATAGGCAAGGAAACACCGCAAACGTCATTATGTACAATTTTTAGAAAATTTCCCTTTGGGTGTTAATGCAAATACTGAGATTTAATATTTAACTGCTTCACGACCAATGACATACATGTGCATCACAGGCTGCCTCCCCTACTTTGATGCGAGTTCACACTGTGAGCGCGCATCCCCCCCCCTGTCCGGATTCACTTCCTGACTGGGATTCCCTCAGTGACATCACAAGCAGGGAGTGATCACTTTCCCCTGTCTTAAGATGAGCAGCAGCTCTTTTAAAGGGACACTGTCAGGTTATTTTTCAGTATGATCCTAATACCCTTGAATAGTGCCTGGTGAGACCTTTTAAAAACATGTAAAATCATTATTGTACCGTTTGCAGTTTCCATGTTATCACCGTTGTCAGACCCTGCAGAGAGCTGCTGCATTGGTCCTGTCCCATTATAAGCAGAGAGAATGAGTCCTGTGCTGTATAAATTGCCATGTAATTATGCACTCCCTCTCAGCAGGTCTCTTCTCCCTCCTCCCTCTTAGCAGGACTCTCCTCCCTCTCAGCAAGTCTCTCCTCCCTCTCAGCAGCTCCCTCCTCCTTCCTCCCTTCGGTAACAATGTAGTGTCAGGTTTCACTTACAGGTCTGATCAGTTGATATTACCACGGAGGGAGAGAGCTACTGCAGGTCTGCCTTATCTAGACTCCATTTGTTTCTGTAAAGCAGATACCCTGCTGTGCTGTGACAGTTTCTGTGTTGTAGTTCACCTCTTGTGATGCTGCACACAGAGACAAAGAGGAGAATACAGTTCCCTGCCCAGTGATCTCCTGTGCTGTGATGTGAATATGTTACATGCATATTCATACTATGGGGAGTGGATAGCAGAGAACTAAGTGGATCATTCACTGTGAGTGACAGATGGAATACATCTATTTATTTGATGTTTACAGAAGATAGGAGGGGAATATGAATAAAAGAAATACATGAAAAGAGTTTAGAGGGAGGAATTAGAAAATGATAGCAGTTGCATGTGGATTTTTGACCTGACAGTTTTCCTTTAAAGACAGGACAAGTGATCAGACTTTGCAGGACTGAGGCCCTCTAGTGGCCAGTGTAAAATATATTTTAAAAATAATAATATAATATATATTAATTTATATAGTGCTATTAATTCCATAGCGCTTTACACACATTTTGCAACACTGTCCTTCTTGGGGCTCACAATCTAAACATCCTGTGTCTTTTTTTTTTTTTCATACTTTTAAAAACTTAAGTTAAAATCACTCCCCTTTTGCACCACTGAAAATAAAACTATTAAAAAAAATTTAACAAACACATATTTGGTATCACCACTTTCATAAATGCCCGATCTATCAAAATATGAAATTTATTAATCAGATCTGTAAACTGTGTAATGTGGAAAAAAAAGTCCAAACTCCAAAATTACATTTTTTTTTTTTTCGGTTGTTGCAACATTGCTATAAAATGCAATATCGGGCACTCAAATCTTTACAACTATCCAAAAATGGTGTCCTTAGAAACGTCAGCTCAAGATGCAAAATATAAGCCATCACACAACCCTAGATACTGAAAAATGAGGACACTGCGGGGCATGGAATATGGTAACAAAAGTGCAATTCTTTTTCTTTAAAAACTTCTGAATTACTTTCACTGTTATCTAAGTGGTGAAAATAACATGATTGGCATCTATGAACTTATACCGACCCCAGACATCATACCGACACGTCAGTATTACCATATAGTACTGACCCCAGACATCATACCGACACGTCAGTATTACCATATAGTACTGACCCCAGACATCATACCGACACCTCAGTGTTACCATATAGTACTGACCCCAGACATCATACCGACACCTCAGTGTTACCATATAGTACTGACCCCAGACCTCATACCGACACGTCAGTATTACCATATAGTACTGACCCCAGACATCATACTGACACGTCAGTATTACCATATAGTACTGACCCCAGACATCATACCGACACCTCAGTGTTACCATATAGTACTGACCTGAGGCATCATACCAACATGTCAGTGTTACCATATAGTAAAGACCCGAGGCATCATACCGACACCTCAGTGTTACCATATAGTACTGACCCCAGACATCATACCGACACCTCAGTGTTACCATATAGTACTGACCCGAGACATCATACCGACACGTCAGTGTTACCATACAGTACTGACCTGAGACATCATACCGACACCTCAGTGTTACCATATAGTACTGACCCGAGACATCATACCCACACGTCAGTGTTACCATATAGTACTGACCCCAGACATCATACCAACACCTCAGTGTTACCATATAGTACTGACCCGAGGCATCATACCGACACGTCAGTGTTACCATATAGTACTGACCCCAGACATCATACCGACACCTCAGTGTTACTACATAGTACTGACCCCAGACATCATACCGACACATCAGTGTTACCATATAGTACTGACCCGAGGCATCATACCGACACCTCAGTGTTACCATATAGTGAACATGATGACTAAAAAATACAAATGTGTAATTGCACTTTTGTTTTTTTTTTGTTTTTTTTTTTTTGCAATTTTACAGCACTTGGGATTTTTCTCCCTATTTTCCTGTAGAAGGTACATGTGAAGGTACAACTCAACCTGCAAAAAACAACAAACATCATGTGTTTATACTGACAAAAAAAAAAGTTATGGCTTTTGGAGAAGGGGAGGGGAAAATGAACAGTGGAAAATTGTCGGGGTGAAGGTGTTAGAAATAATCCAATTAAAACAAAAAAAGTATCCAAATGCCTCCTGACATCGCTCGGTGCTGTCAGAATCTGATTTTTTTTTCTGGATTGTCTCTTGCTGTCAGGTTGGGCCGGTTGGAGCTGCACTGATGACCAAAACGCACAGTCGGTGGCGCAGCAGTTGATTGCCACGTTATTATTGACGCTCAGCAACCTGATGTTTGTGCCAACTATAGTGGTGGCAGTGTATCATCTGTACTTTGTGGAGGCAGCGGTCTATGCCTACACCAGTTTTTTCTCAACGGTAGGTTAAGAGATATCTGGGTTGATGGGCTAAAATGGGTGATGGCGATTCTGGATTTGACCCTTGTGACAGAATAACAGAGTCCCTCCATGGTTCTGGGTTCAGCTCAGGGTGACAGATACCAGGTTCCCTCTATGAGACACAGCACCTGAGTTATTTGTCCCCTCCGGTGAGGATGGAGCTCATGAGTTATTTTTCCCCTCCGGTGGTGATGTTGCTCCTGAGTGAAGGCCCTGTCACACATAACACGATCACTAACGAGATCGCTGTAACGTCAGATTTTGCGATGCAACAGCGATCCCGCTAACTATGTCGTTATGTATGACACGCACCAACGATCTGGCCCCTGCTGTGAGATTGTTGATAGTTACACACTGCTTTGGGTCATTCCTGCGTCGTTGTGCTCCCGCTGGGAACGCTACATCGTTGTGTTTGACAGGGACAATGACTAACGATCTCAATGCTACGCTATGGAGTGACCATTCCCAACGACCTCGGTATAATTCTGGATCGCTGGTGCGTAGTTTTTCACATTGCTGGTGAGATACCTGTTTGACATCTTACCAGCGATGTGAAAAATGACGCATCAGCGATCTCTGCACATTGTTATCAGGATTGCTGATGCGTCGTTATGTGTGACTGGGCCTTTATTTTTCCCCTCCGGTGGGGATGGAGCTGCTGAGTTATTTGTCCTCTCCGCAGGATGGAGCTCCTGAGTTATTTGTCCTCTCCGGTGGGGATGAAGCTCCTGAGTTATTTGTCCCCTCCGGTGGGGATGGAGCTCCTGAGTTGTGTCCTCTCTGGTGGGGACGGAGCTCCTGAGTTGTGTCCTCTCTGGTGGGGACGGAGCTCCTGAGTTGTGTCCTCTCTGGTGGGGACGGAGCTCCTGAGTTGTGTCCTCTCTGGTGGGGACGGAGCTCCTGAGTTGTGTCCTCTCTGGTGGGGACGGAGCTCCTGAGTTGTGTCCTCTCTGGTGGGGACGGAGCTCCTGAGTTGTGTCTTCTCTGGTGGGGACGGAGCTCCTGAGTTGTGTCCTCTCTGGTGGGGACGGAGCTCCTGAGTTGTGTCCTCTCTGGTGGGGACGGAGCTCCTGAGTTGTGTCCTCTCTGGTGGGGACGGAGCTCCTGAGTTGTGTCCTCTCTGGTGGGGACGGAGCTCCTGAGTTGTGTCCTCTCTGGTGGGGGCGGAGCTCCTGAGTTGTGTCCTCTCTGGTGGGGGCGGAGCTCCTGAGTTGTGTCCTCTCTGGTGGGGGCGGAGCTCCTGAGTTGTGTCCTCTCTGGTGGGGGCGGAGCTCCTGAGTTGTGTCCTCTCTGGTGGGGGCGGAGCTCCTGAGTTGTGTCCTCTCTGGTGGGGGCGGAGCTCCTGAGTTGTGTCCTCTCTGGTGGGGGCGGAGCTCCTGAGTTGTGTCCTCTCTGGTGGGGGCGGAGCTCCTGAGTTGTGTCCTCTCTGGTGGGGGCGGAGCTCCTGAGTTGTGTCCTCTCTGGTGGGGGCGGAGCTCCTGAGTTGTGTCCTCTCTGGTGGGGGCGGAGCTCCTGAGTTGTGTCCTCTCTGGTGGGGGCGGAGCTCCTGAGTTGTGTCCTCTCTGGTGGGGGCGGAGCTCCTGAGTTGTGTCCTCTCTGGTGGGGGCGGAGCTCCTGAGTTGTGTCCTCTCTGGTGGGGGCGGAGCTCCTGAGTTGTGTCCTCTCTGGTGGGGGCGGAGCTCCTGAGTTGTGTCCTCTCTGGTGGGGGCGGAGCTCCTGAGTTGTGTCCTCTCTGGTGGGGGCGGAGCTCCTGAGTTGTGTCCTCTCTGGTGGGGGCGGAGCTCCTGAGTTGTGTCCTCTCTGGTGGGGGCGGAGCTCCTGAGTTGTGTCCTCTCTGGTGGGGGCGGAGCTCCTGAGTTGTGTCCTCTCTGGTGGGGGCGGAGCTCCTGAGTTGTGTCCTCTCCGGTGGGGGCGGAGCTCCTGAGTTGTGTCCTCTCCGGTGGGGGCGGAGCTCCTGAGTTGTGTCCTCTCCGGTGGGGGCGGAGCTCCTGAGTTGTGTCCTCTCCGGTGGGGGCGGAGCTCCTGAGTTGTGTCCTCTCCGGTGGGGGCGGAGCTCCTGAGTTGTGTCCTCTCCGGTGGGGGCGGAGCTCCTGAGTTGTGTCCTCTCCGGTGGGGACGGAGCTCCTGAGTTGTGTCCTCTCCGGTGGGGACGGAGCTCCTGAGTTGTGTCCTCTCCGGTGGGGACGGAGCTCCTGAGTTGTGTCCTCTCCGGTGGGGACGGAGCTCCTGAGTTCCTTCCCGGCAGCACAGCTTTTTAGTGTTTTACATGGATGATGACGCTCTTGGGTTACTCGTGGTGGTTGTTGTACTCAGTGGTGTTCTAACCCAATAATGTCAGGTCCCTGGTCCTAATCTCACACCACCATTTTAAGATCCCAGAATTACAAGCTGGACTGTAAAACACGCAGCCTCCAAAATCTTGGTGCTGCCGCCTTCCTTTGTGGATAACTGCCATGTTCTGCTCTTGCAGTTCTATCACGCCTGTGACCAGCCCGGGGTGACCGTCATGTGCATCATGGAGTACGACACCCTGCAGTTCTGCGACTTCTTCGGCTCAGTCGTCGCCATCTGGGTGACCATACTGTGTATGGCCCGGCTGAAGAAAATCTTTAAATATGTAAGTTTGGCGATATCTTCCCTAAACCGAATTTATTTCTATCGCCCTCAATGATTTATTTAAAAAAAAATTATTATTATTAAATAAAAAATGTATTATTTGAATAGATTTTTTTCTCTTTATTTTTACTTCCAGGTCCTCTTCATGCTCGGCACCTTAGTAATCGCAATGTCTATGCAACTGGACCGCAGGGGGATCTGGAACATGCTGGGCCCCTGCCTTTTTGCTTTGATTCTCCTGGTGATTGTCTGGGTAAATATTAATAGATATATTATTTTCTTATAGATCTTTTCCCAGCAGAAAGAAATTGCATAATTATTGTGAACCTATTAAAATCAGGGTAAAGGCACAAGTACCCTCTGTAATAAGCCGTCAAGAGGCAGGAACACAAAAAAAAAGATTTATTTTTTCACATTTTTACTCTTTCCCATAACAGCATGGCCTTTGTCAGGTCACCATGTCCGCACCAGAACTCTTATATTTTGCTGTTTAACCCTTTAAATGCTGCTGTGAGTCACTAGCAGTGGCATTTAAGCGGTCTGCGTGCCTGTCGAGTCCCCACTACGTGATCGCCGCAGGCCGATTGGTTGTCGTTGAAGCTGGGTGTGTGCTGTAGATCCGCGCGTCCACCATATTTGTCATGATACCCCGCTCCTTTGGATGAGTTTCATAGGAGAATGTCATTTTGTCTCTATCAGCGATCAGATGATCACAGGTTCAAGTCGCCTAAGGGAATAAAAAATAATTAAAAAAAATATAAATAATCTAAAAATTCAAATCTCCCCCAAATTTTTCCTCATTGAAAACGTAAAAATAAGAAAATTAAGCATATTTTTAGGGGCTGTCAGGGATAGTTCATAGCTCGTAAGTGTAGAGGGGCTGAGACTGGTAACGTTTCTACCAAAATCCAGCCAGAGGGTGTTTTAACACAATGTATCAGTACAATGTTTGTTCATTGTTTTTGTTTTTTCTATTGTGTTTTTGTGTTCTTTTTTTAATCTTGGGGGTTTTTGGGGTTTTTTTTTTAGGTCGTTTGTCTTGTATTTTATTTTTTTCATTTTTTTTCTTTAAATAAATCTTTGTCTTTCTACTTTTTTATTTTATTTTTTTTTTTTTTTTTTCTCAACATTTTATCGTTTTTGTATTCTCTAGTTTTGTTTTTGTTTTTTTTGGGGTTTTTAGTTCCGTTTGCTTTTTTTAATTTTTATCCTTTTACTTTTTTGCTTTTGTAAATATCTTTTGTTTTTGTATTTTTTGCTTTTTTAAGCTGTTTGGTTTTTTGTTATTTGGGATTTTGTTTTTTTTAATAATTTTGCTGTTTGTTTATATTTTTTGGTTTTTTTTTTTACTTGTTTGTTTTTTATTTTGTTTTAAATAGTTTTTTTTTTTCTCTTCCCCTTAACACTTTTAATTAACTTGCAGATGTGTAAAATAAAACTTTTCTTAATGATGTGACCGATGTGGCAATAATAAAAGGGTTCCTAAAAACGAAGCAAAAAAAGGAAGCTTTTTTTCTTTTAGTGTATATTTGTAAAAAAAAAAAAAAGAGCAACTTTAAATATTTAACGTTTTTGATATTTTTGAACTTTTTAAAATAACATTTATTTATATAGCGCCATAATTATTTTTTTTGTCAATTTTGGGCCTCTGTTAGGTGTTCAAAAGAATATAGACTTTTTCAGTTAGTTGAGGGTTGTGTCTATGACCATGTTATAATTATATATATATCAAACCACACATCCAAGCTCTCGCCACCTCCTGCCGCCTCCAACTCCTATTTCCAGACTCCGTCCCTTCCTCAACCCTCAATCTACTAAACTACTAGTGCATGCCCTAATTGTCTCCAGTCTCGACTACTGTAACCTCCTCCTCTGTGGCCTCCCTGCTTAAAGCCCCAGTCACACATAACGATATAGTTAGAGAGATCGTTGTAACTGTGACGTTACACGATCTCTCCAGCGATGTCGTTCTGTGTGACACTTTGCGGCGATCAGGCCCCTGCTGTGAGGTCGCTGATCGTTGCAAAGTGCTGCGGGTGATTTTTTGATCATTGGTTTCCCACTAGTCAGCACATATCGCTGCATGTGACCGCAAGAAACCAGCGATCTGTGACCTCACAGGGCTGGTAACTATGGTAAACACCGGTATCCAGGTAGCGTGCGCTTCCTAGATACCCGGTGTTTACCATGGTTTCCAGCGTCCTCCCTGCCTAGCCCTGCCTGTAAGCAGGGAGAACGCAGGTAACTATGATAAACAGCGGGTATCCAGGCAGTGCTAAGCAGGGAGCAATGTGGGAGGTGGCTCCCATGGCCTGATCGCTGGGGAGATCTGCCTGTTGTACAGCTCCCCAGCAATCAGGTAACAACGCTCCAGCGATCCCGGCAGTCGTTATCGCTGTAAGGATCGTTGGAGCGATCGTTATGTGTGACTGGACCTTAACACTCTTGCACCTCTCCAATCTGTCCTTAACTCTGCTGCCTGACTAATCCACCTCTCTCCTCGCTATTCCTCCACTTCTCTCCTCTGCAAATCCCTCCACTGGCTCCCAATTCCCCAATGTATCCAGTTCAAACTCCTAACATTGACTTACAAAGTCGTCCACAATCTGTCCCCCCCATATATCTCTGAACTAATCTCCCGATATCATCGTAATCTTCAATCCTCCCAAGACCTCCTTCTTTCCTCCACACTTGTACGTTCCTCATCTAACCACCTGCAAGACTTCGCCCGAGCCTCCCCTATTCTCTGGAGCTCTGCACCTCAAAATGTCTGACTGTCCCCTACACTCAGAACCTTCAAGTGTAGGGGACAGTCCACCGCCACTGGACCCCGCCGCTCCTCCACCACACCCCGAGCAGACCCAACCAACTGTCACTCTCCCCACTGCCCTGTAGAATGTAAGCCCGCAAGGGCAGGGTCCTCTCTCCCCTCTGTATCGGTCTGTCACTGTTAGTTTGTACATTGTATTTTTAACTTGTTTGTATGTAGCCCTTCTCATTCCATCACCATGGATTTAATGGTGCTCTATGAATAATAATTTCTACTTTTTTTTTTAATATTTTTTACTTTTGCTAATCTACCAATTTTGTATTTTAGACAACCCGAGGAGTGAGACGTCATCACTGTTACCCTCCGAGTTGGCAGCGCTGGGTGTTCTTCCTCCTACCCGGCATCGCCTTGGCCTTGACCGCCATTTCAGTTTACGTCTTTGCGGAAACCAACGCAAATTATTACTACACTCACAGCCTGTGGCACGTCATGGTGGCCGCCAGCGTAGCATTTCTTCTTCCACCTCGCGAAAGGAGCAAGAAGTCCTGGCAGTGGTCCCAGCTGCTGGACTGCGACTATAAAATCTGCCAGGAGGACCGTGAGGAACTATACGTGGTCACATGATCTCATCCAGGGGAGCGAATCCTGGAGCCTGTCACTTTAAATTGGTGCTTGTGCACTATATTCACGCTCATCGTGCTGTAGAACAGGGAATTTTTTTATTATTTAATATGGACAATATCGAACTGAAAATCAGCCATTGTTTCTTAGCCATTGTTTCTTCCTTATTCTTTACCTCCATGAGGGATTGGACTCTGCACAAGTTCTGATTTTTCCAGATCGACAGAGAATTCCACTGCGATTGGTACTCGTCTCCTGTGAATTACACACGACCCTGGGTGCCATTATGTTTTTTAGGCGTTTTTTTTATTTTGCATTGCATCTTTCATGACTTCGATTGCACAGCAGCCAATGCAATTTGTAGAAACCAAAAATATTCCAAAAATTATTTTTTGGGAGGGCCGCATGTCTCCATGCCTTAACTATATATTACTTGCAATGACTTTACGAATGTGTGAACAATCACTATGGAATCGCATGTCATGTGATCGGGAATCTGCCTTCCTTTTGGAGGTAGAAAGCAATAATTTCTAAATTGGGGATAGTTAATTAGGTTGGGAAAAGAGGGTCAAGGCCGCGTTTTAGTTTAATTGTTTCTGTACTAATCCAGATGGAACGCCAGTGACTATTTGCCTTTCCCCTACAATAAAGTTAATTTGAACATTTGTTGGGTGTATGATTGTACAGTGTCCAAGAGTCCATGAACAAATAGGTCAGGGGCACTGCACTGCCCCTTAGTCATTTAAGCATCATTTAAAGTTGAAGGGTGTATACAGTGAAGGAAATAAGTATTTGATCCCTTGCTGATTTTGTATGTTTGCCCACTGACACAGACATGAACAGTCTATAATTTTAAGGGTTGGTTAATTTTAACAGTGAGAGATAAAATCACTGTCTAAATTATTTAAATGTATTTGCATTTTGCAGAGAGAAATAAGTATTTGGTCCCCTATGAACCATTAGGAGATCTGGCTCCTACAGAGCAGTTATTGGCTCCTAATCAATTTGTTACCGGCATTACAGACCGCTGTCTTACATTGTCACTTGTATAACAGACTCCCATCCAAACACTCAATGAATCAGTCACCTCTAACCTCTACAACATGGGAAGACCAAAGAGCTTTGTAAGGATGTCAGGGAAAAGATCCTCGATCGGCACAAGGCTGGAATGGGCTACAAAACCATAAGTAAGACAAAGCTGGGGAAGAAGGAGACAACTGTGGGTGCAATAGTAAGAAAATGGAAGATATACAAAATGAGGTCAATCCACATCGATCTGGGGCTCCATGCAAAATCTCACCTCGTGGGGTATCCAGGATCATGAGGAAGGTGAGAGATCAGCTACACGGGGAGTGGGGGGGGGGGTTGGTAATGATCTCAAGGCAGCTGGGACCAAGGTCACCAAGAAAACCATTGGTAACACATTACGCCGTAATGGATTAAAATCCATGCAGTGCCCGCAAAGTCCTACTGCTTAAGAAGGTACATGTGCCGCCCATCTGAAGCTTGCTAACAAACACCTTGTTGATTTTGAGAGTGCTTAGGAGAAGGTGCTCTGGTCAGATGAGACAAAAATTGATCTCTTTGGCATTAACTCATCTTTCCGTGTTTGGGGGGAAGGGAAATGCTACCTATGTCCCAAAGAACACCATCCCCATAGTCCACCATGGCGGTGGAAACATGTTTTGGGGGTGTTTCTCTTCTAAAGGCACAAGACAGCTTCACCACATCAATGGGACAATAGGTGGAGCCATGAACCGTAAAATCCTAAATTACAACCTCGTTTCTTCCGCCGGGAAATTAAAAATGGGCCATGGCTGGGTTTTCCAGCACGACAATGACCCAAAACATACAGCCAAGGTAAGAAAGGGAGTGGCTCAAAAGCAGATTAAAGTCATGGAGTGGCCTAGCCAGTCTCCAGACCTTAACCCCATAACAAAACCTATGGAGGAGCTGAAGCTCCGAGTTACCAAGCGACAGCCTCAAAATCTTAATGATTTAGAGATGATCTGCAAAGAGGAGTGGACCAAAATTTCCCCTGATATGTGCACAAACCCTATCATCAAGTACAAGAAACGTCTGACTGCTGTGCTGCCAACAAGGGTTTTGCCACCATATTAAGTCTCATTTCCCTGAGGGATCAAATACTTATTTGTCTCTTCAATATGCAAATCATTTATATAATTTAGACAATGTGATATTCTGGATTTTATTTTTAATATTCGATCTCGTTGTTAAAATGAACCGTCCCTTAAAATTACAGACTGTTCATGTCTTTGGGCAAACTTAAAATATCAGCAAGGGATCAAATAATTATTTCTGTCACTGTAGGATTGGATAAAATGTCCACTAAGGAACAGTTAGCATATTGATGATGTATGTGGTAGAAGTATGGCAGAGCTAAGCTGGTCACACTATTACCACCTATCGGGTAGATCAAACGGAAAAGTCCAAGTGACGGCAAAAGCAGCTCTATGCACTAATATTGCCGATAATGGTAAAATCCTTGATATGGACGGCGGCAAACTGGAAGTGGTGAAGATCTTCAACCTACTCGCATTCATGATCACTCAAGATGCAGCTACACCACCAAAAGGCAATAGAAAAGCTATGGGCAAATCAACAATGAAGTCACTGGACGTGGTCTTCACATCAAGGAACATTTCACTGGTGATGAAGACACGGCTCGTACTTGGACTGCTCTATTCTGTAGTAACATGGAAGTGACACCTGGACGATAAAAGAACAAGACAGAAGAAGAATTAACGCCTTCAAAATGTGGAGCTGGAGGAGGATGTTATCAATATCATGGATGGCAAGAAGAATAAATACGTCAATTCTGTCACTGGAAGCAAAGATCACCAAGTTACGACTTGTCTACACATCATACTAAGAGAGAAATCACTGGAGAAGACATCATGGTCGGAAGAACAAAAGGAACAAGGTGAAGAGGACGACCAGCAACCCTATGGTTTGATATTATCAAGAAAATGGCGGTGAATATCCTGGTGCAGCTATCTAGGCTTGGAAAAGACCCTGGGGGACCTAGCTAGGCTTGGAAAAGATCCTGGGGGACCCTAGTTAGGCTTGGAAAAGATCCTGGGGGACCCTAGTTAGGCTTGGAAAAGATCCTGGGGGACCCTAGTTAGGCTTGGAAAAGACCCTGGGGGACCTAGCTAGGCTTGGAAAAGATCCTGGGGACCCTAGTTAGGCTTGGAAAAGATCCTGGGGGACCCTAGTTAGGCTTGGAAAAGATCCTGGGGGACCCTAGTTAGGCTTGGAAAAGACCCTGGGGGACCTAGCTAGGCTTGGAAAAGATCCTGGGGGACCCTAGTTAGGCTTGGAAAAGATCCTGGGGGACCCTAGTTAGGCTTGGAAAAGACCCTGGGGGACCTAGCTAGGCTTGGAAAAGACCCTGGGGACCTAGCTAGGCTTGGAAAAGACCCTGGGGGACCTAGCTAGGCTTGGAAAAGACCCTGGGGGACCTAGCTAGGCTTGGAAAAGACCCTGGGGGACCTAGCTAGGCTTGGAAAAGACCCTGGGGGACCTAGCTAGGCTTGGAAAAAACCCTGGTGGACCTAGCTAGGCTTGGAAAAAAGCCTGGTGGACCTAGCTAGGCTTGGAAAAAAGCCTGGTGGACCTATCTGGGCTGTGCAAGATTGATCTTCATGTAGAGCGTTCTTCCATCAAGTTGCCATGGTTTGAGAGAGAGCTGAAGGCTGGTAAATAATAATAAATGATAAAATCCAGACAGTTACTTCATGTATCAGAAACAAGGTTGGAGGACTAAGAGCTGAGCAAAGAAGGGTATAAGGGAGAATAGACAAGCCACATGTACACGGTGAGTATTTACCTCAGTATTTGTAGGAAGGAAAAGTATAATAGAAACGCATCGCCACTTCTGTATTTATCACCCACTGCTGGTGTTGGCTACAAATCCTGAGGTAAAAACCTCACCAAATAGTTAACGTGTGCACGTGGCCAAACTCTTATGTTAATAAAGTCTTGGATCATGTTCATACGTTGAGTATTAGGTCACTTTTTACCTCAGGATTTGTAGGCAAAGCCAGGAGTGGGTGATAAATACAGAAGTGGTGACATGTTTCTATTATACTTTTCCTTCGATTGTTCCATTCCTGGTTTTGGCTACAAATATTGAGGTAAAAAGTCACCAAATATTCAACGTGTGAACATGATCTACCTAGGAGTTTGGCCACATGCACATGTTAACTATGTGGTGAGGCTTTTACCTTATTATTTGCATAAAAACCAGGAGTGAAAAAAAACTCCCCAAATACTCAATGTGTGCATGTGGTCTAAGACACAATTGACCTAATGGTACATTCACACGCCGAAATCACGGGTGGCGATATATGGCGATACAATGTGCGCAGTCACGTTTTTTGTGCCAGTCTGGTCGCCGGAACCTAAGGCGATGTGTCACTCCGAAGTCGCCTCATCTACAGCGGAACTAATCTTGCCTCATTCCCTCGCCACTTCACATGCCGCATTTCCAAAGGCAATGTGGGCATACATGTTCAGCGCGGCAAGGAGATAGGCGTGCCACAGTGGTTTACACCGCACCCCATACACGCTCATTGGACAATGGCTACAGCGTTACGATTGGTCAGCCCGGTCTGGAAACCCATGACGCCATTGTCTGTTGGAGTTTGGCACCAATACACGCTCAAATATGGTGCGGTGTCAACTGACAGCCAATGGGAACACTCTAGCCAACACCAATCGGTTCAGACGGGGCGCGGACTACAGCACGCTGTGGCACGCCTACGGGAAATCATAGGTAACGCTGCTTCCATCACTATCGCCCTATCACACGCCACAACATGGATATCTCGCCTTTGTGATTGAGGCTGATTTCAGAGCAGTGCTCAGGAATCAGGCGAGAGGTGATTTATCGCCCCGAAATTCCCCAATCACACGCCGCAACTGTGAGGCAATTTCACGGCGATTGCTCCAGGGCGACATATCGCCTTTAGGATTCCCAGCCGCGGTTGCGGCGTGTGAAGGTACCTTTAGAGTTAGGCCATGTGCACACGCTGAGTATTTGATGACTTTTTTACCTCAGGATTTGCAGCCAAAACCAGGAGTGGAACAATCCGAGGAAAAGTATAATGAAGCACGTCACCACTTCTGTAATTATCACCCACTGCTGGTTTATATGCAAATCCTGAGGGAAAAACCTCACCAAATGCTGAACATGTGCACATGGCCTTATTCCTCACAAATGTTTATTGGGCATATGTGCTCAGTTTGGCTGAGCATTTGTGTTTTCTACAGGGAGAGGGAAGTAAGCTGTTACTGGACAGCACCGTTGGCTGCCATCGTACGTAACTGCCCAATTCATCCCCCCCCTGACATCAGCAGCAGCCATTTCTGCTGTAATCCACCACTTCTGGAAGTTGTCTCGTAAGGCCCCGAAGAAACACCAACACTCGTCTAATTACTAATCAAAGAGGATATCCAGGATTAATAAAATACTGCATTCTTTCAAAAACAGCGCCACCCCTGTCTACAGGTTGCATGTGGTATTACAGCATAGACCCATTCACTTAAATGGAGATGAGATGCAATATCACACACAACCTGTAGACAGGTAATGCTGTGTTTGAAAGAAATCAGCCATGTTTCTGGAATTCTGGACAAATCCTTTAATGATGAGCTGTACTCAATGAGAGGGATATGTGATGTATTACAGAAAAACCAGTTGCATGTGGAAAACTCAAATTATGAAGCAGAAGTTACTTGAGAAGGATTTTTGATTTTCCCATAAAATACACAAAGGAATCTGACAACGTTTTTGTTTTTTTTGTAAAATTTTATTTGTGCCAAAATATATTTCTGCTCTACTGAATTAAATAAAGGGAATTACAGGATTTTAAACATAGGGCCTGAGGTATGGAAAGTGCTTCATAGGAAAGGTAGCCTGGTTTTCACTTAGCAACCAATCAGAGCTCACCTTACATTTCTCCAGGGCAGCTTACAAGATGAAAGCTGAACTCTGATTGGTTTTTAATGTAAACAAGGCTGCATTTCCTGTGAGGCAGTTTCTTTACATTTCATTCTAAATAATTAATGTTTTTGACTGAAACGTAACATAGAAAAATAAGAAATACTCCATAAAAAAAAACTAATTATTGTGTAGGTCCCATAATTACAGAGATGGGGCTCTGCTTGTATTCAGAGTTTATGCCTCGGTCGCAAGAGCTGAGGTACTCTGCAGCTGGGCTAGTACTTAAGTTCATGGTGGCGGTGCCAAGCAGGTGTGGCGCTAACCCACATGTAAAGGAGAGGTTGAAAATGGAGAAATAAATACAAAGTAAAAGATAAATTTGGATTATCAACCAATATATGGTTGGTACTGCAGACGATCCCAGGGACATAACAGGTAATAGCAGTGCAGGCGTTTAGCCCTTCCCAATTAGGGCTGGTTCCCAGGAAATGAGGGTGGTATTAGTGAAGTGTAGGTGTGAAAGGAGACACAAGGAGTCAATCTTTGCTTTACCTTTTACTGCAGGTTGCTGAAACAGATCCAGGGAATAAAACCACCACCAGGCATATGGTCTGGCCAGTCTGATGAGAACTGTAATTCGCTCTGCTGGTGAGTAATATGGCCTTTATCCTAACTTCCCTTGTCTGTAACTTCCCTTGGTGTCTTTAGCTATCCAGTACTCCCTCTTACTTCCTGTGGGTTACCTCCTGCAAGGCTAGTAGTGCGGATCCTGTGGGTATCCATGCTCCCAGAGCAGTTCCCTGATCCTCTGTACTACTCTCGCCACGAAACGATCCACTTGAGAAGCCACCAGCCTCCAGCTTCTGCCAAAAGGCCCTGTAAGCCTAAATGGCCTAGGGACTAATTCCCTGACTGCAGCTTGTCCATTTGGAGCACCTGCTGCTGCCTCCTCACAGGACTAACCTGTGCCTACTCAGCGTTACATCACTCAGCTAATCACTCCCCCTCACTAGGGCGCAAATCTGGCATCCAGTGCTCAGTCTCCTAATAAGCGATCAGGTCGGTGTGTGTTCGCTTCGGACTTCCAGCAGAGGGAGTTCCAATTCTCCTCAGACATGGCATTACAAATGATGTCAAAGAAATACCATTTGCGGCAACCAGACACAGGGGCGCCACATTTACATTGAAAATTACGTGTGTCTCTAGATCTCAGAACCTAGCCGGATCTACCACCTATTTGCATTTGCTGTAATATGGAGTAATCTATATCAATAGCAGTATTACTTTATGTGCACTAGATGGCGGTATTATCCCATTGTTTTCTCACTATACATTCTGGGACCGCTAGCTCTTGCCACTTTAATGAGCAGTATATGCACAAATATAATGGTGAAGGCGCGCATGGATGATATTTAGAAACCAGAGTCACGGGAAAATTAGTTAGAAAAATTTCTCATTACTAAAGACGGGCATCCAAGAACAGATGTCTCATAGATGCCAATTGTCGACAAGACAGTCTCCATTGGATAGATCCTACGTTTATGAAATCCCTGTTTCTCTACAATGTCCACCATAACTATGTTGTTGGATGGGTTCACTCGCCACATAATCCATTCTAGTATAAAGGTCTTCAGATGATCCCAAATTGAGCCAACTCGTGCAGCTCCAAGTGACTGAACGCCTCCCAAGGACAAATCACGGTAATATCTGAAAAGAGAACCAAAATGAGCATGTAGCGGTTATATCTTATACGCACTAGGTGGCGGAATTGTATCATATGTTCCCTATATGGCTTTTATCTATGATGTTCCATTACTCAGTTCTGATGGTGTCACAGAAGGTTAAACAGGCCATGCACTATGAAGCTTAAAGCTGCATTTCTCCTGCTCAGAGATGCAAATTGGTGCACAAATTTCTCCACCAATACCTAAACGTGTGCACATAGCCTTAAAGGGTTGTCCACTGCTTGAACTAGCCCTTTCTTAATCACCATGTTTGCTCCCATTAAAACTCATATCTGGTGCCGGCGCTCACTGTTATGTTGGTTGCATCACATGAGCCCAGGGCCCAATCAATGCCTTCAACTGTATCAAACATCAATAAGAAGTTAGCTGCGGATGGCCGCTCACACTTCCTCTTGAATAATAATAATGTAGAGCAAGTGATTTTAATAAACTTTCTAATATACTTCATTAGAAAATTCTGGTTGAAAACCATTCATAAACCTTCTACAAGATGTCCCCACTACACTGTGTGTAAAGCAGACATATGTTCATTATCAATCAGATCTGTCTTGACACTGAGTACGGGCATGTAACCATATAAGGGAAAAGGGGATGTGGCTTACACTACTGACTGCAGCTGGTAAGGAAACAATGTATCAGATTACAGCACAGAGCTAAGCAATGTCAGGATGTAAACTCCTCTTTACAAGCTTCTCTGATCTGTTATCTGTATCATGCTTATGCGAGAGAGGGAATCAGGAACTGGATAATGAGGTGGGCGAGGAGATTCCAGGGAAGCTAATCTGACCCTGGTACTGGGGTCCCTGGCTCACCCTGTTCTCAGAGGTACCTCTGATGGTGAGGAAGTCCGAGTCACCACCCTTCCTCATAAGCTCCTGAGAAAGCCCTAGACATAAAGCCCCTACCTCCACCCACGGATCAGGGATATCCAGGAGCTTCAAATGAGGATTGCAGCAGCTCCAAAGAAAGTCTGCACGCCACAGGTCTCAGATCAGGAATGAGCTGAATCAGCGACATCTGGTGGAAGGAAGCTGAAGTGTTTATGGCCGAGGGGTGGAGAGCAGAAGGCTCACATGAGCTCACCTGAGCCATTAGTCACTTCCACCAAACACTCAGCAACCTCCACCTGCAGAGCCACAGTGACTGAGGAAAAAAAAAGGCTTGGCTTTATCTACAGCAGCATCCACTGACTGCAGGGAGTCAATACGTGACAATCTGGCTCCACACAGCTCAGCCACAATGTCAACCCCTTGTCTGCTGGCTCCCCACTCAGCTCAGTCACAATCTCTGCTAACCTCTTGTCTGCTGGCTCCCCACACAGCTCAGTCACAATCTTTGTTAACCCCTTCTCTGCTGTCACACAGCTCGCTATCAGCCTGCTCAGTGGCGGACCTTGAGCTTAGAGGGCCCTGGTGCAGCCATGGTGAGGGGCAAGGGGATGGGGGGTGCTGGTGGCCATCGGCAAAGTGCGGCGGGGGATGTGGGGGGGCGTTTATTAGTGATGCGGCTCTCCTACCTGCTGAGCCGCGCTGAGTGCATTCCTGGGAGCTGGGGTGGCAGAGGGGCAGAGGAGAGGTGGGGCGGGATCAGGCAAGGGAAGCAGGAAGCTTCCTGCTTCCTTGCCTGACCCTCCTCTTCTCTGACATCGTGTTACGGGGGTTGGCTGGGGGCCCTCCTGCAGGCTTGAGGGGCCCCCTAGCCGGTCAGGGCCCAGGTGCAGCGGAACCAGCTGCACCACGGTAGGTCCACCCCTGAGCCTGCTCTCAGAAGCTGTGGAAATACACAAACACAGTACTGGCAGACTCTTGCCATGCCCCACAGCCATAAAATGCAGATTTTAAAAGAAATGTGAGAAAATAAGTCATATGGCACAAAAAGCATTATCTTAGCTGCTATGCGACCCATCATTAATAACCAGTGCAGTATTAGTGTTTTTGTTTTTTTCAATGAAATGACAGTTGCGCTTTAAGTAATATTTTATGCCATTTTTCCCTTTAGTCCATTTTTTGGTGCCCTTAACCCCTTTACAGCAGAAAAAAAAGTCTTAATATCAGGCAGTAAAAAGTTGAGGCACGTTTAATTATATTAATTAAGTAAATGAGGATTATTTTCTCCTTGTCATCATGTCCCGTTGTCCCTAATCCTCACTTTCCTGTCTGCAGAGATCCCGGGGAGGGATAAGGAGCTTATTTTTCATCAAAAATCCTCTTAAGGATTGTGCATTTTGTCAGCAAAGAGGAAAACAATTATCACAACTGGAAACCTGCGCTGCTGCAAGGTGATGGGACTTTTTGGATTATTGTAAAGTAAATGCAAAAGTGCCTAAAAACATCAAGTTATATTCTCTGTTACATAGGATGTATCTTTATCAATGATGATTACCATTATTACCAGGGTCTTTGTGTATGAACCTAAGGGTTATGATATATTGTATTATACCGCAACAGAGAAGAACGAGAAAAATATATACTGTTACCTGCGCCGAGTCCATCCATACCGGGTATGTCATCTCCAAACCTGAAGCCAAAATAAGAAATAAATAAATTGAGAATAATAAGAGACAGTACAGAACATTATCATACATAAGAGGCAGTGTTTAGTAGTTATATTCTTGTACATAGGAGCAGTGTTATAGTAGTTATATTCTTGTATATAGGAGCAGTATTATAGTAGTTATATTCTTGTATATAGGAGCAGTATTATAGTAGTTATATTGTTGTATATAGGAGCAGTATTATAGTAATTATATTTTTGTAATAGGAGCAGTATTATAGTAGTTATATTCTTGTATATAGGGGCAGTATAATAGTAGTTATATTCTTGTACATAGGGGCAGTATTATAGTAGTTATATTCTATACATAGGAGCAGTATTATAGTAGTTATATTCTTGTATATATGAGCAGTATTATAGTAGTTATATTCTTGTACATAGGGGCAGTATTATAGTAGTTATATTCTTGTACACAGGAGCAGTATTATAGTAGTTATATTCTTGTATATATGAGCAGTATTATAGTAGTTATATTCTTGTACATAGGAGCAGTATTATAGTAGTTATATTCTTGTACATAGGGGCAGTATTATAGTAGTTATATTCTTGTACATAGGAGCAGTATTATAGTAGTTATATTCTTGTATATAGGAGCAGTATTATAGTAGTTATATTCTTGTATATAGGAGCAGTATTTATAGTAGTTATATTCTTGTACATAGGAGCAGTATTATAGTAGTTATATTCTTGTACATAGGAGCAGTATTATAGTAGTTATATTCCTGTACATAGGAGCAGTATTATAGTAGTTATATTCTTGTATATAGGGGTAGTATTATAGTAGTCATATTATTGTACATAGGAGCAGTATTATAGTAGTTATATTCTTGTACATAGGAGCAGTATTATAGTAGTTATATTCTTGTGCATAGGGGCAGTATTATAGTAGTTATATTCCTGTACATAGGAGCAGTATTATAGGAGTTATATTCTTATATATAGGGGCAGTATTATAGGAGTTATATTCTTGTATATAGGGGCAGTATTATAGTAGTTATATTCTTGTATATAGGGGGCTGTATTATAGTAGTTATATTCTTGTACATAGAGAGCAGTATTATAGTAGCTTATATTCTTGTACATAGGAGGCAGTATTATAGTAGTTATATTATTGTACATAGGGCAGTATTATAGTAGTTATATTCTTGTACACAGGAGCAGTATTATAGTAGTTATATTCTTGTATATAGGAGCAGTATTATAGTAGTTATATTCTTGTACATAGGGGCAGTATTATAGTAGTTATATTCTTGTACATAGGGGCAGTATTATAGTAGTTATATTCTTGTATATATGAGCAGTATTATAGTAGTTATATTCTTGTACATAGGAGCAGTAATATAGTAGTTATATTCTTGTACATAGGGGCAGTATTATAGTAGTTATATTCTTGTACATAGGAGCAGTATTATAGTAGTTATATTCTTGTACATAGGAGCAGTATTATAGTAGTTATATTCCTGTACATAGGAGCAGTATTATAGTAGTTATATTCTTGTATATAGGGGGCAGTATTATAGTAGTTATACTATTGTACATAGGAGCAGTATTATAGTAGTTATATTCTTGTACATAGGAGCAGTATTATAGTAGTTATATTCTTGTGCATAGGGGCAGTATTATAGTAGTTATATTCCTGTACATAGGAGCAGTATTATAGTAGTTATATTCTTGTATATAGGGGCAGTATTATAGGAGTTATATTCTTGTATATAGGGGCAGTATTATAGTAGTTATATTCTTGTATATAGGGGGCAGTATTATAGTAGTTATATTCTTGTACATAGGAGCAGTATTATAGTAGTTATATTCTTGTACATAGGAGCAGTATTATAGTAGTTATATTCTTGTGCATAGGGCAGTATTATAGTAGTTATATTCCTGTACATAGGAGCAGTATTATAGTAGTTATATTCTTGTATATAGGGGCAGTATTATAGGAGTTATATTCTTGTATATAGGGGCAGTATTATAGTAGTTATATTCTTGTATATAGGGGGCAGTATTATAGTAGTTATATTCTTGTACATAGAGAGCAGTATTATAGTAGTTATATTCTTGTACATAGGAGGCAGTATTATAGTAGTTATATTCTTGTACATAGGGGCAGTATTATAGTAGTTATATTCTTGTACAAGGAGCAGTATTATAGTAGTTATATTCTTGTATATAGGAGCAGTATTATAGTAGTTATATTCTTGTACATAGCGGCAGTATTTAGTAGTTATATTCTTGTACATAGGGGCAGTATTATAGTAGTTATATTCTTGTATATATGAGCAGTATTATAGTAGTTATATTCTTGTACATAGGAGCAGTATTATAGTAGTTATATTCTTGTACATAGGGGCAGTATTATAGTAGTTATATTCTTGTACATAGGAGCAGTATTATAGTAGTTATATTCTTGTACATAGGAGCAGTATTATAGTAGTTATATTCCTGTACATAGGAGCAGTATTATAGTAGTTATATTCTTGTATATAGGGGCAGTATTATAGTAGTTATATTCTTGTACATAGGAGCAGTATTATAGTAGTTATATTCTTGTACATAGGAGCAGTATTATAGTAGTTATATTCTTGTGCATAGGGGCAGTATTATAGTAGTTATATTCTTGTATATAGGGGCAGTATTATAGAGTTTATATTCTTGTATATAGGGGCAGTATTATAGAGTTATATTCTTGTATATAGAGGCAGTATTATAGTAGTTATATTCTTGTATATAGGGGGCAGTATTATAGTAGTTATATTCTTGTACATAGAGAGCAGTATTATAGTAGTTATATTCTTGTACATAGGAGGCAGTATTATAGTAGTTATATTCTTGTACATAGGAGCAGTATTATAGTAGTTATATTCTTGTACATAGGAGCAGTATTATAGTAGTTATATTCTTGTATATAGAGGCAGTATTATAATAGTTATATTCTTGTATATAGGGCAGTATTATAGTAGTTATATTCTTGTATATAGGGCAGTATTATAGTAGTTATATTCTTGTACATAGGAGCAGTATTATAGTAGTTATATTCTTGTATATAGGAGCAGTATTATAGTAGTTATATTCTTGTACATAGGAGCAGTATTATAGTAGTTATATTCTTGTACATAGGAGCAGTATTATAGTAGTTATATTCTTGTAATAGGGGCAGTATTATAGAGTTATATTCTTGTATATAGGGCAGTATTATAGTAGTTATATTCTTGTATATAGAGGCAGTATTATAGTAGTTATATTCTTGTATATAGGGGCAGTATTATAGTAGTTATATTCTTGTACATAGAGGCAGTATTATAGTAGTTATATTCTTGTACATAGGGGGCAGTATTATAGTAGTTATATTCTTGTACATAGGAGCAGTATTATAGTAGTTATATTCTTGTACATAGGAGGCAGTATTATAGTAGTTATATTCTTGTATATAGGGCAGTATTATAATAGTTATATTCTTGTATATAGGAGCAGTATTATAGTGTTATATTCTTGTACATAGGAGCAGTATTATAGTAGTTATATTCTTGTATATAGGGCAGTATTATAGTAGTTATATTCTTGTACATAGGAGCAGTATTATAGTAGTTATATTCTTGTATATAGGGGCAGTATTATAGTAGTTATATTCTTGTACATAGGAGGCAGTATTATAGTAGTTATATTCTTGTACATAGGGAGTATTATAGTAGTTATATTCTTGTACATAGGGGCAGTATTATAGTAGTTATATTCTTGTACATAGGGGCAGTATTATAGTAGTTATATTCTTGTACATAGGAGCAGTATTATAGTAGTTATATTCTTGTACATAGGGCAGTATTATAGTAGTTATATTCTTGTACATAGGAGCAGTATTATAGTAGTTATATTCTTGTACATAGGGACAGTATTATAGTAGTTATATTCTTGTACATAGGCAGTATTATAAGTATATTTAATAGGGCAGTATTAAGTAGTTAATTCTGTACATAGGGCAGTATTATAGTAGTTATATTCTTGTATATAGGAGCAGTATTATAGTAGTTATATTCTTGTATATAGGAGCAGTATTATAGTAGTTATATTCTTGTATATAGGAGCAGTATTATAGTAGTTATATTCTTGTACATAGGAGCAGTATTATAGTAGTTATATTCTTGTATATAGGAGCAGTATTATAGTAGTTATATTCTTGTACATAGGAGCAGTATTATAGTAGTTATATTCTTGTATATAGGAGCAGTATTATAGTAGTTATATTCTTGTACATAGGAGCAGTATTATAGTAGTTATATTCTTGTACATAGGAGCAGAATTATAGTAGTTATATTCTTGTACATAGGAGCAGTATTATAGTAGTTATATTCTTGTACATAGGGCAGTATTATAGTAGTTATATTCTTGTACATAGGGGCAGTATTATAGTAGTTATATTCTTGTATATAGGGGCAGTATTATAGTAGTTATATTCTTGTACATAGGAGCAGAATTATAGTAGTTATATTCTTGTACATAGGAGCAGTATTATAGTAGTTATATTCTTGTATATAGGAGCAGTATTATAGTAGTTATATTCTTGTACATAGGGGCAGTATTATAGTAGTTATATTGTTGTATAGTGGTTGAAGTGACCATACACCATCAGTAAGGCTCGTGTTCTTACCCTAGCACTCCCTTCTTGGTGGTTTGCTTTTGAAGTTTCTTGCCTCCCTTTGTTTGAATTTCGGGGCTTTCCTCGGTGTTGGTCCTGGCTTTGCTGCAGGCACTGATTTATCTGGTAATGGAGCCAATGTTCTTGTCTCAGTGGCTGTCGGTGCAGCTTCCTCTGTTGGTTCAGACTCATCGTCTTCTTCATCCGCTTCTTCCAGATTATTCCCTCCGCCGTCTTCGTTCACCTCTTCCTGCTCGGCACTCGCTCCCTCATTGTCTTTTTTTGTGTCTTCTCCTTTAGATCCATCTTGGATGGTATGTGGCTCTGTAGACGTCCTCCTTTTCTGCTGAGGTTCTTGCTCCTTGTCTTGTGTGACCCTTATGGAGACCTCGGCCTGCGGTTGTGCAGCTTCGGTCACTATGGCTGGCGTGGATGTCTTAATCCTGTAAAGGGATAAAAAATCTCTATAAATATTATTGACCTTCTATATATTCCACCACTGGTTTACATGACAATAGTCCCATCTCGGGGGGCCTTCTGGGCTCAGCCTACATGGTGGCCCATTGGTTTGACAGACAATAACTCTAGATACCAGATGTCCGGTTACATTGGAGCAGGAATTGGTTTTATTATTATTTAGTATTATTGCGTCATTTATTCCAATTGGTAGATACTTATCGGTGTTTCCTCTTGAACGGTTCATGTTTCTTGAATCTTCCGCCTCCGGAGTCGTAATCCAGCTGCATCTACAAGAGTAGAAATAAGACAGCTATAGTCATAGTATGAGATGTCTGCACTCATACATGTGATCATAAAATGTATATTTATCAATGTCATGCACCTATATCTAGGGTTTGATTATAGCAGATGCCCCCGGTACCGACCATTGTGGAGACTCCACCACCCCAACCCAACACTAGGTAGTTGTTATGGACTTTGTGGCGTTAAAACATGCTCTTTTCTCTGTATGGTGGTATTATGCAGGCACTGTATGGTTGTAATATGTGTAACACTCACAAATTTTGGTGCCCCGTAATCTTTAGACTGTTGACACAACCCAAGCCCCTTCCACCAGTCCAGTATTGATCTCCTCCGCACCAAGAACATGTAACTGTTACCCTCTCAACCTTACATTTTTTTCTGCTTTATACTGAAATTTGACAAAATTAGTTATACATTGTTATAGTATTTTTTTCAGTTTTTTTACATAACTTTAATAACAGTATTCACATCCCTAGCTGTAATCCCAGCCCTAGTCCAATCACTAATTCTAACTTTAGCTCTAAACTTGGCCCTAACTCTTATACTAACCCTAAATCTAGCCCTAACCTTAATCCTTGCTCTAAACTTTGATTATTATTTATCTAAATGGCATTCAGCTCAATCTCGAGCCATAGCGACTTGATGGATGAATGTTCTGTAGGAAAATCGGTCTTGTAGAAGCCTAGATAGGTCCACCAGTGTCTTTTCCAAGTCCATGTAGGTCCACCAGAGTCTTCTCTAAGCTTAGACAGGTCCACTAGAGCAGTGTTTCCCAACTCCAGTCCACAAGGCACACCAACAGGTCATGTTTTCAGGATTTCCTTATCATTAGACAGATGATGGTAATTATCCCCTGTGCAAGTGATTAAATTATCACCTATGCAATCCTAAGGAAATCCTGAAAACATGACCTGTTGGTGTGCCTTGAGGACTGGAGTTGGAAACACTGCACTAGAGTGTTCTCCAACCTAGATAGGTTCGCCAAGGTCTTCTCCAAGCCTAGATAGATCCACCAGGTCTTCTTCAAGCCCAGATAGGTCCACCAGGGTCTTTTCCGCCATTTTCTTGACAATGTCAAGACACCGGGTTGTTGGTCTTCTTCTTCACCTTGTTCCTTTTATTCTTCCCACCATGATGTCCTTCTCCATTGATTTCTCTCTTCGTATGATGTGTAGACAAGTCGTAGTTGCTGATCTTTGCTTTGAGTGACATGTCTGTCTTGATGTATTCCTGGGTACTATCCCTAAATCTAGCCCTAACGGTCTGTCAGCAGCTCAGCTTGTTATGACAACTGCTCCAGTCTGCATAGGCAGCTCCGGGGTGGGCACATGCCAGCACCAATCATTTGATAGGGGGTTCATATCATAGAATTGTAGAATGGTAGAGTTGGAATGGACCTCCTGGATCATCTGGTCCAAGCCCCTGCTCATGAGGGTCATGGGGGACCAAGGGGGGCAATGGGGGGTCATGGGGTCACCACAGAGGGTCATGGGGGGGACCACAGAGGGTCATGGGGGGACCATTGGAGGGGAAGTACTTTGCATCCATAGACTTTACCACATTGGTAACCGACCCTGTGACAGCTCTGAAACTACGCCACAGGCTGTATGGTGCAGTGGTGGACACAGAAAGAAAAGGGCCCATGTGCAAAAACAATATATGGACCCTTTGCAGTCCAATAGTTCTGCAATAACAGACTGTTCTTGCTATTTTGGAGGTGGTGGTTGCCCCCTGACCTCTTGGACCGCTTTGTGGCTGCACCAATGACATGACTTCCCCCCCTTCCCAGTATGGTGCTACTATATGGACAGTATTGGATGGTACTATTTAGACACAGTATAACGTCCGCAGCAGCATGGTGACCAAGAAAGGGACAGTACATATTCCCTTTGTATATGCATCATCATGGCATCATCTTTGCTTTGTCCCACATGTTTCTTGATCCTCTCCCGGACATTTGGGACGTGGGAGGCTTCAGAGACGCTCTGAGTAGATGCACACATGTAATCAGATTACGCTCCCAGCAATTCTGTAAATGCACAGTTGCACTCTTCTGGAATAATCCACTTCTATCACAGCTGCGTAAGAAAGAACGCGGCTCGGTCTGACCTGGAGACAACCTCTATGAGGGCATTTGATGCCATAGTGCGGCGTCTGTGCGGATAGCAGGGGCTGCTGGCGTCTACAAGGCTTTCTAAGTCGTTACCTAAATCGAACGACCCTCTTATAGGGTCACTTCCATATAAAATGTACAGTTAGGGCCAGAAATATTTGGACAGTGACACAATTTTCGCGAGTTGGGCTCTGCATGCCACCACATTGGATTTGAAATGAAACCTCTACAACAGAATTCAAGTGCAGATTGTAACGTTTAATTTGAAGGGTTGAACCAAAATATCTGATAGAAAATGTAGGAATTGTACACATTTCTTTACAAACACTCCACATTTTAGGAGGTCAAAAGTAATTGGACAAATAAACATAACCCAAACAAAATATTTTTATTTTCAATATTTTGTTGCGAATCCTTTGGAGGCAATCACTGCCTTAAGTCTGGAACCCATGGACATCACCAAACGCTGGGTTTCCGCCTTCTTAATGCTTTGCCAGGCCTTTACAGCCGCAGCCTTCAGGTCTTGCTTGTTTGTGGGTCTTTCCGTCTTAAGTCTGGATTTGAGCAAGTGAAATGCATGCTCAATTGGGTTAAGATCTGGTGATTGACTTGGCCATTGCAGAATGTTCCACTTTTTTGCACTCATGAACTCTTGGGTAGCTTTGGCTGTATGCTTGGGGTCATTGTCCATCTGTACTATGAAGCGCCGTCCAATCAACTTTGCAGCATTTGGCTGAATCTGGGCTGAAAGTATATCCCGGTACACTTCAGAATTCATCCGGCTACTCTTGTCTGCTGTTATGTCATCAATAAACACAAGTGACCCAGTGCCATTGAAAGCCATGCATGCCCATGCCATCATGTTGCCTCCACCATGTTTTACAAAGGATGTGGTGTGCCTTGGATCATGTGCCGTTCCCTTTCTTCTCCAAACTTTTTTCTTCCCATCATTCTGGTACAGGTTGATCTTTGTCTCATCTGTCCATAGAATACTTTTCCAGAACTGAGCTGGCTTCTTGAGGTGTTTTTCAGCAAATTTAACTCTGGCCTGTCTATTTTTGGAATTGATGAATGGTTTGCATCTAGATGTGAACCCTTTGTATTTACTGTCATGGAGTCTTCTCTTTACTGTTGACTTAGAGACAGATACACCTACTTCACTGAGAGTGTTCTGGACTTCAGTTGATGTTGTGAACGGGTTCTTCTTCACCAAATAAAGTATGCGGCGATCATCCACCACTGTTGTCATCCGTGGACACCCAGGCCTTTTACAGTTCCCAAGCTCACCAGTCAATTCCTTTTTTCTCAGAATGTACCCAACTGTTGATTTTGCTACTCCAAGCATGTCTGCTATCTCTCTGATGGATTTTTTCTTTTTTTTCAGCCTCAGGATGTTCTGCTTCACCTCAATTGAGAGTTCCTTTGACCACATGTTGTCTGGTCACAGCAACAGCTTCCAAATGCAAAACCACACACCTGGAATCCACCCCTGACCTTTTAACTACTTCATTGATTACAGGTTAATGAGGGAGACGCCTTCAGAGTTAATTGCAGCCCTTAGAGTCCATTGTCCAATTACTTTTGGTCCCTTGAAAAAGAGGATGCTATGCATTACAGAGCTATGATTCCTAAACCCTTTCTCCGATTTGGATGTGGAAACTCTCATATTGCAGCTGGGAGTGTGCACTTTCAGCCCATATTATATATATAATTGTATTTCTGAACATGTTTTTGTAAACAGCTAAAATAACAAAACTTGTGTCACTGTCCAAATATTTCTGGCCCTAACTGTACATACTTAGTATGAAGCCCCCAGATTATGGAGATGATAAACCTTGACGTCCCTGTTGTGTAAACCATCATTAGTGCCACGTATGAGGGAGCAGGTAAAGAGCATTAACGTTTTAAAGGGCTCATCCCATCAGATCCAGACCGGTTAAGCCTGAGATGTCGCATAGGTCAGGAATGACGTATGGCAATATTTTCCTTTAGGTAACATTCCCATCCATACACTATAATTGTATGAGTTATAGTTAATGCATAAGACATTTACATGACCCTCCACTCGGGGTTATAGAGCTGCGTCCTACAAAGAGAATCTTCTTCTGTCGTCCGTTATCCGGATACAGATTAATGCTCCTCCGACATTACCCGATGTTACCAAATAACTATGGCGCCAACCGGCAACAATTTTTGGACTATTGAAAGACTAATTTAGACATTTTAATGATGCGGTAGGAAAGTAGCCGCTTATATGGCCGTTCGTACAATGGAAAGCAAAGGAGCCACCGCTTAGATCCCACCGGTGTTGAGGTAATCCAGCTGACTTTTAAAAGCAAAATTATAACCCTTGACAAGAGTAGGTTCTGGTCCTGGCTCTGTAAACCTGTAGACCAGAAGAGTGAGACCTATCCTGGTGTAACAGGACAGATTAGGCCATAATATACCCGGGGTATATTCTGGCCTGGCACACTTTAACTCCGGGTATATTCTAGGCGGCTGGGTTAATCTGGCTTGTTACACCGGGTCTGGGCTCTACTCCTTTGAATACATTATAATTGCATGAGTTACATCCATTGCAGAAGCCATTTACATGACCCTCCACTCAGGGTTATAGAGCTGCATCCTACAAAGAGAATCTCCCCCTGTCCGTCACTCCAGTGTCCAGCTATAGGTTAATGCTCCTAGAATATTATGCAATGTTACCAAATAACTATGGTGCTGACAGTCAACAATTTTTAGACTATTGAGTGTCTAATTTAGGAGAGCAGTCTCTTGTGTGGCCCTTTGTACAATGGAAAGCAAAGAAGCCACCGGTTAGATTCCACCAGTGTTGAGGAAATCTAGTGGACATTTAAAGGCAAAATTATTACACTTGACAAGAGTAGGTTCTGGTCGGCCGTGTTAATAGGTAGAGTGTTACACACCGGTCCTGGGTTTGGGCTTTGCGCCCTATGCCCCAGTCCACTTAACTTTCTCTTTCTCCATGTTGGGCTTTCCAAGTAGCTCGATGTGCCACCATGTACTTAACTTCCTAGTCCTATATAAGGTTTCCAAGACACACACCTCTGTCTTGGTATTAAGACTTCAATGTTCCCAGCACTTTTATTTTGTCTGTGCACAACAACCTTCCAATTCCACAGCTACCTACCAGTTTCCAGTATCCGACAACCTGCCTGTGGCACCTGAACAACCTGAGTGTAGCTTCTGGTTGCACAACTACCTACCTGCCTACGACTTCATGTATTCCACAACCTGCTCGCAGTCGACAGGAAGTTCTATCTTCAGCTACCTACCTGCCTGTGATCTCCATGACCTTTCTTGGCTGTCTGCAGCTCCCAGTTCCACAGCTATGTACCCGCCTGCAGTTCCCGATATCGGACAACTTGCGGCACCAGAACATCCTGTCTACAGCTACCTTCCTTCCTGTGGTTTCAAGTATCGCACAACTGGCCTGCAGCATCAGAACATCCTATCTGCAGCTTCCAGTTGCACAGCTACTTTCCTGCCTGCAGTTTCATGTATTGCACAACCTGCCTGCAGTCTCCAGATGTCCTATCTGTGGCTTCCAGTTCCAAAGTTACCTACTTTGTAATAAACACAGAACATTGGAGCAAAGCTGCTGCTTCTGATGTAATAAACACAGAACACTGGGACAAAGCTGCTGCTTCTGATGTAATAAACACAGAACACTGGGACAAAGCTGCTGCTTCTGATGTAATAAACGCAGAACACTTGGACAAAGCTGCTGCTTCTGATGTAATAAGGACAGAACATTGGGACAAAGTTGCTGCTTCTGATGTAATAAGGACAGAACACTGGGACAAAGCTGCTGCTTCTGATGTAATAAGCACAGAACACTGGGACAAAGCTGCTGCTTCTGATGTAATAAGCACAGAACACTGGGACAAAGCTGCTGCTTCTGATGTAATAAGCACAGAACACTGGGACAAAGCTGCTGCTTCTGATGTAATAAACACAGAACACTGGGACAAAGCTGCTGCTTCTGATGTAATAAACACAGAACACTGGGACAAAGCTGCTGCTTCTGATGTAATAAGCACAGAACATTGGGACAAAGCTGCTGCTTCTGATGTAATAAGCACAGAACACTGGGACAAAGCTGCTGCTTCTGATGTAATAAACACAGAACACTGAGACAAAGCTGCTGCTTCTGATGGAATAAGCACAGAACACTGAGACAAAGCTGCTGCTTCTGATGTAATAACACAGAACATTGGGACAAAGCTGCTGCTTCTGATGTAATAAGCACAGAACACTGGGACAAAGCTGCTGTTTCTGATGGAATAAGCACAGAACACTGGGACAAAGCTGCTGCTTCTGATGGAATAAGCACAGAACACTGGGACAAAGCTGCTGCTTCTGATGTAATAAGCACAGAACACTGGGACAAAGCTGCTGCTTCTGATGAATAAGCACAGAACACTGGGACAAAGCTGCTGCTTCTGATGTAATAGGCACAGAACACTGGGACAAAGCTGCTGCTTCTGATGCATTTCTATCTCAGGGGGGCTGCTTTGTTACGTACATACGAGATCTCAATGATTTTAATTTGGAGCCCACACACATAGTCTAATATGTCACATGCTAAATGGTGACGACATCTCCAGGATATTTCCTGCCTGCAGTTTCCAGTATCTCAACTATCTACCTGTGTTCTCCAGTCCCTCTGCTGTCTGTTTCCTGTATGCTTCCCTGCTGCACTGACGCCCGTGCCGGACCTTTGATTTAGAGAATTTACCTTCCCTAGTAAGAGCCTCAACAGTATAACACTATATCAGTACAATGGTGATATTACTATGATTATTATATGTTTGGATTCATATTTAACTACTCTTGGCATTTTTGTTTCCGGTTCTTACAGAAATAGTTTGGCCTTTGTTAACCCGGGCCCTGGAGCCTAGGGGCCCCAAAAGTCCCTTTGGCCTATAGAAAAAGGCTAATGCTATTAAAGATTTGCAATAATCAAGTTACACCACTCATTTTTCCTGCTTGCACGTCGATTATTCCCTTCTTTTGACCGGTGTCGTTATCATCGGATCATTTTAATTGCTCACTTTTTGTTTCATTGTTGCGGCTGATCGGTCTATGCTCGGGGTCTATCTACACAAGTTCACAGATCCTTCCTAGATTTGCAGTAATGAGCTGGATCTTACCTTGCTGGGATGAGATCTTCCTCCTGCAGATTAGTTGTATACCCCGGTCTCGGTAATTGAGCCTCACGCTGGGTGTTGGAGCTTATTAATAGCTACTTAGAGCAGCTGCTGACATCATTAAGTACTGAGCCGTCAAACGCGTCTGAAGTTACAACTTACATCCAGGACAGATTAACTGCAACCGACTAAAGCCAACCGTGATACTATGAACTGGGTGATGCCACATATGCATTTATTTTACAGAATAGGAATCTGAATGGATATTTTGATATATAGCACACTCAGATGTTTTGCTCTATAATCATCAATTTAGTTAATTGAGATGGAGAAACCCTGGTGGACCTATCTAGGCTTGGAGAAGACCTGGTGGACCTATCTAGGCTTGGAGAAGGACCTGGTGGACTATCTAGGCTTGAGAAGACCCTGGTGGATCCTATTGGGCTTGTAGAAGGCCCTGGTGGGCATATCTAGGCTTGGAGAAGGACACTGGTGGACCTATCTAGGCTTGGAGAAGACCCTGGTGGATCCATCTGGCTTGGAGAAGACTTGGTGGATCTATCTAGGCTTGGAGAAGACATTGGTGGATCCATCTAGGCTTGGAGAAGACATGGTGGACTCTTCTAGGCTTGGAGGGTCTTCTCCAAGCCTGGATATAGGTTCAATCAGGGTGCTTCCAAGTCTAGATGGATAACTTGGGCTTCTCAAGACTATAAAAGTCACAGGTGCCTTCTCCAAGCCTAGAAGGTCAACCAGGGCCTTCTCCAAGCTAGATAGTCCACCAGGGCCTTCTTCCCAAACTAGATAGGTCCACAGGTCTTCTCCAAGCCTAGATAGGTCCACCAGGTCCTTCTCCAAGCCTAGATAGGTCCACCAGGTCCTTCTCCAAGCCTAGATAGGTCCACTAGGTCTTCTCCAAGCCTAGATAGTCCACCGGGCCTTCTCCAAGCCTAGATAGGTCCACCAGGGCCTTCTTCAAGCCTAGATATGTCCACCAGGGCCTTCTACAAGCCCATATAGGTCAACCAGGGTCTTCAATAGAAAAATAGTCCGCAGCACCTCAATCGGATAAATGGGTCTAATCTGAGCCCTATAGTGGAGCGTTTCACTCAAAATAAGCCATCATAGAATATAATACATACATCCAAATGAAGGCTGTAGCCCTTGCAGACAGTGAAAAAGAGGAAAAAAAAGGGATTAAAAATGAAAATAAAAGAGTTTGTGATGCCAGCTGAAGATGTCCACTAGGTGGCCGCCCCTGCATGTAGAGTTCCCAAAGGATAGGTGTTTTTGCAGTGAGATGGTATAACCACCCTTCAGCACGGAGCAGGCCCTTTAGCATTGAAGATGGATGATGGTGGTTGTAGTTGCAGAGGAGCAGTGAAGAAGTGTGGAAAGAAAACAGCAGATCAAACAGATTCTTGCAGTTCTTTACCTTTACTGTGATGATCCATAAGGCAAGTCCAGGGTAATTGCAGAACCAGGCACACAGTTCAAGCCAGTCTGGAAAGAACTGAAGTCCGCTCTCCTGGGCTGCGGTATTATGGCCTCCCTGCAGACTACTTGGCTTAAACTTGCCAGTCCCTTTGTGGCTCTCTCAGTTTCTGTAAGTTAGTGGGTACCCTCCAGCCAGGCAGTTGATGCGGACCCTGCGAGCGACTACTTCACCTCAGTCCTCTGTGCCACTGGATGGACCCACCAAAGGTAACTATTGGGCATAAAGTTCAGCAGTCTCCAGGTTCCATGGCGAGATCGAGGAGACCTGACCACTTGGGCCAGGTACCCTTCTGTCCCTCTGCCCGGCCCGAAGTCCTGCAGCAGATATGTCCTGTCGGCCTCCTGGCCTGACTGCACTGAGACTCTCCTGTTGCCTACCTCTCCCTTCCTATCCTAACTCTTCCCTCCAAGCAGGAATGGGGGTCTGCCTGGGTGGATCTCTTCCGCCCTCAACTCTCTGGTTGGAGTTTGCATAGTGTTGGATGCTTTGGGTTTCCAGCATGGGGCACCTCAATTCTTTACAGACAGATTGTAAACAATGCAGGGGCGCCACACAGTCATATCTAATGAAACACAAAAATAGCATTTCCTGATATATTACAATATGGAACCAAACTGCAAACCTTCATGATTGTTGGTTTGAGCAAGTGAAAAAAAAATTAGGGGGCAATTTTTTTTTTGCATTTTCTGTCTTGCTTATATCCGGACATAACAATGTGGACACGGCCTCTGTTTTTGGACAGAATAATATTTGTTTAATTTTGCGGTAGTTTTCCTGGCCCGACGCATTGTGTTTATCTCTTTTCTGTTCTCGTCCTCGTGTTTCATTACTCCGGCTCTGTGCGTCCTGTGTGTCCTCCTGCACAAATACATTATGTTCCCTGTTCTTTAACCTTTAGACAACATCGTTAGCTTAAATTAATACAATATGGCGTCTGGAGTCACATTTATCATTCTAAATCATAACTAATACAAATCTATATATTGTATTGTTTAATATACCATGTATTCAGATAGATACCGTATTTTTTGCTTTATGAGACACACACTGATTATAAGACGCACACCAAATTTACTGAAGGAAAGAAAAAATAAAATGTTTAATGTTAAATGGGGTCCGGCTTACAATCAGTAAATATCTCCCTCATCCTGGTACATGACCCCCCCCATCCTGGTATATATGTCCTCATCCTGGTATATATGATCCCCATCCTGGTATATATGTCCTCATCCTGGTATATATGTCCTCATCCTGGTATATATGGTCCCCATCCTGGTATATATGTCCCTCATCCTGGTATATATGTTCCCCATCCTGGTATATATGTCCTCATCCTGGTATATATGGTCCCCATCCTGGTATATATGTCCTCATCCTGGTATATATGTCCTCATCCTGGTACATGACCCCCCATCCTGGTATATATGATCCCCATCCTGGTATATATGTTCCCATCCTGGTATATATGTCCTCATCCTGGTATATATGATCCCCATCCTGGTATATATGATCCCCATCCTGGTATATATGATCCCCATCCTGATATATATATGATCCCCATCCTGGTATGTATGATCCTCATCCTGGTATGTATGATCCCCATCCTGGTATATATGTCTCCATCCTGGTATATATGTCTCCATCCTGGTATATATGATCCCATCCTGGTATATATGATCCCCATCCTGGTATATATGATCCCCATCCTGGTATATATGATCCCATCCTTGTATAAATGATCCCCATCCTTGTATATATGATCCTCATCCTGGTATATATGATCCCCATCCTGGTATATATGATCCCCATCCTGGTATATATGATCCCCATCCTTGTATAAATGATCCCATCCTTGTATATATGATCCTCATCCTGGTATATATGATCCTCATTCTGGTATATATGATCCCCATCCTGGTATATATGTCCCCCATCCTGATATATATGTCTCCATCCTGGTATATATGATCCCCATCCTGGTATATATGTCCCCCATCCTGATATATATGTCTCCATCCTGGTATATATGATCCCCATCCTGGTATATATGATCCCCATCCTGGTATATATGATCCCCATCCTGGTATATATGATCCCCATCCTGTATAAATGATCCCCATCCTTGTATATATGATCCTCATCCTGGTATATATGATCCCCATCCTGGTATATATGTCCCCATCCTGATATATATGTCTCCATCCTGGTATATATGATCCCCATCCTGGTATATATGATCCCCATCCTGGTATATATGATCCCCATCCTTGTATATATGATCCTCATCCTGGTATATATGATCCCCATCCTGATATATATGATCCTCATCCTGGTATATATGATCCTATCCTTGTATATATGATCCTCATCCTGGTATATATGATCCCCATCCTTGTATATATGATCCCCATCCTGGTATATATGATCCCCATCCTGGTATATATGTCCCCATCCTGATATATATATGATCCTCATCCTGGTATATATGTCCCCATCCTGATATATATGTTCCCCATCCTGGTATATATGTCCCCATCCTGATATATATGTCCCCATCCTGGTATATGTGTCCTCCATCCTGGTATATAGGTCCCTCATCCTGGTATATATGATCCTCATCCTGGTATATATGTCCCCATCCTGGTTTTATAGGATCCTCATCCTGGTATATATGTTCCCCATCCTGGTATATATGATCCTCATCCTGGTATATATGATCCTCATCCTGGTATATATGTCCCCATCCTGGTATATACAATCTCCTTCTTGGTATATATGTTCCCCATTCTGGTATATACAGTCCCCTTCCTGGTATATATGGTTCTCATCCTGGTATATATGACCCCATCCTGGTTATACAGTGCCATTCCTGGTATATATGGTTTTTGTCCTGGTATATACAGTCCCCTTCCTGGAATATATGGTGGTCCTCCTGTATATATGTTCCCATCCTGTATAATCCTTCATCCTTGTACATGGCCCCTCCATCCTGGCATAATATCCCATCCTTGTGCATGTCCCCCTATCCTGAACCCACCATGGGTTACCGTGGGGGGTGGAGCAAAGGAGCAGGAGGCAGGGTCCATGGAGGATGGGGCAGTGGGACACGACTGCGGGACCAGAGTTGCAGGGGTATTGCAGCGGTGTGTGCTGGCGGCCGCCATTTTCTGGGTTCCTGCAGGCATTGGCAAGCTGTGACTCTGCCTCTGCCACCCAGAACTTCCAGATTATGGCTGTGGACGCAGCACATGCGCAGATCAAGATCAAGTCCTTGGTGGCCGAGTCAGAGTCGCAGCTTGCCAATGCCTGCAGGAATGTATAAAATGGTGGGCACTGGTGCACATCGCCGTGACACCCCTGCAGCTGAGGTCCCGCAGCCTCGTCCCTCTGCCCTCATCCTCAGTGCATCCTGCACCTTCGCTCCACCACCGCAACCCCCCCCAGGTAAGTGAAAAAAAAACAAGATTCGGATTGTAAGGCGTATCACTATTCTTTTATCTGGGGGGGGGGGGAAAAGTGCGTCATCTAATCTACTATGAAGGTTTGGTACCTTGTTAGCGAGTTGAAAAAAAGATAGGTAGCGCTCAGTGGGAGAAACAACATACAGGGTGGGCCATCTATATGGATACACCTAAATAAAACAGGAATGGTGGTGATATCAACTTCCTGTTTATAGCCCATTAGTATTTGGGAGGGGGAGAACCTTTCCAGACGGGGGGTGACCGTGGCGGCCATTTTGAAGTCGGCCATTTTGGATCCAACTTTATTTTTTTCAATGTGAAGAGGGTCATGTGACACATCAAACGTATTGAGAATTTCATAAGAAAAACAGTGGTGAGCTTGGTGTTAACGTAACTTTATTCTTTCATGAGTTATTTACAAGTTTATGACCACTTACACAATGTGTTCACAGTGCTGCCCATTGTGTTGGATTGTCAATACAACCCTCTTCTCTATGACAATTTTCATATTGTCTTTGTTGTGTCCTGGATGATAGAAATGTTTGGCCGCAGGTAAATAGACTGTTTGTTGCAGAGACAGTGGGACCACCATCAGACCTCTGAGCCTACATGCCTATTGGGACCATAAAACATTTCACACCACTAATCTAAGCTAATTAAGGATTCTCTCTCTAAGCTCAGTACTTATTTATTTAAATGCTCATTTATTATACCGCCTCTGTTCTGGTTGTGTATATATTTGTGTTTCTTCAGATACTTTGTTCTCGAGACCTTGCTGCTTTGTAACATCATTATTATTATTTATTATTATAGTAATAATAATTCTATGGCGCTTTACATGTGGAAAGGGTATACAAAGACAAGTACAATGTACATGGACAGCATATGGCATACAGGTACAGAAGGAGAGAGGACGCTGTCCGCAAGAGCTCACAATCTACGAGGGGCAGGTGATGATACATTAGGAGAGGGTAGAGTTGGTGGTGTGGTGGTTTGGTGGACCGAGGCTCACAGCAGGTTGAAGGCTTGTCAGAAGAGGTGGGTCTTCAGGTTCCTTTTGAAGGATTCCGGAGTCGGTGAGAGTCTGATGTGTTGGGGCAGAGACTTCCAGAGTATGGGGGATGCATGGGTGAAGTCTTGTATGCAGTTGTGGGAAGAAGAGATAAGAGGGGAGCAGAGGAAGAGATCGTGAGTGGAGCGCAGGTTGCGTGAGGTTAGGTATCGGGGAGACCATGGCACAGATGTACGGAGGAGACAGATTGTGAACGGCTTTGTAGGTCATAGTTAGTGTTTTAAACCGGGACCTCTGAGAAATGGGGAGCCAGTGAAGGGCTCGGCAGAGAGGAGAGATTGAGGAATAGCGGGGAGACAGGTGGATTAGTCGGGCAGCAGAGTTTAGGGTAGATTGGAGAGGTGCAAAGAGTGCTAGAGGGGAGGCCAGAGAGCAGGAGGTTGCAATAATCGAGGCGGGAAATGATGAGGTCATGGACAAGTGTTTTTGCAGTGTCGAGGTCAAGGAATGAATGGATCTGGGAAATGTTTTTGAGTTGGAGTCGGCAGGAGGAGTCGAGGATTACCCCGAGGCACCGAGCGTGGGGGACAAGGGAAAGTGAGCAGCCGTTAACAGTGATGGAAAGGTCGGGTGGGGGGGAGAGTGGGTTGGGCGAAAAATGATATTCTGTTTTGTCCATGTTCAGTTTCAAAAAGTGAGGAGAAAAGAAAGATGAGATATAGCGGACAGACATTGCGGAACTATGGATTGCAAGGAGGTGATGACAGGTCTGGAGAGATAGATCTGAGTGTCATCAGTGTAGAGGTGATACTGAAGGGGGCCGAGAACCGAGCCTTGGGGGACACTGACAGAAAGGGGATAGGGTGAAGAGGTGGTGTGGGAGAGGGTGGCGCTGAAATTCCGGTCAGTTAGATATGAGGAGATCCAGGAGAGGGCAACGCCAGTAAAACCAAGAGATTCCAGAATCTGTAGCAGAAGGAAATGGTCAACAGTGTCGAAGGCGGAAGATAGGTCAAGGAGGAGGAGGACAGAATAGAGTCATTTGCTGTTGGCGGTTAATATGTTGTTGGTAACTTTGGTTAAGGCTGTTTCGAAGGAGTGGTGCGGTCGGAAGCCAGATTGCAAGTGGTCCAGAAGAGAGGAGGAGAGGTGGGAGGACAGTTCAAGATGGATGTGGTATTCCAGTAGTTTTGAGACAAAGGGGAGAAGTGATATTGGGTGATAGTTAGAAACATGATGGGTCAAGGGAGGGTTTTTTGAGGATGGGTGTGATCAAGGCGTGTTTGAAGGATGAGGGGAAGGTGCCAGTGGTAAGTGATAGGTTGAAAAGATGGGTTAGGGTTGGGATGAAGACAGAGGTGAGGCTGGGAATGAGGTGGGATGGGAGTGGGTCAAGGGCACTGGTGGTGAGGTGTGATTTTAATAGGAGGGAGGAGAGCTGATCTTCTGACAAAGTGGAGAAGCAGCCTTTGGAAGGAGAGAACAATGAAGTGAGAAGAGGCTGCGGGGACAGTGGGCCAAAGCTGCCTCGGATGTTATCGATCTTCTGTTTAAAGAAAGAGGCAAAGTCTTCAGCCGAGATAAGAGGAGAGGGAGGAGGTGCAGGGGGACGGAGTAGAGAATTGAACGTCTTAAATAGCTGTTTGGGAATGTGAGACAGGGAGGTTATTAAAGAAAGGAAGTAGTCTTGTTTGTCATAAATTATATATTTGTTAGCTATTAAAAGGAATGACAACTGCAAGATTATTATATTGTTTCTCCCACTGACAGCAATCTTCTTTTTGCACTATATATATATATATACAGTTAGGGCCAGAAATATTTGGACAGTGACACAAGTTTTGTTATTTTAGCTGTTTACAAAAACATGTTCAGAAATACAATTATATATATAATATGGGCTGAAAGTGTACACTCCCAGCTGCAATATGAGAGTTTCCACATCTAAATCGGAGAAAGGGTTTAGGAATCATAGCTCTGTAATGCATAGCCTCCTCTTTTTCAAGGGACCAAAAGTAATTGGACAATGGACTCTAAGGGCTGCAATTAACTCTGAAGGCGTCTCCCTCGTTAACCTGTAATCAATGAAGTAGTTAAAAGGTCAGGGGTGGATTCCAGGTGTGTGGTTTTGCATTTGGAAGCTGTTGCTGTGACCAGACAACATGCGGTCAAAGGAACTCTCAATTGAGGTGAAGCAGAACATCCTGAGGCTGAAAAAAAAAGAATAAATCCATCAGAGAGATAGCAGACATGCTTGGAGTAGCAAAATCAACAGTTGGGTACATTCTGAGAAAAAAGGAATTGACTGGTGAGCTTGGGAACTGTAAAAGGCCTGGGCGTCCACGGATGACAACAGTGGTGGATGATCGGCGCATACTTTATTTGGTGAAGAAGAACCCGTTCACAACATCAACTGAAGTCCAGAACACTCTCAGTGAAGTAGGTGTATCTGTCTCTAAGTCAACAGTAAAGAGAAGACTCCATGACAGTAAATACAAAGGGTTCACATCTAGATGCAAACCATTCATCAATTCCAAAAATAGACAGGCCAGAGTTAAATTTGCTGAAAAACACCTCAAGAAGCCAGCTCAGTTCTGGAAAAGTATTCTATGGACAGATGAGACAAAGATCAACTTGTACCAGAATGATGGGAAGAAAAAAGTTTGGAGAAGAAAGGGAACGGCACATGATCCAAGGCACACCACATCCTCTGTAAAACATGGTGGAGGCAACGTGATGGCATGGGCATGCATGGCTTTCAATGGCACTGGGTCACTTGTGTTTATTGATGACATAACAGCAGACAAGAGTAGCCGGATGAATTCTGAAGTGTACCGGGATATACTTTCAGCCCAGATTCAGCCAAATGCTGCAAAGTTGATTGGACGGCGCTTCATAGTACAGATGGACAATGACCCCAAGCATACAGCCAAAGCTACCCAGGAGTTCATGAGTGCAAAAAAGTGGAACATTCTGCAATGGCCAAGTCAATCACCAGATCTTAACCCAATTGAGCATGCATTTCACTTGCTAAAATGCAGACTTAAGACGGAAAGACCCACAAACAAGCAAGACCTGAAGGCTGCGGCTGTAAAGGCCTGGCAAAGCATTAAGAAGGAGAAAACCCAGCGTTTGGTGATGTCCATGGGTTCCAGACTTAAGGCAGTGATTGCCTCCAAAGGATTCGCAACAAAATATTGAAAATAAAAATATTTTGTTTGGGTTATGTTTATTTGTCCAATTACTTTTGACCTCCTAAAATGTGGAGTGTTTGTAGAGAAATGTGTACAATTCCTACATTTTCTATCAGATATTTTTGTTCAACCCTTCAAATTAAACGTTACAATCTGCACTTGAATTCTGTTGTAGAGGTTTCATTTCAAATCCAATGTGGTGGCATGCAGAGGCCAACTCGCCAAAATTGTGTCACTGTCCAAATATTTCTGGCCCTAACTGTATATGGTATAATATGAGGAATGCAATGTTTTGTACTTTCTGCATATTTAAGTTAATGTAGTTGGAAATGTTTGCAGCTCTCCGGCCTCATTCACCTAACCTCATCTATGGAGCAGCTTTGCCTGCGTGAAGGGATTACATTACCTGATTGTCTTGGAGCTATATTTGGAGGAATGCCTGAGTAAGCATATATCTAATCTGTGACATCAGAGGACGAATGTACAGAATGTGAGAGCAGATGGAGGAATGAAGGAAGGAAGACATACATTTATATCATCACACACTCAATTATTCAGCCCATCAGTGTCTGTAGAAATCTTCCTGGGATCATTTGAAGTCAGTATCTATGAATACAGCTGTGAAGCATAGTACAGGAGAATAGTGAGTGCAGCTCTGGAGTATAATACAGGAGGTAACTCAGGATCAGTAATGTAATGTATGTACACAGTGACTGCACCAGGAGAATAGTGGGTGCAGCTCTGGAGTATAATACAGGAGGTAACTCAGGATCAGTAATGTAATGTATGTACACAGTGACTGCAGCAGCAGAATAGTGAGTGCAGCTCTGGAGTATAATACAGGAGGTAACTCAGGATCAGTAATGTAATGTATGTACACAGTGACTGCACCAGCAGAATAGTGAGTGCAGCTCTGGAGTATAATACAGGAGGTATCTCAGGATCAGTAATGTATGTACACAGTGACTGCACCAGCAGAATAGTGAGTGCAGCTCTGGAGTATAATACAGGAGGTAACTCAGGATCAGTAATGTAATGTATGTACACGGTGACTGCACCAGCAGAATAGTGAGTGCAGCTCTGGAGTATAATACAGGAGGTAACTCAGGATCAGTAATGTAATGTATGTACACAGTGACTGCACCAGCTGAATAGTGAGTGCAGCTCTGGAGAATAATACAGGAGGTAACTCAGGATCAGTAATGTAATGTATGTACACAGTGAGTGCACCAGCAGAATAGTGAGTGCAGCTCTGGAGTATAATACAGGAGGTAACTCAGGATCAGTAATGTAATGTATGTACACAGTGACTGCACCAGCAGAATAGTGAGTGCAGCTCTGGAGTATAATACAGGAGGTAACTCAGGATCAGTAATGTAATGTATGTACACAGCGACTGCACCAGCAGAATAGTGAGTGCAGCTCTGGAGTATAATACAGGAGGTAACTCAGGATCAGTAATGTAATGTATGTACACAGTGACTGCACCAGCAGAATAGTGAGTGCAGCTCTGGAGTACAATACGGGAGGTAACTCAGGATCAGTAATGTAATGTATGTACACCGTGACTGCACCAGCAGAATAGTGAGTGCAGCTCTGGAGTACAATACAGGAGGTAACTCAGGATCAGTAATGTAATGTATGTACTAGTGATGGGCGAATCCTAAATTACTCGGAATCGCTTGACTGTAGCGAGTCCGAGCACAGGACTCGCTACTCGTTGCGAGTCTAGCGAGTCCAATGTTAATGAATGGGGAAGCGAGTAATAGCGAGTAGTGTGAGATTTACAAATCGCAGATGTGTCTCGGAAGCTTCAGCCTGAAGCAATCCTAGTTTTGTCATTTATTTGCATTGGACTCGTTTACTTTGCAACTGTAATCGCTGGGAAACTCGCACAGATAAGAGTCCTGTCTCCTCAGTGTGCTGGCTGCCACAGCTCCAGGGTCGTAGAGCCCGCCTGCTGCCTGATGTAGCAGTGCTGAGATTGTTCTCAGTCTGCTCATTCCCTGTGTACAGACATGAATGTCTGTGCACAGAGATGATGTAGCAGAGCTGAGATTGTTCTCAGTTTGCTCATTCCCTGTGTACAGACATGAATGTCTGTGCACAGAGATGATGTAGCAGAGCTGAGATTGTTCTCAGTCTGCTCATTCCCTGTGTACAGACATGAATGTCTGTGCACAGAGATGATGTAGCAGAGCTGAGATTGTTCTCAGTCTGCTTATTCCCTGTGCATAGACATCTATATCTAAGCACAGGGGATGTAGCAGAGAGGACATCGCGTTTTGGACTGCGTCGGACGGAAGAGGATTTTTTTAATTAAAGATGGAGTCCCTAATGGCTTTTTTTTTTATTTCTAATAAAAAATTTTCCTTGTGTTGTGTTTTTTTTAAAACAATTTATTAGAAATTCATGGCGGTCATGTCTAATATTGGCGTGACCGCCATAAATTTCGGGCTTAGGGCCAGCTGATAATACAAAGCTGGCCCTAACCTCTTTATTACCCAGCGTGCCACCGCTACCAGGGCCGCTGGAAGAGCGGGGTTCAGCGCCAGAGGATGGCGCTTCAATGAACGCGCCATCTTCTGGGGCGGCTGCGGGCTGCAATTTGCAGCGGGGGGTGCCCAGAAAGCTTGGGCATCCCTGCGCTGCGGATTCCAGCCCCCAGCTGCTTAGCTGTACCTGGCTAGACATAGAAATTGCGCGGAGCCCCACGCATTTTTTTTAATTATTTCATGAAATTCTGAGATTCTGACTCTGAGACTCTGACTCTGAAATTCATGAAATAATAAAAAAAAAATGCGTGGGGCTCCGCGCAATTTCTATGTCTAGCCAGGTACAGCTAAGCAGCTGGGGGCTGGAATCCGCAGCGCAGGGATGCCCAAGCTTTCTGGGCACCCCCCGCTGCAAATTGCAGCCCGCAGCCGCCCCAGAAGATGGCGCGTACATTGAAGCGCCATCCTCTGGCGCTGAACCCCGCTCTTCCAGCGGCCCTGGTAGCGGTGGCACGCTGGGTAATAAAGAGGTTAGGGCCAGCTTTGTATTATCAGCTGGCCCCAAGCCCGAAATTTATGGCGGTCACGCCAATATTAGACATGACCGCCATGAATTTCTATTAAATTGTTTTAAAAAAAACACAACACACGGAAAATTTTTTATTAGAAATAAAAAAAAAGCCATTAGGGACTCCATCTTTAATTAAAAAAATCCTCTTCCGTCCGACGCAGTCCAAAACGCGATGTCCTCTCTGCTACATCCCCTGTGCATAAATATAGATGTCTATGCACAGGGAATAAGCAGACTGAGAACAATCTCAGCTCTGCTACATCATCTCTGTGCACAGACATTCATGTCTGTACACAGGGAATGAGCAGACTGAGAACAATCTCAGCTCTGCTACATCATCTCTGTGCACAGACATTCATGTCTGTACACAGGGAATGAGCAGACTGAGAACAATCTCAGCACTGCTACATCATCTCTGTGAGCAGGCAGGCTCTAGGACCCTGGAGCTGCACAGAGAAGACAGCTGGACTCGGCTCGCAAAGAAACAGCAGTTATCTGCGAGTTTCCCTGCTATCACTGGCACAGTAGCCAGTGATTACTCGCACGAGTCTAATGCAAACAATGGCAATCCTAGTTTTGTCAGCGTTTCTGACAAAACTAGGATTGATATTGATTTGCATTGGACTCGTGCGAGTAATCACTGGGAAACTCGCAGAGTACCGAGTCCTGCGAGTCCCTTACTACTCGCCGAGTAACGAGTCCTAGCGAGTAGATTCGCCCATCCCTAGTATGTACACAGTGCCTGCACCAGCAGAATAGTGAGTGCAGCTCTGGGTATAATACAGGAGGTAACTCAGGATCAGTAATGTAATGTATGTACACAGTGACTGCACCAGCAGAATAGTGAGTGCAGCTCTGGAGTATAATACAGGAGGTAACTCAGGATCAGTAATGTAATGTATGTACACAGTGACTGCACCAGCAGAATAGTGAGTGCAGCTCTGGGGTATAATACAGGAGGTAACTCAGGATCAGTAATGTAATGTATGTACACAGTGACTGCACCAGCAGAATAGTGAGTGCAGCTCTGGAGTATAATACAGGAGGTAACTCAGGATCAGTAATGTAATGTATGTACACAGTGACTGCACCAGCAGAACAGTGAGTGCAGCTCTGGAGTATAATACAGGAGGTAACTCAGGATCAGTAATGTAATGTATGTACACAGTGACTGCACCAGCAGAACAGTGAGTGCAGCTCTGGAGTATAATACAGGAGGTAACTCAGGATCAGTAATGTAATGTATGTACACAGTGACTGCACCAGCAGAACAGTGAGTGCAGCTCTGGGGTATAATACAGGAGGTAACTCAGGATCAGTAATGTAATGTATGTACACAGTGACTGCACCAGCAGAATAGTGAGTGCAGCTCTGGAGTATAATACAGGAGGTAACTCAGGATCAGTAATGTAATGTATGTGCACAGTGACTCCACCAGCAGAATAGTGAGTGCAGCTCTGGAGTATAATACAGGAGGTAACTCAGGATCAGTAATGTAATGTATGTACATAGTGGCTGCACCAGCAGAATAGTGAGTGCAGCTCTGGAGTATAATACAGGAGGTAACTCAGGATCAGTAATGTAATGTATGTGCACAGTGACTGCACCAGCAGAATAGTGAGTGCAGCTCTGGAGTATAAATACAGGAGGTAACTCAGGATCAGTAATGTAATGTATGTACACAGTGACTGCACCAGCAGAATAATGAGTGCAGCTCTGGAGTATAATACAGGAGGTAACTCAGGATCAGTAATGTAATGTATGTACACAGTGACTGCACCACAGAATAGTGAGTGCAGCTCTGGAGTATAATACAGGAGGTAACTCAGGATCAGTAATGTAATGTATGTACACAGTGACTGCACCAGCAGAATAGTGAGTGCAGCTCTGGAGTATAATACAGGAGGTAACTCAGGATCAGTAATGTAATGTATGTACACAGTGACTGCACCAGTAGAATAATGAGTGCACCTCTGGGGTATAATACAGGAGGTAACTCAGGATCAGTAATGTAATGTATGTACACAGTGACTGCACCACAGAATAGTGAGTGCAGCTCTGGAGTATAATACAGGAGGTAACTCAGGATCAGTAATGTAATGTATGTACACAGTGACAGCACCAGCAGAATAGTGAGTGCAGCTCTGGAGTATAATACAGGAGGTAACTCAGGATCAGTAATGTAATGTATATACACAGTGACTCCACCAGCAGAATAGTGAGTGCAGCTCTGGAGTATAATACATGAGGTAACTCAGGATCAGTAATGTAATGTATGTACACAGTGACTCCACCAGCAGAATAGTGAGTGCAGCTCTGGAGTATAATACAGGAGGTAACTATGTATGCCATATATATCTAAATATATGTACTGCTTATGTGTAAAAAAATGTATATGCAATCTTCATTTTCTAATATCAGCCACACATTTATGTGTTCAGACAAAAATATTTTCTTCTCCTAATAACGTCATCCATCATTCACTGCGCAGCTCATAATTGTGTCAGGGCCGGCCAAGTGTAACAGGGACTATTCCAAGGTTAAGAAAATGTTGGGAGCCTAAATATACAAGTAGTTGGAGACAGATATCTGAATTGGAGCATTGCCTGTCGGTGGCCGGACCCCTGTCCTGTATCTGGAGGGTCTATTACTTCTGTACGGTGTCTATACCTGAATCAATAATCAGACAGATGTTTTTGTAAAAAAATCTCTTTATTCATTGTGACATTATAACAATATTATAAATAGACCACCTATATATATATATAATAAATAAGTACAGGAAATTATCCTACATATTGTGTATAACAGGCGAAGAGTTCATGGCTGCCCAAACTACTGAATCCCAGCACCACTTGCAAGGCATGCTGGGTATTTAAAGGGGAATTCTACCTAATTGTATTGAACCTGTAAGACGTGTTAGAAAGTAACAAAATCCGTCATCATCGGAAAGTCTTCAGTGCATAAATGACAGTGCAAAGTGTCGCTCCAAAAGTGATACATTGTGCCTTGTGCTGGCTCTGAGGGGGTGGAGCTTGTGTTATGTGCTGGCTCTGCGGGGGTGGAGCTTGTGGAATGTGCTGTCTCTGAGGGGGTGGAGCTTGTTATGTGCTAGCTCTGAGGGGGTGGAGTTTGCTTCATGATCCGCCCCCTCAGTGTTCCTTTTCTTTTAAAGCAAATCTCCCTTTCTGTGTGACAGATGTAATATCCATGTCCGGCATCTGTGCACCGCCTCCCCTATATAGAGTGCATACACTGCGCTCAGGGCATCACCATCATCAGGAGGTGACTCTATTACACCAGTGATTGTGCAAGGATTGAAATGTCCTATCCACCCATATGTCTAGATATCAGAGGCGGTATGTGTGGTGGTCAGTGCCCCGGCGATAAAACAGCAACACCTAGGAACTAAAAAAGAGTAGACTCAAAGTGTGATTGTACCCGCAGAAGCGCCAGCTGAGCGCGAAACGTTCGTTGTACCATCGGGGCTACCCGGTCCTCCTTCCTTTGCACCCCCACCTGTAACACCCTTGTGATGCATTAAATGGAATGAGCACTTTTATCCTGTGTGCAGCCCTGCTCTTTTTCTAAACTCAAAGTGTGACCATTAATTTCTAGTTCATAAATAGTTCACATGAAAATAAAGAACTTTGTACTAAACTGATCGGACAAATCTGCTTCTTTCTCTGTCAGAATTAATCAGTCAACACCAAAATTCTCAATTCTAAGATAAAATCTGTTCAGTGAAGACTTTCCCATCACTGAGATAGGAGATGGCGGATGTTACTGATAAGATTCTATGTGGTATGAAGAGGGAGTGGCTAATTAAGGAGGTGCTAGAAAGAAGGGAGGAGGAGCTAGAGCAGAGGAAAGAGATAGAGAAGAGGAGGAGGAGTAGGGAAGAGGGAGGGCTACAGAATAGAGAAGAGGTAAGAGCTAGGGAAGAGGAAGAGCTAGAGAAGAGGGAAGAGGAAAAGCTAAAGAAGAGGGAAGAGCTAGAGAATTGAGAAGAGTAAAGAGGTAAGAGCTAGAGAAGAGGGAAGATGGAAGAGCTAGATAAGAGGAAAGAGCTAGAGAAGAGGAGGAGGAGTAGGGAAGAGGGAGGGCTACAGAATAGAGAAGAGGTAAGAGCTAGGGAAGAGGAAGAGCTAAAGAAGAGGGAAGAGCTAGAGAATTGAGAAGAGTAAAGAGGAAGAGCTAGAGAAGACGGAAGATGGAAGAGCTAGATAAGAGGAAAGAGCTAGAGAAGAGGTAAGATTTAGAGAAGAGGAAAGAGGAAGAGCTAGAAAAGAGGGAAGAGGAAAGAGGAAGAGCTACAAAAGAGAGATGAGCTATAGAAGAGGGAAAAGGAGGAGCTAGAAAAGAGGGAAGAGCTAGAGAATTGGGAAGAGCTACAGAAGAGGGACGAGCTAGAGAAGAGGAGGAGGAGGTAGACAAAAGGGAAAAGCTTGAGAAGAGGGAAGAGGGGGAGCTAGAGAGGAGTGAGAGAAGAGGTAGGTATAGAAGAGGGAAAAGCTAAAGAGGGAAGAGCTAGAGAAGAGGGAAAAGGAGGAGCTAGAGAAGACAGAAGAGCTAGAGAAGACAGAAGAGCTAGAGAAGAGGGAAGAGCTAGATAAGATGGAAGACTTAGAGAAGAGGGAGGAAGAGCTAAAGAAAAGGGGATAAGAGGAGCTAGAAAAGACTGAAGAGCTAGAGAAGAGGGAAAAGGAAGAACTAGGTGAAGAGGGAAAAGCTAGAGAAGAGAAGGAGGAGCTAGACAAAATCAAAGACCTAGAGAAAAGGGAGGAAGAGCTAAACAAGAGGAAAGAGCTATAGAAGAAGGAAAAAGAGCTAGAGAACAGGGAAGAGCTAGAGATGATAGAAGACCTAGAGAAGAGGGAGGAAGAGCTAAAGAAGAGGGAATAGGAGGAGCTAGAGAAGACTGAAGAGCTAGAGAAGAGGGAAAAGCTTAGAGAAGAGGAGGAGAAGCTAGTCAAGAGGGAAGATCTAGAGAAGATGGAAAAAGAGCTAGAGAAGAGGGAAGAGCTAGATAAGATGGAAGACCTAGAGAAGAGGGAGGAAGAGCTGAAGAAGAGGGAGGAAGAGCTAAAGAAGAGGGAATAGGAGGAGCTACAGAAGACTGAAGAGCTAGAGAAGAGAGAAAAGCTTAGAGAAGAGGAGGAGCTAGTCAAGAGGGAAGATCTAGAGAAGATGGAAAAAGAGCTAGAGAAGAGGGAAGAGCTAGATGGAAGACCTAGAGAAGAGGGAGAAAGAGCTAAAGAAGAGAGAGGAGGAACTAGAAAAGAGGAGGAGCTAGAAAAGAGAGAAAAGCTAGAGAAGAGGGAGTTAGAGAAGAGGAGGAGGGGGTGAATCTCTGCCTCTAGCTCCTCTCTCCTCCCATCATCATAGAATCTCCTCAGTAACACCCGCCACCTCCTATCTCAGTGATAGGAAAGTCTCAGATTAATTGGTTATGGTTTATTGTTAGTTGTTAACTTGACTCTTGTCTTCTAATGTGTAATTATCTTAATGTATTGCTACTTGTTATGACCTCCTTGTAAGTTTATATCTAATTCAATAAAAAAAAAAACGTTGAACAAGGAAAGTCTCAGATTTGAGAGCTTTGGTGATGACTGATCAATTCTGGCAGAGAAAGAAGCAGATCTGTCTGATATAATTATCACAAAGTTGCTTATTTTCAGGATTTATGAGATTTATTGATTTATGAGATAAAAGTTAAATTGATGGTTACAGTTTAATGCTTCAAAAGGTTAAGATGAGTCCGAGTCCTCCCGCTTGTCTCCTCCTGAATGGGTCAAGATTGGAACTTTTCTTAGCAGAGTTGCTCTGTGCTGCTGTGGCAGATCTCTTCATTCTTCCACTCACTGTATGATCAGCACACTTATCTCCTGAAATCCTCAGTGCTGCTGTGGCAGATCTTTTCTTCATTCTTCCACTCACTGTATGATCAGTACACTCCTCTCCTGAAATCCTCAGTGCTGCTGTGGCAGATTTTTTCTTCATTCTTCCACTCACTGTATGATCAGTACACTCCTCTCCTGAAATCCTCAGTGCTGCTGTGGCAGATCTTTTCTTCATTCTTCCACTCACTGTATGATCAGCACACTCCTCTCCTGAAATCCTCAGTGCTGCTGTGGCAGATCTTTTCTTCATTCTTTCACTCACTGTATGATCAGCACACTCCTCTCCTGAAATCCTCAGTGCTGCTGTGGCAGATCTTTTCTTCATTCTTTCACTCACTGTATGATCAGTACACTCCTATGGGGCTCAGACATAATCAAAAGTCAGGACTTTGCTTGAAGCGTCATTTTTCTTAAGGGCCTAAACGTTGCGATGTATCCAAGACTAAGAATGGTTATGTTCAGCTTCATCATGAGTGGAGACAGAATTCACACATGTCATAATAACGCTATAATATGCCGATATCCACCCGGTGCAGAGTGACCAGCTATATACAGGCCGCACGTCCTCTCCTCCATATAAAAGGCACCTGTTCTTCAAGACGGGAGATATTCAAGAGCGCCGAGGCAGCATCTCCCGTCAGAACGCGGTGGAAGACTCTAGACTTTCCGTGTCCCCCTCCGTCTGGGATATCCGGGAATCTGATTGGGCAGTGAAGACTTTATCTACAATATAGATTTGGCATTCCAGAGGAATATTACTCCTGTTATAGAAAAAAAAGTTAAAAATTAAAATATTAAAAATATATATATATATATATATACCGTATATAAAATTGTAAAATAATTTTGATTAAAGAGAATCTGTCACCGCATTTTGCCACCCAATCTGAGAGCAACATCATTTAGGATCATAGACCCTGATTCCAGTGATATGTCACTTATGGAGCTGCTTGCAGTAGCTTTGATAACATGAAAGGTTTATCAGCAAGAGATTATCAGAGCAATTTGCATCCGGTGCATTGTGAAGGGGGCAGGGCTATCTGAAAGGGGTGGAGCAATATGCATTAGGTGCATTATGAAGGGGGCAGGGTTATCTGAAAGGGGTGGAGCAATATGCATCAGGTGCATTGTGAATGGGGCAGGGTTATCTGAAAGGGCAAAAAAACTCACCAAAATTTGCCAGGTAAATACCCATTGCACTCAGCAGTGGCTGCCAGCTCCTCTGGAGGCAACACAGGTGTCTGTATGCCGGTACTCAATCACCTGCAACCCACAGTGGGGGCGGTTGTGGCACCAGCGTCCGGCCATGCTGTCAGGGAGGTGACTGGTGGCATTTAAAGACACGAGGTTACCAAGGGCTCTGCCATTCACGGTGCATGCAAGGCATAGTGTCAGAGCAGCCTATTGGTCACGCCCTTCTATTAGATCAGGCGGGCTGTTCCGCACTGATTACATGCCTCACACAACGACAGACGCCCCCCAGAGGGCTCAGCCTCAAACTGCAGATGAAAAGGCTGCTCTGACACTATGCCTTGCATGCACCGTGAATGGCAGAGCCCCTGGTAACCTCGTGTCTTTAAATGCCACCAGTCACCTCCCTGACAGCATGGCCGGACGCTGGTGCCACAACCGCCCCCACTGTGGGTTGCAGGTGATTGAGTACCGGCATACAGACACCTGTGTTGCCTCCAGAGGAGCTGGCAGCCGCTGCTGAGTGCAATGGGTATTTACCTGGCAAATTTTGGTGAGTTTTTTTGTCTGATTTTAAGTCCATTCGGTGAATAATCTAAATTAAATTGTACATGTCTCAAAAGGCATGTGGTTAGGACTGGTAAGCGTGAGGGCCCTTGACCGTGGGTTACCAGCTTACGTTTTTTTGGCCAAAATACCAACAAACACCTCACATTTTTCATCTTTAGTGTTTTATTGCATTTTTTCATCTGCAGTTTGAGGCTGAGCCCTCTGGGGGGCGTCTGTCGTTGTGTGAGGCATGTAATCAGTGCGGAACAGCCCGCCTGATCTAATAGAAGGGCGTGACCAATAGGCTGCTCTGACACTATGCCTTGCATGCACCGTGAATGGCAGAGCCCTTGGTAACCTCGTGTCTTTAAATGCCACCAGTCACCTCCCTGACAGCATGGCCGGACGCTGGTGCCACAACCGCCCCCACTGTGGGTTGCAGGTGATTGAGTACCGGCATACAGACACCTGTGTTGCCTCCAGAGGAGCTGGCAGCCACTGCTGAGTGCAATGGGTATTTACCTGGCAAATTTTGGCGAGTTTTTTTGTCTGATTTTAAGTCCATTCGGTGAATTATCTGAAAGGGGTGGAGCAATATGCGTCAGGTGCATTGTGAAGGGGGCAGGGTTATCTGAAAGGGGCTGAGCAATATGCAACTGGCGCATTGTGAAGGGGGCAGGGTTATCTGAAAGGGGAGGAGCAATATGCATCAGGGGCATTGTGAAGGGGGCAGGGTTATTTGAAAGGGGTGGAGCAATATGCATCAGGTGCATTGTGAAGGGGGCATGGTTATCTGAAAGGGGTGGAGCAATATGCATCAGGTGCATTGTGAAGGGGACAGGGTTATCTGAAAGGGGTGGAGCAATATGTATCAGGTGCATTGTGAAGGGGGCAGGACTATCCAAAAGGGGCAGAGCAATATGCATCCGATGCATTGTGAAGGGGGCAGGGCAATATGCATGCGGTTCATTGTGAAGGGGGCAGGGCTATCCGAAAGGGGCAGAGCAATATGCATCAGGTGTATTGTGAAGGGGGCAGGACTATGAAGAGCGTGGCTAAAAAGGGGCAGGGCTACATACATACAGACATACATACATCCCTTGAAGCGGCAGGACTAATGAGGGGGGGCGGAGCCACATGCACCTGACACATTATGAAGCGGCAGGGCTAATCAGAGGGGTGGAGCCATATGCATGTGGCACATTATGAATGGGTGTGGCTAACATTAGGGGCGGTGCTATGAAGTGGGTGGGGCTACATACATACACACATATACACTCAGATTTATATACTAGATTTTTCTTTTACTTACCTTTTCTTTTGTGTTTTACCTTTTACTGTTTTTGTGGAGTTTCTTGTGTTTTTAATTTTTTTACATTAATTTTACATTTTTTCTTTTCCTTGTTACCTTTTCTTTTGTGCTTTACCTTGCCGGTTTCACACTGCGGCAGCATCAGGTCCCTGGGCTGTCCGGTGTGCCCCGGACCCGATTTGGAAACTGAATCGGAGGGCAAATATGCCCTTTGGTCCGGTTTGCTGCCAGATCGCTGCAGCAGGAGCTGTCCATGCTGAAATGACAGGATCGTGGCTAGCAGGGAGCTGGCCGCGGTCCTGAAATCAGTGCAGTGGACAGCTCCTGGTGCTGAAGTTTAGCAGCGCTCCCTGCTAAACTCCAGCACCAAGCGTCCGGCTCCCAGATCCGATGTTATGTCAGATCCGACGCCATAGATCCCCATGTTAGAGGGCGCCGGATCACCCCGGATCCGGGAGCATCCGATTTTCTACGATTTTTCCCCCGGACACAAAAACATTGCAAGCAACGTTTTTGTGTCCAGTAGAAAAATCCGAATTCTGCCAGATCCTCCCTGACAGATGGAAACCGGATGGCACAAAGCTGCCGTCTGGCTCCATGTGGCTCCATAGGAATACTATGGAGCCGAACCCGGATCTGGGCTGTACGGTTCACACTGGACAGCCCTGGATCCATAAAACCGTGGTGTGAAGCCGGCCTTAGTGTTTTTATTTATTTATTTGTTTTTTTTACATTTATTTCACATTTTTTCTTTTTTCTTTTACTTGTTAGTGTTTTTTGTGTTTTTTTGTGTTTTTATTTATCTTTTTACATTAATTTTACATTTTTTCTTTTGTGTCTTACTTGTTAGTGTTTTTTGTGTTTTTATTTATTTTTTACGTTTATTTTACACTCTTTTTTTTTCTTTCTTTTACTTGATAGTGTTTTTTTGTGTTTTTATTTTTTTACATTTATTTTACATTTTTTCTTTTGTCTTTTACTTGTTAGTGTTTTTTGTGTTTTTATTTATTTTTTTACATTTATTTTACATTTTTTCTTTTACTTGTTAGTGTTTTTTGTGTTTTTATTTATTTTTTTACATTAATTTTACATTTTTTCTTTTGTCTTTTACTTGTTAGTGTTTTTTGTGTTTTTATTTATTTTTTTACATTAATTTTACATTTTTTCTTTTTGTGTTACTTTTTCTTGTCTGTGTTACCCTTTTGCTTTTCTTGTTATTTTCTTTGATCTCGCACTTTGCTGACTGCATTTCCCATTCTGAACTCTCCGATAGATCAGTAATGTGGGTCTGGTGGTCATATCTGCGTCTCCATAGATAACGTGGATTGGAAGTGAAGGCTGTTTCCCTGTGAAATCTCATGGATAATAGACCTTATGTAATTTATAAGAAGGATCACAGATGGTTTTTAAATAATCTAAAGCCGCCTGAAGCTTAATTTTTTTTTTATATTTGATATGTTCATCTGGCGGAAAGCATTTTATGATATAGTGACGGGAGCTCGGCACAGCGGGGGCCGCCTCCAGCCGCGAGGCCAAGATTAACGCCGAGAAATAGCAATAAAAGCCTTGTGATATTCACAAAGTAGAAGCCGACGTCTTCTCTCTTGATTTAGGGAAAGTCTTGCTTTGAATGGGTTTGTTCACAAAGGCGGATTCATATAAAAGGTAAAAAGAGGAGAGGAAATCTCTGGGAAAATAGGTCAGCGTGTAATGTGTAACTATGTGAACAAACCTAGATGTATTTCTTACCGTCTTAAAGTAAAAAATAAATGTAAATGCCAGATCTACAAAGCACAGAAGTGGCTGGGGAATCAAGGTTTCGCCAAGGTTTTTCTTCTTCTGGGGGTAAAGATTCAGTTGCAGCCCTATCCCTAGATTTAACCATTGTGACCATGGCAGACTGGCCTGTTGGTTCACTTTTTGAATTGCATTTTAGATCACAGCTGCACATGATCAAGGTTTCGCCTAGGCTTTTCTTCATCTGGGGGTAAAGATTCAGTTGCTGCCCTATCCCTAGATTTAACCATTGTGACCATGGCAGACTGGCCAGTTGGTTCACTTTTTGATTTGCATTTTAGATCACAGCTGCACATAATCAAGGTTTCGCCTAGGTTTTTCTTCATCTGGGGGTAAAGATTCAGTTGCAGCCCTATCCCTTGATTTAACCATTGTGACCATGGCAGACTGGCCTGTTGGTTCACTTTTTGAATTGCATTTTAGATCACAGCTGCACATGATCAAGGTTTCGCCTAGGCTTTTCTTCATCTGGGGGTAAAGATTCAGTTGCTGCCCTATCCCTAGATTTAACCATTGTGACCATGGCAGACTGGCCAGTTGGTTCACTTTTTGATTTGCATTTTAGATCACAGCTGCACATAATCAAGGTTTCGCCTAGGTTTTTCTTCATCTGGGGGTAAAGATTCAGTTGCAGCCCTATCCCTTGATTTAACCATTGTGACCATGGCAGACTGGCCTGTTGGTTCACTTTTTGAATTGCATTTTAGATCACAGCTGCACATGATCAAGGTTTCGCCTAGCTTTTCTTCATCTGGGGGTAAAGATTCAGTTGCTGCCCTATCCCTAGATTTAACCATTGTGACCATGGCAGACTGGCCAGTTGGTTCACTTTTTGATTTGCATTTTAGATCACAGCTGCACATAATCAAGGTTTCGCCTAGGTTTTTCTTCATCTGGGGGTAAAGATTCAGTTGCTGCCCTATCCCTTGATTTAACCATTGTGACCATGGCAGACTGGCCTGTTGGTTCACCTTTTGAATTGCATTTTAGATCACAGCTGCACATGATCAAAGTTTCGCCTAGGCTTTTCTTCATCTGGGGGTAAAGATTCAGTTGCTGCCCTATCCCTAGATTTAACCATTGTGACCATGGCAGACTGGTCTGTTGGTTCACTTTTTGAATTGCACTTTAGATCACAGCTGCCCATGATCAAGGTTTCGCCTATGCTTCTCTTCTTCTGGGGGTATCTCTAGCCGAGTAGGCTGTTGGTTCCCTTTTTGGGGTACATAGCATGTCAGCCCTCCACATGGTACACCTTAACTTATGATCCCCAAAAAATGAAAACTTTTTTGGGGAATAACAGTGTATTGTATTTTCATGCTTCCATGCAAATCTAAGCAATTTTGGGAGTTACACCCCCATCAAAATTGTCTACCGCCATTCCCAGACTCTGTTCCTGTTCATGTAACCCTGCCGTTCCGGCCTCACACCAGGTGTTATATATCACACGTGATCTGAGGCTGTTTTGCAATCAATGTGCCATCACTTTTGGGGTTACATTCAATGTCTGCCCCTTTCCCCGTCACATAGCAGCACATGCGCAACCCAATACCGCGCATGCGCTCCTGTGAGGCTGACAATGATCTAAACTACATATTCATTGAGGACGTGTGCGGTGGAGGCTGGGAGGCTAAGGAGGAACGGAAGTGACCTGTCGGGGTCATGTGCGAGGATCAGGATCTTCACAGCGGAAAGCAAGATTCAGGGGGGAACATTAAAAAGCATTAATGGATTTTTTTAAATAATAATAAATAAATATAATATAATAAGAATACAATTAATTTTGCATTTAGACCTGAAATATATTATTTTTGGAAGCACAATACCGTGTTTCCCCGAAAATAAGACAAGGTCGTCTATTACATCCGAACGATGTGATAGGGCTGATTTCCAGGGGAGGTCTTATATTTTTCCATAAACAATAATCCACATTCATTCTTTTGGGGGTGTCTTCTCTCTTTTGGGTGCGTTTTCTCTCTTTTGGGGGCGTCTTCTCTCTTTTGGGGGGTCTGCCTTCTTTTTCTTTTGGGGTGTCTTCTCTTTTGGGGGTGTTTCCTTTCTTTTTTGGGGGTGTTCTTTCTCTTTTAGGGATATCTGCCTTCTTTTGGGGTGTCTTCTCTTTTAGGGGGGTCTGCCTTCATTTGGGGGTGTCGTGTCTCTTTTGGGGGTGTCATCTCTCTTTTAGGGGTGTCTACTTTCTTTTTCTTTTGGGAGTGACTCTTTTGGGAGTGTGTGCCTTCTTTTGGGGGTGTCTTCTCTCTTTTAGGGGTGTGTTCTCTTTTGAGGGTGTTTTCTTCCTTTTTGGGGGGGTGTTCTCTCTCTTTTAGGGTGTCTGCTTTCTTTTGGGAGTGACTTCTCTTTTGGGGGTGTTTGCCTTCTTTTGGGGGCATCTTTTCTCTTTTAGGGGTGTGTTCTGTTTTGGGGGTGTTTCCTTTCTTTTTTGGGGAGTGCCTATTTTCTTTTTCTTTTGGGGGTGACTCTCTTTTGGGGGTGTCTGCCTTCTTTTGGGAGTGTTTTCTTTTCGGAATCTGCGCCTTCTTTTGGGGGTGTTTTCATACTTTTGGGGGTGTCTGCCTTTTGGGAGTGTCCTCTCCCTTCTGGGGGTGTTTGCCTTCCTTTGGGAGGGTCTTCTTTCTTCTGGGAGTGTATGTCTTCTTTTTGGGGTGACTCTCTTTTGGGGGCGTCTTCCTTATTTGGGAGTGTCTTCTCTCTTTTTGGGGTGTTACCTTTTTCTTTTGGGGGTGACTATTGGGAGTGTCTTCTCTTTTGAAGGTGTTACCTTTCTTTTTCTTTTGGGGGTGATTCTCTCTTTTGGGAGTGTCTTCTCTCTTTTGGGAGTGTCTGCTTTCTTTTTGGGGTGTTACCTTTTTCTTTTGGGGGTGACTCTCTTTTGGGAGAGTCTTCTCCCTTTTGAAGGTGTTACCTTTCTTTTTCTTTTGGGGTGTCCGCCTTATTTTGGGGGTGTCTGCTTTCTTTGATGAAGGGTCCTGCTGTATTCTTTAAGTTGTTTTAGCTGCCTGGACACTTCCTTATATTTTAAGAATGCTTCAAAAAGCCAAAAAATCCTGCTGGGCTTATTTTTCGGGTAGGTTTTATTTTCAGGGAAACAGGGTAATAGATGGAGGGCTGCCAGACTTACATTCAACAATAGCAAACACACATTAAGCCATTGGAAACAGGTCACGAGACAATGTATAAGACGCTGCAATAATAAGACGCGGCTCTGCGGAGGCCGGACTCTAATCCTCACCTTCACTCAACGTGAAACATATTGCTCAAAAGTGAATTTTTAAAAAAAAAAAAAATTCTAAAAATTTGCTTGAAGTTATTCTTCATATATGCAAATACTAAGACCACCAATACCGCCCCTTTAAGTGATTACTACAAATAAAGAAATGATGGCGTCTTATTAATGCAAAGTCCATAAAGAATAGTGACTTGAACCTCTCAGAGCCATTCGTGCTGGGAGATGGGAAGGTGGGAGAAGCTTCCAGGCGAGAGGAGAAGGCACCGTGCAAGGAACAGGGCGGTCTCTCTTCAGGACAAGCAGGCAAGAGGTTTCCGGGTAATTTAGCCAAGGGACTGCTTAACGGGGACAGCTGTACAAACGAGACAAATGGCAATGATCAGGAGGAACCCACAAGATGTTGCTGACTATACATATCCCACATACAAGCAAGAACACACATAATGACCCATAAATTACCTGAGAGTGAAAGCCCACTCCTCAACTAACCCGCAACACAGTTTCATAAGATCCTGTCTGTAAATTGTGTATCTCTGTATACAGGGAGCTCCCCCTAGTGGTGACTGCAGACAGACTTATCATGTATCTCTGTATACAGGGATCTCCTCCTAGTGGTGGCTGCAGACAGGATCTTATCATGTATCTCTGTATACAGGGAGCTCCCCCTAGTGGTGACTGCAGACAGACTTATCATGTATCTCTGTATACAGGGAGCTCCCCCTAGTGGTGACTGCAGACAGACTTATCATGTATCTCTGTATACAGGGATCTCCTCCTAGTGGTGGCTGCAGACAGGATCTTATCATGTATATCTGTATACAGGGAGCTCCCCCTAGTGGTGACTGCAGACAGACTTATCATGTATCTCTGTATACAGGGATCTCCTCCTAGTGGTGGCTGCAGACAGGATCTTATCATGTATCTCTGTATACAGAGAGCTCCCCCTAGTGGTGACTGCAGACAGAATCTTATCATGTATCTCTGTAAACAGGGAGCTCCCTCTAGTGGTGACTGCACACAGAATCTTATCATGTATCTCTGTATACAGGGAGATCTCCCTCTAGTGGTGACTGCAGACAGAATCTTATCATGTATCTCTGTATACAGGGAGCTCCCCCTAGTGGTGATTGCAGACAGGATTATATCATGTATCTCTGTATACAGGGAGCTCCCCCTAGTGATAGCTGCAGACAGGATTATATCATGTATCTCTGTATACAGGCAGCTCCCCCTAGTGGTGGCTGCAGACAGAATCTTATCATGTATCTCTGTATACAGGGAGCTCCCCCTAGTGGTGGCTGCAGACAGAATCTTATCATGTATCTCTATATAAAGTGAGCTCCCCCTAGTGGTGGCTGCAGACAGAATCTTATCATGTATCTCTGTATACAGGGAGCTCCCCCTAGTGGTGACTGCAGACAGGATCTTATCATGTATCTCTGTATACAGGGGAGCTCCCCCTAGTGGTGACTGCAGACAGAATCTTATCACATATCTCAGTATACAGGGAGCTCCCCCTAGTGGTGGCTGCAGACAGGATCTTATCATGTATCCCTGTATACAGGGAGCTCCCCCTAGTGGTGGCTGCAGACAGAATCTTATCACATATCTCAGTATACAGGGAGCTCCCTCTAGTGGTGACTGCAGACAGAATCCTATCATGTATCTCTGTATACAGGGAGCTCCCTCTAGTGGTGACTGCAGACATAATCTTATAATGTATCTCTGTATACAGGGAGCTCCCCCTAGTGATGGCTGCAGACAGGATTATATCATGTATCTCTGTATACAGGCAGCTCCCCCTAGTGGTGGCTGCAGACAGAATCTTATCATGTATCTCTGTATACAGGGAGCTTCCCCTAGTGGTGGCTGGAGGCAGAATCTTATCATGTATCTCTGTATACAGGGAGCTCCCCCTAGTGGTGGCTGCAGACAGAATCTTATCATGTATCTCTATATAAAGGGAGCTCCCCCTAGTGGTGGGTGCAGACAGAATCTTATCATGTATCTCTGTATACAGGGAGCTCCCCTTAGTGGTGGCTGCAGACAGGATCTTATCATGTATCTCTGTATACAGGCAGCTCCCCCGAGTGGTGACTGCAGACAGAATCTTATCATGTATCTCTGTATACTGGGAGCTCCCTCTAGTGGTGACTGCAGACAGAATCTTATCATGTATCTCTGTATACAGGGAGCTCCCCCTAGTGGTGGCTGTAGATAGTATCTTATCATGTATCTCTGTATACAGGGAGCTCCCCCTAGTGGTGGCTGCAGACAGAATCTTATCATGTATCTCTATATACAGGGAGCTCCCCCTAGTGGTGACTGCAGACAGAATCTTATCATGTATCTCTGTATACAGGGAGCTCCCTCTAGTTGTGGCTGCAGACAGGATCTTATCATGTATCTCTGTATACAGGCAGCTCCCCCGAGTGGTGACTGCAGACAGAATCTTATCATGTATCTCTGTATACTGGGAGCTCCCTCTAGTGGTGACTGCAGACAGAATCTTATCATGTATCTCTGTATACAGGGAGCTCCCCCTAGTGGTGGCTGTAGATAGTATCTTATCATGTATCTCTGTATACAGGGAGCTCCCCCTTGTGGTGGCTGCAGACAGAATCTTATCATGTATCTCTATATACAGGGAGCTCCCCCTAGTGGTGACTGCAGACAGAATCTTATCATGTATCTCTGTATACAGGGAGCTCCCTCTAGTTGTGGCTGCAGACAGGATCTTATCATGGATCTCTGTATACAGGGAGCTCCCCCTAGTGGTGGCTGTACAAATAGGATTCTGTCATTCTGACTATGTAGGGAATTTAATTTTGTTATGATTAAAAACGTAGCAGTGACGACTATAATGACATAAGAAATAAATATTTGATATATGTCATCTAAATAAAGGTTCACTCCTATAAGGGTCTCCCCCACCTTCCACAGTCATTATCGGCCAATTTGCATACTTTAATGTATTGTGTGTGACGGGAATAGATCATTTTGCTTTTCTGCCAAAGAACAAATTGCTCTCTGGGGAATTAAACAGAAACAGAATGAAGTCATTGTATGTGAGAGGTCTGGGAATAGCCTCATTCAGAGAGGCTCAGAAATGATGAAGTGCAGGGCGTCCTGTCAAGATCCAGTGAGAAAATGATCTCCTCTTAGAAACATCTAAACATGTAAGTCATGCTGTCCGTCCACATAGAACCAACATGGAGAACATTTATTTTTTGCAGTTTCTTATTTAGCCAATAGGTGGCGACATAGCGTCATCGTGTAATACTGTGCAGAAGGAGACATTGCTGTGATACAATATTGATTACAGCCTCATTTTAATGAGCTGAGCCCCATATGTGCATGTATGAGCTCACATGTAGTAGGGTCAGGCAATATACTGCCTGGATATATGATGGACGATTCACAGATCCAAAGACCAGATCTACTCCTGCCTGAGTATAAATGGTGCTTACCCCAAGGCAGGGGTGACCCCGATGATAAATTACATCTTTAGAGAAATCTTGAAGGAAATGACCTGGGGTCTCAAAGATTGAGATTATCCTTAATTAATATCTAATTCACTATTATTTTCAGATCCCACAACAATAGGAAACATTGTACTAATTGGAAAACTCAGCACAATGAGATGTATAAGTACAATAATACTAATACTGCTCCTATATACAAGAATATAACTACTATAATACTGCTCCTATATACAAGAATATAACTACTATAATACTGCCCCTATATACAAGAATATAACTACTATAATACTGCTCCTATGTACAAGAATATAACTACTATAATACTGCTCCTATATACAAGATTATAACTACTATAATACTGCTCCTATATACAAGACTATAACTACTATAATACTGCTCCTAAGTACAAGAATATAACTGCTATAATACTGCCCCCTATGTACAAGAATCCAACTACTATAATACTGCCCCTATGTACAAGACTATAACTACTATAATACTGCCCCTATGTACAAGAATCCAACTACTATAATACTGCTCCTATATACAAGAATATAACTACTATAATACTGTCCCTATATACAAGAATATAACTACTATAATACTGCCCCTATGTACAAGAATATAACTACTATAATACTGCCCCTATGTACAAGAATATAACTACTATAATACTGCTCCTACGTACAAGAATATAACTACTATAATACTGCCCCTATGTACAAGAATATAACTACTATAATACTGCCCCTATGTACAAGAATATAACTACTATAATACTGCTCCTATGTACAAGATAAAATACTATAAACTACTATAATACTGCCCCTATGTACAAGAATATAACTACTATAATACTGCCCCTATGTACAAGAATAATAACATAAATATAATACTGCCCTATGTACAAGAATATAACTACTATAATACTGTCCCTATGTACAAGAATATAACTACTATAATACTGCTCCTATATACAAGAATATAACTACTATAATACTGCCCCTATGTACAATAATATAACTACTATAATACTGCTCCTATATACAAGAATATAACTACTATAATACTGCCCCTATGTACAAAATATAACTACTATAATACTGCTCCTATATACAAGAATATAACTACTATAATACTGCTCCTATATACAAGAATATAACTACTATAATACTGCTCCTATATACAAGAATATAACTACTATAATACTGCTCCTATATACAAGAATATAACTACTATAATACTGCTCCTATATACAAGAATATAACTACTATAATACTGCCCTATGTACAAGAATATAACTACTATAATACTGCTCCTATATACAAGAATATAACTACTATAATACTGCCCCTATTACAAGAATATAACTACTATAATACTGCTCCTATATACAAGAATATAACTACTATAATACTGCTCCTATATACAAGAATATAACTACTATAATACTGCTCCTATATACAAGAATATAACTACTATAATACTGCTCCTATGTACAAGAATATAACTACTATAATACTGCTCCTATGTACAGAATATAACTACTATAATACTGCCCTATGTACAAGAATATAACTACTATAATACTGCCTCCTATGTACAAGAATATATCTACTATAATACTGCTCCTATGTACAAGAATATAACTACTATAATACTGCTCCTATGTACAAGAATATAACTACTATAATACTGCCCCTATGTACAAGAATATAACTACTATAATACTACTCCTATGTACAAGAATATAACTACTATAATACTGCCCTATATACAAGAATATAACTACTATAATACTGCTCCTATGTACAAGAATATAACTACTATAATACTGCCCCTATATACAAGAATATAACTACTATAATACTGCTCCTATGTACAAGAATATAACTACTATAATACTGCCCCTATATACAAGAATATAACTACTATAATACTGCTCCTATGTAGAAGAATATAACTACTATAATACTGCTCCTATGTACAAGAATATAACTACTATAATACTGCCCCTATGTACAAGAATATAACTACTATAATACTGCTCCTATGTACAAGAATATAACTACTATAATACTGCCCCTATGTACAAGAATATAACTACTATAATACTGCTCCTATGTGCAAGAATATAACTACTATAATACTACTCCTATATACAAGAATATAACTACTATAATACTGCTGCTATGTACAAGAATATAACTACTATAATACTGCTCCCTATGTACAAGAATATATCTACTATAATACTGCTCCTATGTACAAGAATATAACTACTATAATACTGCTGCTATCTTCAGATTGATGGGGTACATTCTTTTTGGGACTGTAGACTATCTATGGGGCTTTAGTTAGGGTTCTCTAAATTCTCAGATCAGCAGGAGACTGGAATGTAAACTCTATAAACATATACATCTGGATGTTCCTATATATAGGCAGTAGTTAATCGACACCCCCCCTATCACCATGTAGTACATTCTTTTCTTACTTTACTGTAATCGTTCACAAAATGTGGGAAATTTCTTAAAGGGAATGAGTCTCCCTGATTGTGATTGGTGATAATGTTCTTAAATATTCAGATACATTTATGTTTCTTTGTAACAAATTGGAAAAAATATTTAAAGGGGACAGACCCCCTTTAATTTTACATGACCTAACCGGCCATATGAGAAGGGGTCGTCCAAATCAGACATAATTGATCATTAATTTTATATGTTTATAAAGTCATACAGCCCTTAAAGTGGCAAAAAAATGCTGAAAAGATGAAAGTGAATGAATAAATGAGAAGTCTAAATCCCATCAGTATTTGGCGACCGCCGTCACCTCCATCACGTCTTCTAGGTGACTCGGGGATGTGAGTAACCACTTTTAGTAAACAGGTGATAAGGATCATTTTGATATCTAAGGTGAAACAGTTATTAACTGAAACAGAAACAGCTGTGCAGGAGGCTTAAACTGGGTAAGGAGTAGACAAACTCTACTACAAAGGTGAGGTTATGGAAGATAGTGTCATGTCACAGATGTCACATGTCACTATGGCAAGACTGAGCACCAAGGTAGTTATAATGCATCGGCCAGGTGTCTCCCAAGGAAAGAGTTCACATCACACAACAGATGGGGGCTCTGGGTGTTCTGCTTAAGCTCTTTTGATGAAGCAACAAGCAATAGAAAACATTAAGGGCTGTTGATGTTGTGGTCGGCCGAGCAGATGAAGGACTCATCATGGTTACTGCCTTTAGAAATGGGTAGATGTCCAGCAGTGGCATCAGTTCAGGAATGATTGGATTGGATACACCAATCTACTGTTCAGAGAAGTCTGGTGACAAGTCGTCTTCACCGAAGGGGCAGTGGAGAACAGTGGGGGGTTCTGCAGCCTTGGGGCTTCATTTCAGCAGATAAAGTTGGAGATTTGGTCAGGATTAATGGAGTCCTCAATGCTGAGAAATTCAGGCAGATACTTATCCATTATATCATATCATCAGAGGGGCAGCCGGACAACAACCCCAAAGATCTAACCAAGGTCATTAAGAATGAGGAGTCCAGGAGCTGATGATCCAGCCCTGATCTCACATCATCCGTCTGTCTGGGAGCTAGAGACAGAAGGATCTACACAATCCTTATACACAGAAGATCGGGGGTCGGGTCTCCAAGATGTTTGGAACAATTTCCAGATGAGCTCCTTCATAACCTGTGTACAAGTGATGTGAAGTGATGGAGACAATGGGCGGTCACTGTAAACTGAGGATGGAGGAGACGGGCGGTCACTGTATACTGAGGATGGAGGAGACGGGCGGTCACTGAATACTGAGGATGGAGGAGACGGGCGGTCACTGAATACTGAGGATGGAGGAGACGGGCGGTCACTGAATACTGAGGATGGAGGAGACGGGCAGTCACTGAATACTGAGGATGGAGGAGACGGGCGGTCACTGAATACTGAGGATGGAGGAGACGGGCGGTCACTGAATACTGAGGATGGAGGAGACGGGCGGTCACTGAATACTGAGGATGGAGGAGACGGGCGGTCACTGAATACTGAGGATGGAGGAGACGGGCGGTCACTGTATACTGAGGATGGAGGAGACGGGCGGTCACTGAATACTGAGGATGGAGGAGACGGCCGGTCACTGTATACTGAGGATGGAGGAGACGGGCGGTCACTGTATACTGAGGATGGAGGAGACGGGCGGCCACTGTATACTGAGGATGGAGGAGACGGGCGGCCACTGAATACTGAGGATGGAGGAGACGGGCGGTCACTGAATACTGAGGATGGAGGAGACGGGCGGTCACTGAATACTGAGGATGGAGAAGACGGGCGGTCACTGTATACTGAGGATGGAGGGACGGGTGGTCACTGAATACTGAGGATGGAGGAGACGGGTGGTCACTGAATACTGAGGATGGAGGAGACGGGCGATCACTGAATACTGAGGATGGAGGAGACAGGTGGTCACTGAATACTGAGGATGGAGGAGAAGGGTGACCACTGAATACTGAGGATGGAGGAGAAGGGTGACCACTGAATACTGAGGATGGAGGAGACGGGCGGTCACTGAATACTGAGGATGGAGGAGACGGGCGATCACTGAATACTGAGGATGGAGGAGACGGAAGGTCACTGAATACTGAGGATGGAGGAGACGGGCGGTCACTGAATACTGAGGACGGAGGAGACGGGCGGTCACTGAATACTGAGGACGGAGGAGACGGGCGGTCACTGAATACTGAGGATGGAGGAGACGGGCGGTCACTGAATACTGAGGATGGAGGAGACAGGCGGTCACTGAATACTGAGGATGGAGGAGACGGGCGGTCACTGAATACTGAGGATGGAGGAGACGGGCGGTCACTGAATACTGAGGATGGAGGAGACGGACGGTCACTGAATACTGAGGATGAAGGAGACGGGCGATCACTGAATACTGAGGAAGGAGGAGACGGGCGGTCACTGAATACTGAGGATAGAGGAGACGGGCGGTCACTGAACACGGAGGATGGAGGAGATGGGCGAACACTGAATACTGAGGATGGAGGAGACGGGCGGTCACTGAATACTGAGGATGAAGGAGACGGGCGGTCACTGAATACTGAGGATGGAGGAGACGGGTGGTCACTGAATACTGAGGATGGAGGAGATGGGCGGTCACTGAACACGGAGGATGGAGGAGACGGGCGGTCACTGAATACTGAGGATGAAGGAGACGGGCGGTCACTGAACACGGAGGATGGAGGAGACGGGCGATCACTGAATACCGAGGATAGAGGAGACGGGCGGTCACTGAATACTGAGGATGGAGGAGACGGGCGGTCACTGAATACTGAGGATGGAGGAGACGGGCGATCACTGAATACTGAGGATGGAGGAGACGGGCGGTCACTGAATACTGAGGACGGAGGAGACGGGCGGTGACTGAATACTGAGGATGGAGGAGACGGGCGGTCACTGAATACTGAGGATGGAGGAGAACGGGCGGTCACTGAATACTGAGGATGGAGGAGACGGGCGATCACTGAATACTGAGGATGGAGGAGACGGGCGGTCACTGAATACTGAGGATGGAGGAGACGGGCGGTCACTGAATACTGAGGGTGGAGGAGACGGGCGGTCACTGAATACTGAGGGTGGAGGAGACGGGCGGTCACTGAATTCTGAGGATGGAGGAGACGGGCGGTCACTGAATACTGAGGATGGAGGAGACGGGCGGTCACTGAGTACTGAAGGGATGTAGATTTTTCTTGTTTATTCAGTTTGCATCTTCTTAAGTGGTAAAAATTAACTATTACCGCTCCTATTTCTGAAGCTTGTCACTCTGCAGCATTTTTTCCTCTCCTGCCTAAAACTTTTGCACAGTATCGTACATATAAAACATCCCATTGGCTTTCACCTGTGACACGGCGGCCGGTGAGCCGGACTTGCTCTCTCCATCTGGCTTCGGCTCTTGTTCTCCGGGTGGAAAGAGGAACGCCGGGCTCGGACTGGAGTGTCGCTGTCTTCTCATAAACGGGAACACGCTGCAGCGGTAACGTAAAGAGGTGAGACGAGACACAGACACATCTGACGCTTCCTTAAAAGGGGCCGTCCAGGAGTCTAAATGAATCATTTTATAATTTACGGTTCTGCAACTTTCTTTTCCATTTTTAAGATCTCTGCTTTTTGTCAGTGTAGTCTCTGCGGGACAGAAGGAGCGGAATATAAAAGGTTATGTGGTAAGTTAAAGGGAGAGTGTCATCAACAAAAGCGGCATTTCCCTGCAGCCAATTAGTAATCAGCATTAAAATAGCATTATAAATACATATTCATCTCACAAATTGGAGGTGCAGCTGCAGGGAGAAAATACAGTTGTATCCTCCCTGCAGCCGCTGGCTTCCAGCAGTTATTACAGCACTGTCACTGTCTAGTGGGGGCTAACTGTTGTCTGCAAAATTTTCTACTAATTTGAGTCAAGAATTTGTAAACTTTTCCAAAAAAAGTTCACATTAACTGACGGCAAACAGAGATCTTAGAAACTACATAACTGATCTTTGGAGAAGTTGTAGAACTTTTTTAGCATTTTGAGAAAAGATTAGCAAGCAGAGGTGAGCAAAATGATTTTCTGGACTCTGGTAAAGATGTTATAGTCCAGAGGAGAGTTCTGCGAGCCTTGTTGGGGTGCGGGCTGGGAAGAGGACGTTCTCCAGGCTCTGCTCCGGTTAAGCTTTAGCTCAACTCTATTAGGAAGCTGTTTTACACCATGTTCCAAATTATTATGCAAATGTTCTTTTTCTCTGATTTTCCTAAATGGTCGGTGCAGATGACAGTCAGTGCAATAAAAGTCATCACCCGTTAGAGTATACATCGAATTTTATTGAAGAAACCTCCCAATGATAACAGTATAATCTTCAATGTTCCACATTATTAGGCGCAGGAGAGTTTCAAAACATTTGATATGTTTGAAAGAACTGAAAATGCTCATTTGTTGAATTTGCAGCATTAGGAGGTCACATTCACTGAAATAAAAAGCTATTTAACTCCAAAACATCCTAACAGGCCAAGTTACATGGTAACATAGGAACCCTTCTTTGATATCACCTTCACAATTCTTGCATCCATTGATATTGTGAGTTTCTGGAGAGTTTCTGCTTGTATTTCTTTGCATGATGTCAGAATCGCCTCCCAGAGCTGCTGTTTTGATGTGAACTGCCTCCCACCCTCATAGATCTTTTGCTTGATTATACTCCGATGGTTCTCTATAGGGTTGAGGTTAGGGAAAGATGGTGGCCACACCATGAGATAATCTCCTTTTATGCCCATAGCAGCCAATGGCACAGAGGTATTCTTTGCAGCATGAGATGGGGCATTGTCCTGCATGAGGATGATTTTGCTCCTGTTTCTGCTTTTTGTACCATGGAAGAAAGTTCTCAGTCAGAAACTCTATATACGTTGCAGAGGTCATTTTCACACCTTCAGGAACCTTAAAGGGGCCTACCAGCTGTTTCCCAATGATTCCAGCCCAAAACATGATTCCTCCACCTCCTTGCTGACGTCGCAGCCTTGTTGGGACATGGTGGCATCCACCAACCATCCACTACTCCATCCATCTGGACCATCCAGGGTTGCTCGGCGCTCATCAGTAAACAAGACTGTTTGACAATTAGTCTTCATGTATATCTGGACCCACTGCAACCCTTTCTGCTTGTGAGCACTGTTTAGGGGTGGCCGAATACTAGGTTTATGCACCACAGCAAGTCTTTGAAGGATCCTACACCTTGAGGTTCGAGGGACTCCAGAGGCACCAGCAGCTTCACATATCTGTTTGCTGGTTTGTAAGGCCTTTTTAGCAGCTGCTCTCTTAATCTGATGAACTTGCCTGGCAGAAACCTTCCTCATTCTGCCTTTATCTGCACGAACACATCTGTGCTCAGAATCAGCCACAAATCTCTTCACAATACGATGATCACGCTTAAGTTTTCATGCAATATCTAATGTTTTCATCGCTTGGTCAAGGCATTGCACTATTTGTTGCTTTTCGGCAGCAGAGATCCTTTTTCTTTCCCATGTGACTTGATAACTGTGGCCTGCGTAATATTGTGGAACACCCAGTTTTCCTTTTATTGGGCTCACCTGCCAAAACTAATGATCACAGGGATCTGAGATTGATTTCAATGATCCAAAGAACCTGAGACACAATACCATCAATGGGTTTCATTAAAAAAAAAAAAAAACCTATGACATTTATAACCAATTTGCATAATAATTTGGAACATGGTGTAATGGACGAGCAAACAGCCCCCCTGCCTGATCCCTCGCCCCCGTCCCCCACACACCATTATAATCCTCATGCACTGATTTAAACACAGTGAAGTGTTACCGACCCTTTCTTGGTCTCAGGAGGGATGAAGGCTTGGCCAAGAAGACTCTTGTACATTTCTGATTTCAAGTATCGAGGGAATGAATCCTGGAAGAGAGAAAAAACTATTAATGACAACCTTGCCTGATCCGCAGGGGGATGAAGTACACATTGACTGGGTATATACCGGGGGTACTGAGTGCACCATGACTGGGTATATACCAGGGGCACTGAGTGCACCATGACTGGGTATATACCAGAGGTACTGAGTGCACCATGACCGGTATATACCAGGGCACTGAGTGCACCATGACTGGGTATATACCAGGGGCACTGAGTGCACCATGACTGGGTATATACCAGGGGTACTGAGTGCACCATGACTGAGTATATACCAGAGGTACTGAGTGCACCATGACCGGGTATATACCAGGGGCACTGAGTGCACCATGACCGGGTATATACCAGGGGCACTGAGTGCACCATGATTGGGTATATACCAAGGTACTGAGTGCACCATGACCGGGTATATACCAGGGCACTGAGTGCACCATGATTGGGTATATACCAGAGGTACTGAGTGCATCATGACTGGGTATATACTGGGGCAGTAAGAGCACCATGCCAATGACAATCAGTGGCTAAAACTGGACTGAGACAACACTGAAGTCCATTCGGTCAGAGGTCGGCGCTTAATAGAAAAATTTTCAACCGGGAACTCCTGCACTTCTGACCCTGGAAAACACAACCTTCAAACTCCAGACCAAAGGGACAGCTGACACTCACACTGACCTCTACAATTCAGCCGGCTGGCACTCACACTGACCCTCTACAATTCAGCCGGCTGGCACTCACACTGACCCTCTACAATTCACCCAGCTGGCACTCACACTGACTCTACAATTCAGCTGTCTGGCACTCACACTGACCCTCTACAATTCAGCAGCTGGCACTCACACTGACCCTCTACAATTCACCCAGCTGGCACTCACACTGACTCTATAATTCAGCTGTCTGGCACTCACACTGACCCTCTACAATTCATCTAGCTGGCACTCACACTGACTCTACAATTCAGCCAGCTGGCACTCACACTGACTCTACAATTCAGCCAGCTGGCACTCACACTGACTCTACAATTCAGCTGTCTGGCACTCACACTGACCCTCTACAACTCAGCCAGCTGGCACTCACACTGACCCTCTACAATTCAGCCAGCTGGCACTCACACTGACCCTCTACAATTCAGCCAGCTGGCACTCACACTGACCCTCTACAATTCAGCTGTCTGGCACTCACACTGACCCTCTACAATTCACCCAGCTGGCACTCACACTGACCCTCTACAATTCAGCCAGCTGGCACTCACACTGACCCTCTACAATTCAGCCGGCTGGCACTCACACTGACCCTCTACAATTCAGCCGGCTGGCACTCACACTGACCCTCTACAATTCACCCGGCTGGCACTCACACTGACCCTCTACAATTCACCCGGCTGGCACTCACACTGACCCTCTACAATTCACCCAGCTGGCACTCACACTGACCCTCTACAATTCACCCAGCTGGCACTCACACTGACCCTCTACAATTCAGCCGGCTGGCACTCACACTGACCCTCTACAATTCAGCCGGCTGGCACTCACACTGACCCTCTACAATTCACCCAGCTGGCACTCACACTGACCCTCTACAATTCAGCCAGCTGGCACTCACACTGACCCTCTACAATTCAGCCGGCTGGCACTCACACTGACCCTCTACAATTCAGCCAGCTGGCACTCACACTGACCCTCTACAATTCACCCGGCTGGCACTCACACTGACCCTCTACAATTCACCCGGCTGGCACTCACACTGACCCTCTACAATTCACCCAGCTGGCACTCACACTGACCCTCTACAATTCACCCAGCTGGCACTCACACTGACCCTCTACAATTCAGCCGGCTGACACTCACACTGACCCTCTACACTTCAGCCGGCTGGCACTCACACTGACCCTCTACAATTCAGCCGGCTGGCACTCACACTGACCCTCTACAATTCAGCCGGCTGGCACTCACACTGACCCTCTACAATTCACCCGACTGGCACTCACACTGACCCTCTAAAATTCAGCCAGCCGGCACTCACACTGACCCTCTACAATTCAGCCAGCTGGCACTCACACTGACCCTCTACAATTCAGCCAGCTGACACTCACACTGACCTTCTACAATTCAGCCGGCTGGCACTCACACTGACCCTCTACAATTCAGCCGGCTGGCACTCACACTGTCCCTCTACTATTCAGCCGGCTGGCACTCACACTGACCCTCTACAATTCAGCCAGCTGGCACTCACACTGACCCTCTACAATTCAGCCAGCTGGCACTCACACTGACCCTCTACAATTCACCCAGCTGGCACTCACACTGACCCTCTACAATTCACCAGCTGGTACTCACACTGACCCTCTACAATTCACCCAGCTGGCACTCACACTGACCCTCTACAATTCAGCCAGCTGGCACTCACACTGACCCTCTACAATTCACCGGCTGGCACTCACACTGACCCTCTACAATTCAGCCAGCTGGCACTCACACTGACCCTCTACAATTCACCCAGCTGGCACTCACACTGACCCTCTACAATTCACCCAGCTGGTACTCACACTGACCCTCTACAATTCACCCAGCTGGCACTCACACTGACCCTCTACAATTCAGCCAGCTGGCACTCACACTGACCCTCTACAATTCACCCGGCTGGCACTCACACTGACCCTCTACAATTCACCCAGCTGGCACTCACACTGACCCTCTACAATTCACCCAGCTGGCACTCACACTGACCCTCTACAATTCAGCTGGCTGGCATTCACACTGACCCTCTACAATTCACCCAGCTGGCACTCACACTGACCCTCTACAATTCAGCCAGCTGGCACTCACACTGACCCTCTACAATTCACCCGGCTGGCACTCACACTGACCCTCTACAATTCAGCTGGCTGGCATTCACACTGACCCTCTACAATTCACCCGGCTGGCACTCACACTGACCCTCTCCAATTCACCCAGCTGGCACTCACACTGACCCTCTACAATTCACCCGGCTGGCACTCACACTGACCCTCTGCAATTCAGCCGGCTGGCACTCACACTGACCCTCTACAATTCACCCGGCTGGCACTCACACTGACCCTCTGCAATTCACCCGGCTGGCACTCACAACTGACCCTCTACAATTCACCCGGCTGGCACTCACACTGACCCTCTACAATTCACCCGGCTGGCACTCAAACTGACCCTCTACAATTCACCCAGCTGGCACTCACACTGACCCTCTACAATTCACCCGGCTGGCACTCACACTGATCCTCTACAATTCACCCGGCTGGCACTCAAACTGACCCTCTACAATTCACCCGGCTGGCACTCACACTGACCCTCTACAATTCACCCGCTGGCACTCACACTGACCCTCTGCACAGGACATTACACCGAACCAATCTACTCCTCAAATGCTGTTGGAGTCCATTATTGCAGTTTTGCCTCTCTCTGTCTATGGTTCTGCTCCTCCTGAGCTTTGTGGGGCATCAATAAAATACAAAGTCAGTAGGAAAGATGCAGATAGCATAACGTATCTGTACATAACCATGCAGATATCAAAAAGTGACCATGCCGGATATCTGCAGCTTTATACATATTGCAAAAAATTACGAATATGTAAAAAAAAGGAAAATAAATCAATGTGAGATAACACATAGATCCCTGCTCCAGAGACAGGTGCAGATCCACACGCCAACACCGGAGACATTACAGAAATAACCCCCCTCCTAATTATAGTAACACGGCGGGGGGCTGTTTTTAGAGAAATATGGCAGCATTGTTTCGAGCAGCCGCCGTCGCTCATAACCAGTCATTTTATAATCAGCGGCATGAATCCTGGAAGTCCCCGCGGAGCCACACAAAAAGCTCATTACCCAGCAGCAGACACGCCGCATCTATTCTCTGTATAACAACTACAATTTAAAGGGACCTTGACATCAGAGCGGGCCCTATCAAAACTGGTCCTGAGCGTCTGACGTCTGCAATGTCTCGTCTCTTCCCTTAAATTGAACACCAGGTTAATTTTTTTTATCTAGATTGGACCAATATTTTGTGCTAAATACTTTTTTATACATATATTTGTAACAATTTTACCAGATACAAAGCTTCAAATCCTCTACATTGACATACGGTCAAATGATACAATTCTTAGTACCTGCAGCCACCACTAGAGGGAGCTCACTGCATGCAAGTAATACATAGAACTCCATAGTAAATCTGCATGCAGTAGGCTCCCCCTAGTGGTGACTGCAGGAAATGTGTACTGGACCTAAGACTTATAGTGCCAAAAGGTGGTCAAATTATACAATTCTGAGTACCTGAAGCCACCACTAGAGGGAGCTCACTGCAGACAGTTAACACATAGAATTCAATAGAAAATGTGTATTTAGTAGGCTCCCCCTAGTGGTGACTGCAGGAAAAGTGTACTGAACCTAATGACATTGTGTCAAAAGATGGTACAATGATACAATTCTGAGTACCTGAAGCCACCACTAGAGGGAACTCACTGCAGACAGTTAACACATAGAACTCAATATTAAATATGTATTCAGTAGGCTCCCCCTAGTGGTGACTGGAGGAAAAGTGTACTGGATCTAATGACATTGTGCCAAAAGATGGTCAAATGATACAATTCTGAGTGCCTGACTCCACCACTAGAGGGAGCTCACTGCATACAGGTAATACATAGAACTCAATAGTAAATTTGTATGCAGTAGGCTCCACCTTGTGGTGACTGCAGGAAAGGGCACAGGACCTCAAAATCACACGGTGCCAAAAGGTGGTCAAATAATATAATTCTGAGTACCTGCAGCAACCACTAGAGGGAGCTCACTGCATAGAGTTAATACATAAAACAAAATAGTAAATATGTATGCAGTAGGCTCCCACTAGTGATGACTGCAGAAAAGTGTACTGGATCTAAAAATCACATGGTACCAAAAGATGGTCAAATTATATAATTCTGAGTACCTTCAGCCACCACTAGAGGGAGCTCACTGCATACAGGTAATTCATAGAACTCCATAGTAAATCTATATGCAGTAGGCTTCCCTAGTGGTGGCTGCAGGAAAAAGGGTACTGGACTTAAAAATCACATAGTGCCAAAAGGTGGAAATTTTAATTAAAAGAAGTAAAGTTTTAAAGTTCTTGCATCTAGTCAAATTACCTAAACAGTATATCCAATAGCACCTACATGTAAATCATTCTCAAAAGGTCACATAAAAAGGCAGGGATCATCCTCATCTCTTCAATATTCACCTGCCTTAATTACACCCTGCTAGCAAAATTATTTTTCTCCTGTAGGGGGCACCACTGGGTAGATGCACAAAATCCCAGTTCTGTATAAGGCAACACTAGCGCTAAAAGTTTTCTTTGGAAAACCCACCTTTTTCATCAACATGTAGATATGCATTTGGGCATCATCTAATACATAACGATGAGGATTCTTTATACCTTCTAATGTCTTCTCCATTGTCTTGCTGTCAATGTTTACCCAACGAGTTGCTCCAGGGGCCAAAAAATGCCTGAAAACAAGAAGGCGCCATTCAAAAACTTCCTACTGTACGGCCAAAAAATCCAAAACCTTACCTGCCCAGGAGGTGCCTATGACATATACTAATGATTTATTCATCTACACCTTGCGATCAGTCCCATATCGGCAGACCAACCATGGGTAAAGGCGCCCCACCACTGGAGGGTTGGAAGATGTAAGGAGCCCTCAAGTCTTTCCCAAGATCCAAGAAACCACAATTCTGGAATTGGTGGGTTTCCTCTTAAACCGAGTCTTGGGAATTATGGAATTGGGCCCATGAAAACCCATATGCATACCTCTAAGAAGATCAACCATTGGTAAAGTCAACCTCACCACTAGAGGCTTTAAGAGGTAAGGTGCATGCCTCAAATATAGTCTTTCTTAAGACCCCCCCCCCAAAGAAAACCCCAAAAATCACAATTCTAGAATTGGTGGTTTCCTTTTAAATATTTGGCAATTATGCTATTGGATCCACCAAAACCCCATACGTATTACTCTAGGCAAGTGGGTAAAGTCAACCTCACAACTAAGGACCATATGGGGTAAGGGGCATGCCTCAAATCTAGTCTTTCTTAAGACCTTAAAAAACTTGCAATTCTAGAATTGGTGGGTTTCCTTCTAAATCTGTGTCATTAGGTCCACCAAAACCCATGTTCATATCTCTAGGCAGACCAACCAAGGCAAAAGTCAACCTCACCACCTGTGGCTGCAAGGAGTGAGGAGCATTCCTCAAATCAAGTCTGTCTTAAGACCCAATAAATCACAATTTTGGAATTGGCGGGTTTCCTCCTAAATCCGTGTCTTGGGAATTATGCTATTGGGTCCATCAAAAACCTGTGTTCATGTCTCTAGGCACACCAACCAAGGTTAAAGTCAACCCCACTACTAAGGACCATAAGAGGTAAGGGGCATGCCTCAAATTAAGTCTTTCTTAAAACCCCCCCCAAAAAAAGGACAATTCTAGAATTGTTGGGTTTCCTCATAAATGTATTGTGGGATTTATGCTATTGGGTCCATCCCATATGTATGCCTCTAGAAAGACCAACAATGGTTAAAGTCATCCCACTACTAGAGACTATAAGAGGTAAGGGGCATGCTCAAATCTAGTCTTTATTAACACCTTAAAAAAATCGCAATTCTAGAATTTGTGTGATTTCTTCTAAATTTGTGTCTTAAGAATTATGGTTTTTGTGGACCCAATAGCATAAGTATGAGTTTAGGAAGATCAACCAAGGGTAAAGTCAACCTTACCACTAGGACCATAAGACGTAAGGAACATGCTTCAAACCAAGTCTTTCTTAAGACCTAAGAAATCACAATTCTAGAATTGGTGGATTTGTTCCTAAAGTTGTGTTTTGGGAATTATGCTATTGGGTCCATCGAAAACCCATAAGAATGCCTCTATGCAAATGGTAAAGTCAACCCTCCCACTGGGGACCATAAGGGTTCATAGGCATACTTCAAATAAAGTCTTTCCCAAGACTGAAGACGTCTCAATTCTGTATTTTATGGGTTTCTTCATTGACCAGACCCTTAGGAGAGCTCTTATTAAAGTGGCCCATCCAAGGACCGCAAGGTGAAAAGAGGCGCTAAATTGGGCTTTGGTTACAGCCACTTGCCCAACCCAACCCCAGACTGGATCTCCAAGAGTGGTCCGTAAAACCAAACCTTCTTTGTCAACCATGGATGGGTCAGTCCCCAGGCTTCTCTCCTTTAAAGGAAGACATTTTTTACTTTTTTGGTCTACGCTCTGATGAGCGTGCAATAATCCAGCCGCATAATAACCTGGTCTACGGGCAACGTCCCAAGTTATTTAATCTATTAATAATGGACCCGGTGAAGAAACGTCTTAGGAACAATACAAGTTTTCCATATTTGGTCAGCCAAGAACTTTTTTAACACTTTCAGTTGACTAAGACTTTATACAGAGATCAGGTACATCGACGACTTACTCATAGACGGACTGCACCGTGGAGGCCACCTTAGACTGCTCCCCGTATCGTAGCTCCTCACACGCCTCCCAAAAACATAGATTTTCAGCTACAATGATAAAAAAAACACTACTTTTTTAAACCTCCATTAAAACTTCTCTATCGGGAAGACCCGAGATACTTCCGGACTGATACTCACCACTAAACTCCTTCTCCAAAAACTGCAGAAACTCCTTCCGACCCCGCTGGTCATTCAAGACCTCCATAAAATTAAACATCCACCGTTCCACCCGCAGTTTAGATGGCATAGGGACCCTGGGGGTGACATTATCAAATAAACAAATACATTTAGTGTGATACAAAAGTTTTGGAAATGGATGTTTAATTTTTCGGTCGTACATGGGAGCGTTCATGGTCCAGTACATGACGTCGTCCGTGATCCATGGGTTACTGGGCAGGCAGCCAGACATAATGGGATCATGCGGGAGATATTGCTCGCTGAACTTAAGAAACCTACGAGACAGATGGGAAAGGAATGAAGCAGAAAGTTATACAGTGCAGGCGCTGCTGTAGATCTGCGTTCCTCTAAAAATATATAGTCTTTGAGACGTCCTTGGGGTTGTGAACGATTCGCGTCGACCTTGACCGTCGAGATGTCCCACGTGGGGGGAAAGTTCCTGAGAAATAAACATTTGTTCTCAGATTGGAACTTACTGTTTTGTATGTAAGTGTCGGAGAAATGCTCCCACGGGCCGTTATTGGAGAAGGTGCAAGGAGCTAAAGGCCAAGTATGGTTCCTTTGCTTGAAGCATTGAGGTCCAAGGAAACACGATCAACTTCATAGACCATGCTATGGAGGTCCATGGAAAGAAGAGCCCACCTTATTTTGGCCCACTGGAGAGCGTCAACAAATGTTTTTTCATGGCTACTCGGGACAAAGAGGACCGATCTGAAGGTTGCATACGTTCTAGTACTGATAGGCTATAGATCATTGTCATTATGGTCTCTCTTACTTTGGAGACTTTTGACAGTTTTGGAACCTGTGCCTCACTCCTTTATATTAAACGTGTTTCTTTCCTTTGCCAGTTTAGGAGTTAATTTCAGTTTCTGCTGCTAGCAAGCTCCCTAGTTCTCCTTCTAGGTGTGGCTACTTGTCATCACTCCCATCCCCTTCATATGGTCACATGATTCCGGCATCCTTTGCTGGTGATTGAACTTCATTACTTGCCTAGGTACCTGTGGTGAGGGAGTTATTCTGGAGAGCTGACTACTGCCAAGCTGTTGGCTTCCAAGGAGCGTGGCAGCAGGCATGAAGTTATTTGTTGTTCCCAATCTGTCTCCCCTTCCTTCTTGTTGATTTTAGTGCAGTGGTTGGGACTAGTGCTCCCGCCGGCCATTCCCTATTGCGGGCTAACATCAGGGCCAGCGAGGGACTGGGTATCCTGTTCGACGACGGGTTGAAAGAACCCATATAGGGACAGTCACCTCTCCCCATTCCCTATGAGCAGGGCCCTCTGCTGTATTTGTCCACCCGGTATCTCCCCGTCTGTTGTTTGGTGTAGTGCGCCAGACACCGTTGGTCCATGCGTCTACTGTCATGCACTATTTCCAGACGCTCCCTGCGCCTAGCGTGACAATCATGCAAGATTGAAAACTGCATCTGGGCCTGAAGGATCCCTAGAGCCTCACAACAATAGTATGGTGTCATAAAATGTACATCCATGGTGGGGACCCAGATGGATTTTGCAATAGGGCCAAGAAGCTAAGGGCTAGGAAATGGCGGATCATAAGCCCCTGGCCCTTTTATGCAATCATCATGGGGGCCACTGTATAATTTCTGTTGTGTAACTCACCCTTCCAGACAGATGGAGGATTTCACTCTCGTTCGTGCCATGGCTTTTTTCAGGTACTCGATCTGGCAGGAAAACAAAAAAATGATGTTACATAATCATAACTGGCGGCCCGGAGTTCAAGTTACTTCTCAGCTGCCAAAATGCAATACCGCCTCCATGAAATGCAATCGGGCTGTACCATAAGGAGCCAATACCAAGCAATAGCATCCTACAGTGCTCATATCATACTGCCATACTGTGCCCATATAATCTCAATATAAACTACTCATATAATAATACCACACAGTGCTCTACTAATACTGCCATACAGTGCTATAATTACACCACCATAAAGTGCTTAAATCATACTTCCATATAGTGCTCAAATATTACTGCCATGTAGTATGGAAATAATACCGCCATACAGTGCTCAATACCACTGTGTAGTACTAAAATAGTACTACCATTCACTGCTCAAATAATACCACCATACAGTGTTGAAACAATACCATCTTACAGTGCTTAAATTATACCGCCATAAAGTGCTGAAGTTATACCACAAGGTAGTTGTCAAATAATACCGCCATACAGAGCTGCAATAATCCCATCATAAAGTGCCTAGATCATATCAACTTACAATGCAATAATCATATCGCCATACACTGCTCAAATCATACAGTAACACAGTGCTCATACAATACTAACACACAGTGCTCAAATAGTACCACAGTACCACTATATATTGTTTAAATCATATCGCCTTAAATCATAACACCATACACTGCTCATATAATACTGACATATAATGTTCAAATAATGCTACCATATGATTCTTAAAGAATACTGCCATACAGTGCTCAAATAATACTTCCATATAGTGCTCAAATTCTACTGCCATGTAGTATGGAAAAAATACAGCCATAAAGTGCTCAAATAAATACCACTATACAGTGTTAAAATAATACCATCTTACAGTGCTTAAATTATACCGCCATAAAGTGCTGAAGTTATACCACAATGTAGTTTTCAAATAATACCGCCATACAGAGCTGCAATAATCCCATCATAAAGTGCCTAGATCATATCAACTTACAATGCAATAATCATATCGCCATACAGTGCTCAAATCATACAGTAACACAGTGCCCATACAATACTAACACACAGTGCTCAAATAATACCACAGTACCACTATATATTGTTTAAATCATATCGCCTTAAATAATACATATATATACACATATATATAAAATATACAGTGCTCAAATAATGCTGACATATAATGTTCAAATAATACTGCCATATAGTGATTGAATAATAGTGCCACATAAGTCCACCATACAGTGCTCAAATAATAACCAATAAATAATGATGCTATACAATGTATAAGTAAACTGGCTATTCCATTATGGTGCTAGAGGCCACGGTTGCCAGAACATACAGTGGTGTGAAAAACTGTTTGCTCCTTTCCTGATTTCTTCTTTAACACAATGTAATGTTGAAGCATTCCCTTTATTTTTTTGAGCAGCATATAATGATAAGTAATACGAAAAGTTTAATAAAAACAAAGTTTAAAGGAAACGGTGGTTGATCACATCTTTGGGAAGCTGAGTATAATTCCCCCAGCCATGATCCAGGTCTGATTACTGCCACACCTGTTCTCAATCAAGAAATCACTGAAACAGGACCTGCCTGACAAAGTGAAGGAGACCAAAAGATCCTCAAAATCTAGACATCATGCTGCGATCCAAAGAAATTCAGGAACAAATGAGAAACAAAGTAATCGAGATGCATCAGTCTGGAAAAGGTTATGAAGCCATTTCTAAAGCTTGGAGACTCCAGTGAACCACAGTGAGAGCCATTATCCACAAATAGAGAAAACATGGAACAGTGGTGAAAGATGAGAACCACTGCTGAGCAAGAAGAATGTAAAGGCTTAGCTCAGCTTTGCCAGAAAACATCCCAAAGACTTTTGGGAGAAAACTCTGTGGACTGATGAGACAAAAGTTTAACTTTTTGGAAGGTGAATGTCCCATTACATCTGGTGTAGAAGTAACAAAGGAACATCATCCCAACAGTAAAGTATGGTGGAGGTCATGTGATGGTCTGGGGCTGTTCTGCTGCTTCAGGACCTGGAAGACCCTGAGGTAAATAGAACCACGAATTCTGCTGTCACCAAAATATCCTGAAGGAGAATGTCCGGCTGTCTGTCTATGACCTCAAGATGAAGGAGAATGTCCGGCCATCTGTCCATGACCTCAAGATGAAGAAGAATGTCCGGCCGTCTGTCCGTAACCTCAAGCTGAAAGAGAATGTCCGGCTGTCTGTCCGTAACGTCAAGCTGAAGGAAAATGTCCGTCCATCTGTCCGTCACCTCAACATTAAGGAGAATGTCGGGCTATCTGTCCATGATCTCAAGCTGAAGGAGAATGTCCGGCTGTGTATCCATAACCTCAAGCTGAAGGAGAATGTCCAGCTGTCTGTCCATAACCTCAAGCTGAAGGAGAATGTCCCGACGTCTGTCCGTAACATCAAGCTGAAGGAGAATGTCTGCCCATGTGTCCGTAACCTCAAGCTTAAGGAGAATGTCCGGCCATCTGTCCATAACCTCAAGCTGATAGAGAATGTCCGTCAGTCTGTCCATGACCTCAAGTTGAATGAGAATGTCCATCCATCTCTCTATGACCTCAAGCTGAAGGAAAATGTCCGGCTATCTGTCCATGACCCTGAAGCTGAAGGAGAATGTCCTGCAGTCTGATCATGACCTCAAGCTGAAGGAGAATGTCCTGCAGTCTGTCCATGACCTCAAGCTGAAGGAGAATGTCCGTCAGTCTGTCCATGACCTCAAGTTGAATGAGAATGTCCATCCATCTGTCCATGACCTCAAGTTGAAGGAGAAAGTCCGGCCATCTGTCTATGACCTCAAGCTGAAGAACACTTGGGATATACAAGATCCAATACAGCAAGTCACCTCTGAATGGCTGAAGAAAAACAAAATGAAGACTTTGGAGCGGCCGAGTCACAGTCCTGACCTTAATCCTATTGAGACGCTGAGACCTTAATAAGGCGCTTCATGCTCCGAAACCTCCAATGTGGCCGAATTACAACAATTCTGCACAGACGAGCGGCCAAAATTCCTCCAGAGCTTGTAAGACTCATTGCCGGTTGTCATAAATGCCTGATTACCATTGTTACTAAGGACCCAACCAGTTATTAGATTTAGGGGGGACTTTTTCACACAGGGCCCTGTAGGTTTGGATTTCTTTTTCCATTAATAATAAAGACCTTCATTTATAAACTGCATTCTGTGATTACTTGTGTTATCTTTGTCTAATATTTACATTTGTTTGGTGATCGGAAACATATAAGTGACAAACATGGAAAAGAAGGAGAGATCAGGGAGGGGCAATCACTATCACACCTTTGTATGTTCAATTGGACGCTCCACATGTGACCATAAGACTAACCCTGGTTATACGTAAATACATGGAAAAGAGGATGGAAGACGTCCTCTTGTCCTCTCTTAGCCTGGGCGTAATTGAATACTCCGTGACCACAGGATTTAATCATTTCCATCACTTACCTCCTTTTTGTAATAATCGGCATTCCTTCCCTGAAATCATAAAACAATATGATTATATATAACAATCTGTGGGTGATCTATAACCCTTGTCATTGTGAGCCTTGAAGATCATGAATAGAATGCGAAATTTCAGTAAAGACTGACACTGAGGCAAAACGGCAGCAGAAGGGATAGAATACACTGGGGCCGTTATAGTCACCATCCTATAACACATATCACAGATATTTGCCACAAAAAAGTCAAAAATCATCAAAATAACTAAACTCACCAATGCCATTCTTCCCGTGTAGCAGTTTCCTCTTTCTGGCCCCCGCTCCATTACATTCATACATCCCGGCTGAAACACATCGATCAGAGGCATCAATAGGGACCGAGTGATCCATAGTCATAGTAATATTTAAAGGGTTGTCCTATTTTTAAGGGATTACATATATACGTACAGTGGGTAAAATAAGTATTGAACACGTCACCAATTTTGTTAGTAAATATAATTCTAAAGGTGGTATTGAAATAAATTTTTCACTAGATGTCAGTAACAACCCATCCAGTCCACACAGGCAAAGAAATCAAACCATAGATGTCCATAAATGATGTGTAACAATGAGAAATGACTCAGGGAAAGGTACTGAATACGTTCCTGAAATGTACTGCATTCTTGGTCCTTTGTTGGTGATGAAGCTTTAGATGCCTCCTGTATGGAGGACACTCGTCCCTACATTGCTCAGGTGGATTTTGGCCCATTCTTCCACACAAACACTCTTCACGTCCTGCAGATCCTGTGGATCCTTCAATGATCTCGGAGCTTTAGATCCTTCCAGACATTTTCTATTGGACCCATCTCCGGTGATCGGCTCGGACATTCTAGCAGATTGATTTTCTTCCTTGGCTTTGTGTTTGGGATCATTGTCTGGTGAAATGTCGCCCTCACTTCATTTTAATCACCCTGGTAGATGAAGCAGATTTTCATCAGGAATGTCTCCTTACACTTATCCATTCATCCTTCCTTCAATTATATGAAGTCTACTAGTGCCGTATACTGAAGAACAGCTGCACACTTCACTGTTGTTGGTGTTTTGGAGGTGATTTGCCTTTTGGTCTCCAAACATGGTGTGTATTATGGCATCCAAAGAGTTCAATTTTGGTCTCATCTAACCAGACTGTATTCTCTACTATTTCACAGATTTGTCTAAATGTTGTTGAGGAAACTTTAATCGCTCTTGAACCTGCTTTTTGTTAAGCAATGGAGTATTGAGTGGTGAGCGTGCATACAGGAGTGTGCATACAGGAGCGTGCATACAGGAGCGTGCATACAGGAGCGTACATACAGGAGCGTGCATACAGGAGCGTGCATACAGGAGCGTGCATACAGGAGCGTGCATACAGAAGCGTACATACAGGAGCGTGCATACAGGAGCGTGCATACAGGAGCGTGCATACAGAAGCGTGCATACAGGAGCGTGCATACAGGAGCGTGCATATAGCAGTGTGCATACAGGAGCGTGCATATAGCAGTGTGCATACAGGAGCGTGCATACAGGAGCGTGCATACAGGAGTGTGCATACAGGAGCGTGCATACAGGAGCGTACATACAGGAGCGTGCATACAGGAGTGTGCATACAGGAGTGTGCATACAGGAGCGTGCATACAGGAGCGTGCATATAGCAGTGTGCATACAGGAGCGTGCATATAGCAGTGTGCATACAGGAGCGTGCATACAGGAGCATGCATATAGCAGTGTGCATACAGGAGCGTGCATACAGGAGCATGCATACAGGAGCGTACATACAGGAGCGTGCATACAGGAGCATGCATACAGGAGCGTACATACAGGAGCGTGCATACAGGAGCGTGCATACAGGAGCGTGCATACAGGAGCGTGCATACAGGAGCATGCATACAGGAGCGTACATACAGGAGCGTGTATACAGGAGCCTGCATACAGGAGCGTGCATACAGGAGCGTGCATACAGGAGCGTGCATACAGGAGCATGCATATAGCAGTGTGCATACAGGAGCCTGCATACAGGAGCGTGCATACAGGAGCGTGCATACAGGAGCGTGCATACAGGAGTCTGCATACAGGAACATACATACAGGAGCACGCATACAGGAGCATGCATACAGGAGCGTACATACAGGAGCATACATACAGGAGCATGCATACAGGAGCGTGCATACAGGAGCGTGCATACAGGAGCGTGCATACAGGAGTCTGCATACAGGAACATACATACAGGAGCACGCATACAGGAGCATGCATACAGGAGCGTACATACAGGAGCATACATACAGGAGCGTACATACAGGAGCGTGCATACAGGAGCATGCATACAGGAGCGTGCATACAGGAGCTTGCATACAGGAGCGTGCATACAGGAGTGTGTATACAGGAGTGTGCATACAGGAGCGTGCATACAGGAGCTTGCATACAGGAGCGTGCATACAGGAGCTTGCATACAGGAGCGTGCATACGTGCATACGTGCATACAGGAGCGTGCACCATACCAGCTAATATTATTTCTCACTTAGTATCAGGCTTGCTTTCTAATCACTGATAGATTCCAGCTGCTGTCAGGACTTTCCAGGGCTCTTTGCATCTCTTTTTCTTCATGTGTTCAATACTTTTTCCCTTTGTCATTTCTTTATGGAAATCTATGGTTTGATCACTTTGTCTGTGTGGATTGGATGGGTTGATACTGACATCTGATGAGAAATTCATGTCAATAGCATCTTTACAAACTTATGTACGTAGGAAATTGGTGACGTGTTCAATACACATTTCATCCATTGAATTAACAATGTATATCTACTATATACAGTTGGTTGTGTGTGTATCAAGCCCCGCCCACTCCACATGGCCCCACCCCTTTATTGTGATGTTGCAATAGAAAGTTTGCTCAAGTGACACAAACGTCTGAGCAGAGAGAAGCAAGACTTGCCGAAATGGAAGAAAGGGAGGCAAGGTTTGAAAACATGAGAATAGCTGCTTCCTCAAGGGCCACTAAAATGGCCACGCCCTCAGGACTATATAGAGGGGTGGAGCTATGAAGGGGTGGGGCTATGAAGGGCAGGGACTACTGGGAGGGGTGTGGCTATGTAGGGGTGGATCTACTGGGAGGGGGCAAGGCTATGATGCATACATTACCATACATGGGTGATATTACCATATATGAGCATTACGACCATATATGGGCATTATACCCTGGCAATACTGGGCTCTACAGATAGTATATATATCTAATATATAAAGCTGAGTATGTGTGTATGTATGGGGCAAACCCCGCCCACTCCAAATAGTCCCGCCCACTCAGCATAGCCCTGCCACTCCTCATAGCCACACCTACTCAACATAGCCATACCCCACTCCATATCCTGTATCTCCACATATCCCCGCCTCCTCTAGAAAGCCCCACCCCTGGGACTATGTGCAGGGGTGGATGTATGATGGGGCTGGAGCTATACATGGGGGTGGTGCTATGAAAGGGGCATGGCTGCCAGAAGGGGAGGGCTATGTGTAGGAGCATGCATAGCCATATATGGGCGATATTGCCATATATGGATGATATTACCATATACCGTATGAGCATTATGACCATATATGGGCACTACGCACAGGCAATGCCGGGCTGTACAGCTTGTGTATATACAGTATATATTTATATATTACACCACACGTTTCAGACAAAAAAGTTATGTCTGCCCTCCATGCTTTACACTACATTCTCAATAAAAGAGGAGGAGCCTTCTATAAAGAGGAGGAGCCTAGACAGCCTTTAATATCTCGTTATTGACTTTTGCAATATATTCTGGTGTCTTCTGAAGCTCTGGTGGCTGGGCACCCCTGGTATCTTCGAATTGTTCCTGTTGTGAGGAGTCGAGGGCTTACGTTAATTTGATGTTTGAACGCGTGCCAAGGAGCGAGGCTATATTTAGTGTAGCGGCATGTTCTAACGTTGCGGATGCAAAATTATACACATCTAATTACACAGCGCTCACACAACCCTCGCGCTTTAATACATACAACTGTCAGAGATGAGAAATGGAGGATATCAAAGTCATCTGAAGGTGACATGAAAGCGCTGCCACTGATTTTACCAGACCCCCTGTGTGGGGTTTTCTTTCCCTAGATCAGAAATGGAAATGTTGCGGCCTGAAAGATCAGACCCTGCGATGAAAGAGGAGCGTGGGAGCCCCCTGTGTGGGACAGATGTGGGCCATGACTCACAACCTGCCGCCTTCTACCAGAACTGGAAGATTCCACGTGGTTCCATGCTCTGCGGAAATAAAGAATGATTCCCTGAGAATATGTGCATCCTCTGACTAATAGCATCGGAGTAAGTTTGGACCGCTGCTTACCAACTGCCATCACCGTCAGTAAGTGACTACTCTGGGTGCCCACTAATATGCAGTTGATGGTCTCTCTTACTTGTGACTGGTTTGGGACCTCTTTCACGTTTTTGTATTGAAACTTCATATTAAATGTGTCTGTTGCTAGCAAACTCCTTTGTTCTCTCCAGGTGTGGCTAATTTGTGATCACTCCCATCCCCTTTATATGTTCACATTCCTTACTGGTGATTGAACTCATTCCTGGCCTGGCTACCTAAGGTGAAGGAGATACTATGGAGAAGCTGATTGTTGCCAAGCCGTTGCTGCCTTGGATTGTGGCAGCAGGTGTGGCGTTGCCTTGTCATCCTCCTGTCTGTCTCCCCTTCCCCTCTTGTCTTTGTTTATTGCAGTGGTTGGGACTATTGCTCCCGTCGGCCATCTTCCTATTGAGGGCTAACATCGGGCCCAGTGAGGGACCGAAATTATGGGAATTAAGGTCTTCAAAGAGATCTATAAAATTGTCTTTGTTGGCCACAGCAACCAATGTTCACCAGGACATTATCAATAAAGTTGATTGAAGATAACATATGGGGAAAATATAAACAATGTTTGTTTTCTAAGCAACCAATCACAGCCCAGTTTTCTTTTTTCTAAGAGTAGAATATGTAATGAAAGCTGGGCTTTGATTGGTTGCTATAAGCAAGCTATAACAAAGGCTGTTTACTTCATCCCATATGTTATTTTCAATCAACTTTATTGATAATGTCCTGGTGAACATATAATCTAATATATATATATATGTATGTGTGTTTATGTGGCATTAACCACACCCACTCCATGTAGCCACACCCACTTTTCAGCCTGCATCTCCACATATCCCTGACTCCTTGACATAGCCCCGCCCCCAGGACTATATAGAGAGGATGAGCTATGAAGGGCGGGGCTATAAGTGGGATGGTGCTATAAAAGGGATGGGGCTACTGGAGGACTAGAGCTAAGTGTAGGAGCAGAGCTATAAAGGGGTGGGGCTGTTGGGAGGGGGAAGGGCTGATACACATATACATTGGCATGTATAGCTACTTCACAGCCTGCATCTCCACGGATCCCCGCCTCCTCCACATGCCCCCTCCCCTGGGACTATGTGGAGGGGTGGAGCTATGAAAGAACAGGGCTATATGTGGGGTTGTGCTATGAAAGGGGTGGGGCTATATGCAGGGAGGGGCTACTGGGAGGGGGTGGGGCTATGATACCTACAAAACATACATACATACATTACCATATATGGACAATATTACCATATATGAGCATTATGACCATATATGGGAATTACACCCAGGCAATGATGGGCTCTACAGATAGTATAATAATTAATAATAATAATTAATATAATAATAATTATAATAATAATGAATAAACACTTTTAATTATTTGCTGTTTTTACGGCAATTAACTTACCGATGGTTTGCTAATGAGCCAATACGCCTGCTCCTGGCACTCGATCACAATTCGGTCGCCCTTACGGCGCTGTTGGCCGCCCTATGTAATAAATGTTATAGAAAAATACACAAATATAATATAAATGTAATATGACACATTATACAGCTTTATAATATGACATTTTAGCAATGAGAAAAGGACAAAAAATTAAGTTTTATATGCTTATAATTCAGCTTACTAAGTCTCCTACTGTTGCCCATATCAACCAATCAGAGCGCATCTTTCATTTTTCAAAGGTAGGTTTAGAAATGAAAGCTCATTGCTGATTGGTTGCTATTGGCAACAAGCCCAGTTTTAATAAAATGAGGCTTCTTGGGCCATGTAGGCCTTAAAAAAAAGGGACGACCATTCTGTTTAATGCTGTAACTTGAGGCTCGCGGGCCCCACTGAGAAATCATCAGCATAGTCTTTAATAGAATTGTGTTATTATATGAGCCATAAGGTCAATTTGGGCCTCTCAAGGTTTCTGGGCCCCAGTGGCGTAACTTGAAACTCATGGGCCCGATGCGAAAGCTTCAGTGCAGCCCTCGATAATTGGAAATCTTTAATAGCATTAGTCTTTTTCTACAAGCCAAGGAGACTTTTGGGGCCCCCCAGGCTCCAGGGCCCGGGTGCGATTGCAACCCCTGTATCTATTTTAGTTACACCCCTGCTGGGCCCTACTATAGTTACATCCCTGGTGCTGCAAAAGATATGGTGAAAAGATTATAATTAGCCCTGTGATTAAGTGCCATGGCATAGGAGACAGGAGTAGTTGTTGTGGCGCCCCACTAGTCAGGCATCACAGAGGGGTATTGCACCCTTAAAAGAGGTGTAATTTCCCCAGCTGCAGGTGGACCCTAGGTTGGTGGGTGGGGCCCATTCCTGCACTCCCACATGAGCTGAGCAGTGGGAGGTTACCCGGGAGGGGATATATTCACCTCCAGGGGAGATCAAGAGCGGTTAGTTGGAGGAGGAGGAGAGGAGTCAGGACAACTAGAAAGAGTGTGAAACGAGGCGGAAGGGTTACCCGGACGGTTTCAAGCCGATCTGGAGGAAAGGAGAAAGAGGGTCTTGAGGAGATCCTGAAAGAGGGCGCCCGACGAGCGGAGTCGAGGCCCTAGAGAGAAAGGGAGATCCCCAGAGTGGAGCGACCATAATCCAGGGGATTCTCCAGTCACCACGGGAACGTCGGGCCCGAGGAAACGGCCAAGGTCTAGTTTTGCAATCGGCAACTGGCTGCTGGGGTCCGTATATCGCCACAGCACCCTGCCAGACGGAGAGGTCTGCCTGCTTCCTCACCTCGAGGGAGAGGACCCCCAATACCACCAATACGGAGCCATTGGGTATAGACTCATCCTAGGCGGGGAAGAAAGGACACGGGTTCTTCAATTCAGGTACACCACAGGTTCCACCATACCAACTGGGATCCACTTGCAGCCACCCGTTGAGCTGCCTGTTATTCTAACATCTGATGCTGAACTGTGGACTTTGCATGTTGCTGCTAAAGGTTGACAGTAAAGTACCCGGGAGAAAGTGACTTTGCCTGTGTGTGGTTTTCTCCATCAACCTGTTCCCTTTCAGGAACGCTTCCCTGGAGGACCAGCTCCACCTGTAGGGAGCTTTGTCATCTCAGCCGCACTACCATCGCCCTCCAGAGGACTGTGGCGGCGCTGGTGACCCATCACCAGGTACTACAGGTGGCGTCACATGGCAAACTCTAATCCTCTGTATATAACCCCTTTTTGAAGTGTCACCCAGGCCATGGGCTCGGGCGCTGCCACCCGTGACATCCCCCGTGAGAACAACCACCGAGCCTGGTACCCGAGTACCCCAGGGCTCGACATTGTCATAGGGACAAAAAATAATAATGATGATTTTCAAGATGGCCGCCTCTAATCTGTCAGCAGGGAGGGAATACTAACATACGGTATCTCGAAGCAGTGCATGGCCGAAACGCTGACACAAAGATTCGCCTGTTTGCAGGATCCATTAGGCAGAGTGTTTGGGGGCAGATAACATATCTGAGTGTAATGTATTCTAAAACCATGCTTGTAATCCTATATAACATGCCCGGCTGTGATATGGGTGCACTATGTGCAGCTGCGTGCTTCCGGAACAATCCATACAAATATTCCACATGATCCTGAATATTTCATGATGGATTTGCATGAATATTTCATGCGTGCCGTCTGTATTAAGTATACTGCATAAACACGTTACTTATTTATGGCGGGTTTAAAACACGTTAGAAAAAAAATCACATGTGTCCCAAAGCGCGGCGCTGCATGGACAGTTATACAGCATCAGCAATCATAGGGCACTGAAGGAGAAAAGGTGCGAAAGGTGCGCGGCTCGTGATGATTGGGTGAAATTCATCAGCGATTTGCACCATTTTGAAGGGGTGGGGATTAATATATCACCAAACTCAATGAACTAATGAGTCTACGCACCTGATCTGTTCCCTTGCTTGCATCACCACGAAGTCCCACGTGTGATTAATTCGCTTGTGCAGCTGATTATAACTATCCTGTGACCCCCCACCCCAAAAAAGAAAAAAAATTAATACCATATCTATCCATATACTACTACGCACATATTGGGTTGTATCTACAAAACAGCATGATACGTTTATTCTCTAGAATATTTTGTTAGAAATATGCATTCCTAGCTGTAGAGCCTGGCGTTGCCCAGGCATAGTAACTGACTGTGTGACACTACAGATTTGCAACATGTAATATGGAGGCTTCTGCTGGGCTGTATATATAATATAGACACTGCTACTGGGCTGTATATAGGAGGGGTGGGGCTATAAAGGAGGCAGAGCTATGAAGGGGGTGGAGCTGTGTGGAGGGGTAGGGCTATGTGGAGGGGGCAGAGCTATGAAGGGGTGGAGCTATGTGGAGGGGCAGAGCTATGTGAAGGTGCAGGGCTATGTGGAGAGGCAGAGCTATGAAGGGAGTGGAGTTTATGTGGAGGGGCATGGCTATGTGGAGAGGCAGAGCTATGAAGGGGTGGAGCTATGTGGAGGGGCAGAGCTATGTGGAGAGGGAGGGCTATGTGGAGGGGGCAGAGCTATGACAGGAGTGGAGCTATGTGGAGGGGGCAGAGCTATGATGGGAGTGGAGCTAAGTAGAGGGGCACGGCTATGTGGAGGGGCAGAGCTATGAAGGGGTGGAGCTATGTGGAGGGGCGGAGCTATGTGGAGGTGGAGGGTTATGTAGAGGGGGCACAGCTATGACAGGAGTGGAGCTATGTGGAGGGGCAGGTCTATGTGGAGGGCGAGGGCTATATGGAGGGGGCAGAGCTATGACAGGAGAGGAGCTATGTTGAGGGGCAGAGCTATGATGGGAGTGGAGCTATGTGGAGGGTTTGGGCTATGTAGAGGAGCAGAGCTATGAAGGGGCAGTGCTACCTGGATGGGCAAAGCTATGATACATACATGTACACACATATATACATACATACATTCAGCTTTATATATTAGATATCATCCATCTGTTTTTCCTCCTGGAAATGTATAAATACCAGATAAAAACCACTTTCCCTATCGCTGGACGATTTTCCACTCTGTGGTATAGGAAATTGAGAGACAAGCCCGGTCAGAGCTATAATTAAGGTCAGGGCTGGTGTCAGAAATTTCTGGGCCCTATTAAATCAAATCTAACACTGTCAGTAAATAAAATATTATTATTTCAATAGCATAAAATAAACATCACTATTGGCTGTAAGTATATACCAACAGTGAATAGATTGTATCTATAATTATATATTAGTAGAGGATAAACTTATAAATGTATACCAGCAACAAACAAATTGCATATATAACTACCAGAATATACCAACATCTAAGAACTGCATATATAACTATATACCAACAGCAAACAAACCACGGTGGTGAAAGATAAGGACTCAGAGAATGCTGCTCCCTGCCGCCCCAACGCACGTTTCGTATGTACTTCCTCAGGAGAAATCAGGAGGCTGTGGATAACACAGCACAATAGGTTCTTACCCAATATACATAAAGTTAAAGATAAGGAGCTATGAAGTATGAAAGCCTAAACACAGCTGCTGCAGAATCCATGTGTATGGCAAGCCAAAACACATGAAACATATGAAACATACGTTGGGGCAGCAGGGACCAGCATTCTATTGAGTCCTAATATCCACTGATCTTCTCGGGTTCCTGTGTTATCGACTTGCCATCATACACGTGGATTCTGCAGCAGCTGCATTTATGCTTTCATATTGGTTGTGTGTCGCAACCACACAAGATGAGTGACTAGCTTCTTTTCTTTAATTTTATGTATATTAGGCAACGTATTACGCTATATTATCCACGGCCTCCTGATTCTCCTGAGGACGTACATACGAAACGTGCGTTGGGGCGGCAGGGAGCAGCATTCTTTGAGTCCTTATGTTTCACCACTGTAGTAAATAGCTGTACTCTGTTTTACCACTTTGTTATTCTAATCAGGGTCAATAGAATTTTTAGCACTAATCTGTGACTGTTAGATTTATTTTAGCATTTACGCTCCTGGTAGTTCTCCTGTTTTCTGAAAATGCATTTACCGTACTATTAAGCCAAACCCATATAGGCTATTTTTAAGGTGAAATACTCACATTAGGATTACAATATTTATACCTTTTTGCATTTTTCCCCTTCATATTTTGGTATTTTTTGGTGATATCTGATTTATATATTAATATTATTCTGACCTTATTTATTCATTTATTTATAATACTTATGCTTGTGTCCCTGTATATAGTTAATACCTTCTTTTAAATGTTTATCAGGTTTATATTTATCATTCTATTTTATTTTTTTAACTAATAAAGATGTTTTTTGGCTAATATACTCCATTTTTGCTGTGATATTTGTATCACTTATTGGAGCATAACTATATACCAGCAGCAAGCAAACAGCATATATACCTATATACCAGCAGTAAACACACTGCAGCCCAAAAAATGGGCCTTCTTCTCCAGCACTAGATATGCTACCCCCGATGACGGCCCTGATGATATTGATTGTCACCCAGCCTTCCGATCGAATTCCAAAATAATGGGGGTCACAATGTTAATGACTGACCTTTTCATACTCCACCAGGTCTCCTTGTTTCCTGATATTCTTCTTTGCAAGATAAATGGCTGAAAAGAAAAATGTAGAAAAAAATTCACCTGTATCAATCACAACATAATTATTCCTGTTATTAAGTTTACAATCCTCCCAGGAATGCCCATAAATATCTCAGGAAAAAAATATATTATTTTAAATAGTTGCATTACTCACTTTTTTAATGCTGTCCATTTGGAAGATATGGTCATTAGATGCTAGATGCTAGCACACTGCTGGGAGTTTTAGTATTACAACAGCTGAGAGCCACAGATTAGGCACTGTACAAAATGTGAACCAATAAGCACAGTGCAAAGAAACAGTGTCCCGCCCACGAGGAGCAGATCCTGATACGCCCCACTATTAGCACCTCCTGGCTTACAGAATGTAAATCAATAAGCACAGAGCGAGGAAATAGTGTCTCGCCCCCATGAGGAGAAAATCTCGACACCTCCTACTATTAGCACCTTCTACTTCACAGAATGTGAACCAATAAGCGCAGTGACCACCGCACACCACCTCACCAACGCTGACTGCAGCACACCTCCTACCAACACCGACCACCGCACACCTCTTCACCAACGCCAGGGGCGTAACTACAATAGGTGCAGGGGTTGCGATCGCACCGGCCCCGGAGCCTAGGGGGGCCCCAAAAGTCCCTTTGGCCCATAGAAAAAGACTAATACTTAAAAATTTGCAATAATTGGGGGCCCCATTGGAGCTTTCGCATCGGGGCCCCAGGGCCTGAAGTTACGCCACTGACCAACGCTGACCGCCACACACCACCTTACCAACGCTAACTGCCGCACACCTCCTCACCAACGCTGACCGCAGCACACCTCCTCACCATAGCCGACCGCCGCACACCTCCTTACCAACGCCGACCGCAGCACACCCCCTCACCAACGCCGACCGCAGCACACCTCCTCACCAACGCTGACCGCCGCACACCTCTCAACAACGCCGACCGCCGCACACCTCCTCACCAACGCTGACCGCCGCACACCTCACCAACGCTGGCTGCCGCACACCTCCTCACCAACACCGACCACCGCACACCTCTTCACCAACGCTGACCGCCGCACACCACCTCACCAACGCTGACTGCCGCACACCTCCTCACCATAGCCGACCGCAGCACACCTCCTCACCAACGCCGACCGCAGCACTCCTACTCAACAACCCCTGACCGCAGCACACCTACTCACCAACGCTGACCGCCGCACACCTCACCATAGCCGACCGCCGCACACCACCTCACCATAGCCGACCGCCGCACACCTCCTCACCAACGCTGACCGCAGCACGCCACCTCACCAACGCCGACCGCTGCACACCCTCCCAACGCCGACCCACACACCTCCTCACCAACGCCGACCGCAGCACACCTCCTCACCAACGTCCGCCCGCACACCTCCTCACCAAGCTGACTGCCGCACACCTCCTCACCAACACCGACCGCTGCACACCTCTTCACCAACGCCGACCGCTGCACACCTCCTCACCAACGCTGACCACTGCACACCTCCTAACCAATGCCGACCGCCGCACACCTCACCAACGCCAATCGCCGCACACCTCCTCACCCACACCACCTGCCACACTCCGCACCCCGAACGCAGCCCCCACCTCCCTCATATACTTACCAGAGGGATCAAGGACCTGAGGCGACAACACAGTCATGTGATCAGTCACGTGATGGGACAGAGCCAGGTTCATGTGACTGATTAAGTAAAAAAAGAAAAAAAACCGGTGTCCGTCTTCTATTTATGATCCTTTATTAGAGTTAGATTAAAAACATAGCAAATACAAAGAGAAACGCTGGACGCGTTTCGAGGGATGACCCCCTTAATTCTTGGCTGACGGACACCGGTTTTCTTTTTTACTGAATTACTTGGATGGACACCAACCATTGCATCGGTGCCAGAGTCCAGTGAGCATTAGTGAGTAGACGTGTCCTTTTCCCCCACCCTTCTCATTGATGTTCACGTGACTGATCACTGTGACGGTCTGATACTGCTCAGCCCTGGAGAGAGAGCAGCCACAGGAGAGAGAGTGAGACTGGCCAGGTGAGAGCAGCCCAGCAGAGAGAGCAGCCACAGGAGAGAGAGAGCAGCCACAGGAGAGTGAGAGCAGCCACAGGAGAGAGAGAGTGGCCACAGGAGAGAAAGTGAGAGTGGCCAGGAGAGAGAGCAGCCACAGGAGAGAGAGAGCAGCCACAGGAGAGAGAGAGCAGCCACAGGAGAGAGAGAGCAGCCACAGGAGAGAGAGAGCAGCCCAGCAGAGAGAGTGAGACCGGCCAGGTGAGAGCAGCCCAGCAGAGAGAGCAGCCACAGGAGAGAGAGAGCAGCCCAGCAGAGAGAGCAGCCACAGGAGAGAGAGAGCAGCCCTGGAGAGAGAGCAGCCCAGGAGAGAGAGAGCAGCCAGCAGAGAGAGTGAGACCGGCCAGGTGAGAGCAGCCCAGCAAAGAGAGCGGCTACAGGAGAGAGAGAGCAGCCACAGGAGAGTGAGAGCAGCCACAGGAGAGAGAGAGCGGCCACAGGAGAGAAAGTGAGAGTGGCCAGGAGAGAGAGCAGCCACAGGAGCGAGGGAGAGGGAGGCCACAGGAGAGAGAGAGAGAGTGGCCCAGCAGAGAGTGGCCACAAGTGAGAGGGAGAGCGGCCACAGGAGAGAAAGTGAGAGTGGCCAGGAGAGAGAGCAGTCAGGAGCAAGGGAGAGGGAGGCCACAGGAGAGAGAGAGAGAGAGAACGGCCCAGCAGAGAGAGAGTGGCCACAAGTGAGAGGGAGAGCGGCCACAGGGGAGAAGGAGGACACAAGGGAGTGAGAGAGCAGCCCAGCAAAGAGAGAGTGGCCCAGGGGAGAGAGAGAACAGGCCAGGAGAGAGAGAGAACGGCCACAGGAGAGAAAGAGAGGCCACAGGAGAGACACAGAAGCCCAGGAGAGAGAGAGCAGCCCAGCAGAGAGTGGCCACAGGAGAGAAAGCGGCCACAGGAGAGAGTGGCCCAGCAGAGAGAGAGGCTACAGGAGAGAAAGAGTGGCCACAGGGGAGAGTGGCCACAGGGGAGAGGGAGAGTGGCCACAGGGGAGAGGGAGGCCACAGGGGAGAGAGAGAACAGCCCAGCAGAGAGAGAACGGCCATAGGGGAGAGACAGAGCGTCCCAGCGAAGTGAGAGTGGCCCAGTGGAGAGAGGCCACAGCAGAGAAAGAGAGCAGCCACAGAAAAGAGAGTGGCCCAGCAGAGAGTGAAAGCGGCAAAAGAGAGAGCGAGGCCACAGCAGAGAGAGAGTGGCCCAGGGAGAGAGTAACCCAGCAGAGAGAAAGAGCAGCCCAGATGAGTGAGACAGAGAGCAGCCTAGCGGAGAGTGAGAGCAGCCCAGCGGAGAGTAAGAGCAGCCCAGACGAGAGAGAGCAGCCCACATGAGAGAGTGGCCCAGCAGAGAGAAAGAGTGGAGCTGCCCGACAGAGAATGGGAGTAGCCCAGCAAAGAGTAAAAGTGGCCCAATTGAGAGAGAGAGCAGCCCAGCGGAAAGAGAGTGCAGCCCAGGGCTGAGAGAGCAACCCAGGGGAGAGAGAGCGGCCCAGAGGAGAGAGAGCAGCCCAGGGAGAGAGAGAGTAGCACAGGGAAGAGAGAGAGGCACTTGGGGGACATGGCACACACAGGAGGGAGATAGGCATGAGTCGGACACAGCACAAACTGGAGGGATAGCGCTCACGGGGGGGTGACAGCGCACAGAGAGGAGAGAAAGCCACGAGAGAGAGACAGCACACAGGGGACAGACAGTGCACGGGACGGACAATGCACAGACAGGAGAGCGCTCAGGAGGGAGACAGGCAGAGAGGACCGTCCTTCCGATGCGATAGTACATGATAATGTGAGAAACTCACCATAGTCCAGCTCTGTGGCGGGCCATTTATTGGTGGTCCAGAAATATGGGGTCTAGAAAAAGAAATTGGGAAAAATCAGTGACAGATACAGCAGAAGAGAAGGCCCCAATCTTGGGGTCATGTATGGTGACAATGCCGGGACCCTAAAGAAAAGGAATGTCAAGGGAATCTATGGCTGAAGGACTGGTAATGGAGGCTCTATCTGGCTGGGGCACTGTTTATGGGGCACAGCTATTTGTTAATTGGGACTCTCTGGTAATGACACTGGTAATAGGGGTGTTGTCAGGCTGAGGTAATTGTTGAATTTTTTTGTCTGAATCACTGTTAATTAGGCCTCTCTTTAGATAGGATACAGTTAGGGACACTTTGTAACTGTGGCACTGTCGTCGGGGACACTCTCTAGGTACGGTACTCTTAATGGGGTCCCTCTCTTAGTACAGCACAGTTAAGGGCTTTCTATACGCACTGTTATGGGGGTCTCTCTCTTAGTACAGCACTGTTAATGGGGCCTCTCTCAGTACAGCACTGTTAATGGGGCCTCTCTCAGTACAGCACTGTTAATGGGGCTCCTTTGTACAGCACTGTTAATGGGGCTCTTCTGGTACAGCACTGTTAATGGGGTTCTCTTAGGTACGGCACTAATGGGGTCTCTCTCTAGGTACGGCACTTAATGGGGGCTCTTCTTGTACTCACTGTATGGGGGTCTCTTGTACAGCACTGTTAATGGGGGCTCTCTTTGTACAGCACTGTTAATGGGGGCTCTCTCTTGGTACTACACTGTTAATGGGGGCTCTTTTGTACAGCACTGTTAATGGGGGCTCTCTCTTGGTACAGCACTGTTAATGGGGTCTCTCTCTAGGTACGGCACTTAATGGGGGCTCTCTCTTGGTACTACACTGTTAATGGGGGCTCTCTTTGTACAGCACTGTTAATGGGGCTCTCTTTGTACAGCACTATTAATGGGGGCTCTCTTGTCAGCTGTATGGGGGCTCTCTTAGTACAGCACTGTTAATGGCGGCTCTCTCTAGGTATGGCACTGTTAATGGCGGCCTCTCGTAGTACAGCACTGTTATGGGGCTCTCTCTAGGTATGGCACTGTTAATGGCGGCTCTCTCGTAGTACAGCACTGTTTATGGGGGCTCTCTCTAGGTATGGCACTGTTAATGGCGGCTCTCTCGTAGTACAGCACTGTTAAAGTTGGCTCTCTCTAGGTATGGCACTGTTAATGGGGGCACTCTCTGGCTGTGACACTGATAATAAGGGGCCCTTCTCTAGTTTTGACACTAGAGAGCACTCTTTGGCTGTCAAACTGTTAATAGGGGGCACTATCTAGCTGTGGCCCCATTAATAAGGAACATATTGGCTGTGACACTTTTTGTGGGGACGCTATCTGACGCCATTACTAATAATGATGAGCCTTCTCTGGCAGGGGAATTGTTACTGGATGCATGATTTGCAGCACTGAATAGCAAAACGTTTTAGGTTTTTTTTTAGACTCATACTTCCCAGCCTTTCAGGAGAATTTTCAGCAAGCTCTTTATCAGCAGAGGCAGTTTACATTGACAGGTAACACCTATACAGTGATAACACACGATCCACCAATCACAATAAGTGACGTCACAGCTTCCTCTCCTTTCACAATGACCTTTGCACACGCTCATTACATGCCTCAATACAAAAGATAGGGTCAAAGTCTGTTCATTGCTGCTAATGTGCGTGTGCATCTCCTGAAACAGCAGCAAGTTAGAATGTTTTTTTTTTCTTTTTCAACAAAGATTTTCCTTTAAGCCTCCATGTAAAGAGAGTGCAGGTAGAAGGACCCAAGGGTGGGGAGATAGAGGTATTATATGGCCATGCATCTCCAACCGGTGCGAAAAAACACATGTTGGCAGCTGGTGTGTGGCAGGGGCAGCCAGAGCCGATCCTAAAACCTATTTACATCAATCCCCCTCCTGACGGGCTCCTCTCATTGTCTCCTAAGAGCCTGAAGAGAAGCAGCTTCATGTCTACAAGTCTTATAGTCTCCAAGACAGATTGAAGTAATAACGGAGGATGGCAGCGCGTCTTGCCAAGTTGGGCAGCGCTCCTGTCAAAATAAATATCCTGTTGCCTTAACAAGGAACACAAGATATTCATAGCGCCAAAATGTAACTGACATAATCTCCTTATTCTTTCCAAATTTAGCAGCGCACGGCCTGAAGGCAACATCCCCGGTATTAATAATCTCAAGAAACTTCATTTGTATAAATGTCTCCAAGACTCATCAACAAAATCATAGAAAGGACAACGCCATTCACTACTGACATAAACAGCACTGGAGCAGTAACTACTAGAATACGGCCCTCTATATGTAGGAATACAAGTACTATAACACTGCCCCTATGTACAAGAATATAACTACTATAATATGCCCTATGTACAAGAATATAACTACTATAATACTGCTCCTATGTACAAGAATATAACTACTATAATACTGCTCCTATGTACAAGAATATAACTACTATAATACTGCCCCCTATATACAAGAATATAACTACTATAATACTGCTCCTATATACAAGAATATAACTACTATAATACTGCCCCTATGTACAAGAATATAACTACTATAATACTGCTCCTATATACAATAATATAACTACTATAATACTGCCCCTATATACAAGAATATGACTACTATAATACTGCCCCTATGTACAAGAATATAACTACTATAATACTGCCCTATGTACAAGAATATAACTACTATAATACTGCCCCTATTACAAGAATATAACTACTATAATACTGCTCCTATGTACAAGAATATAACTACTATAATACTGCTCCTATGTACAAGAATATAACTACTATAATACTGCTCCTATATACAAGAATATAACTACTATAATACTGCTCCTATGTACAAGAATATAACTACTATAATACTGCCCTATATACAAGAATATAACTACTATAATACTGCCCTATGTACAAGAATATAACTACTATAATACTGCCCTATGTACAAGAATATAACTACTATAATACTGCCCCTATGTACAAGAATATAACTACTATAATACTGCCCCTATATACAAGAATATAACTACTATAATACTGCGCCTATGTACAAGAATATAACACTATAATACTGCCCTATGTACAAGAATATAACTACTATAATACTGCCCCTATATAAAGAATATAACTACTATAATACTGCTCCTATGTACAAGAATATAACTACTATAATACTGCCCCTATGTACAAGAATATAACTACTATAATACTGCCCCTATATACAAGAATATAACTACTATAATACTGCCCTATATACAAGAATATAACTACTATAATACTGCCCCTATATACAAGAATATAACTACTATAATACTGCCCTATATACAAGAATATAACTACTATAATACTGCCCCTATGTACAAGAATATAACTACTATAATACTGCTCCTATGTACAAGAATATAACTACTATAATACTGCCCTATATACAAGAATATAACTACTATAATACTGCCTCTATTACAAGAATATAACTACTATAATACTGCTCCTATTACAAGAATATAACTACTATAATACTGCTCCTATATAAAGAATATAACTACTATAATACTGCCTCTATATACAAGAATATAACTACTATAATACTGCTCCTATATACAAGAATATAACTACTATAATACTGCCCCTATGTACAAGAATATAACTACTATAATACTGCCCCTTATATACAGGAATATAACTACTATAATACTGCCCCTATGTACAAGAATATAACTACTATAATACTGCTCCTATGTACAAGAATATAACTACTATAATACTGCTCCTATATACAAGAATATAACTACTATAATACTGCTCCTATATAAAAGAATATAACTACTATAATACTGCCTCTATATACAAGAATATAACTACTATAATACTGCTCCTATATACAAGAATATAACTACTATAATACTGCCCTATGTACAAGAATATAACTACTATAATACTGCCCCTATGTACAAGAATATAACTACTATAATACTGCTCCTATGTACAAGAATATAACTACTATAATACTGCTCCTATGTACAAGAATATAACTACTATAATACTGCTCCTATGTACAAGAATATAACTACTATAATACTGCCCCTATGTACAGGAATATAACTACTATAATACTGCCCCTATGTACAGAATATAACTACTATAATACTGCTCCTATGTACAAGAATATAACTACTATAATACAATGAGTAAAGTTTCCTTGGCTTCTATAGTTAGACCTTTCTTCCCTGCTGGGATTATTCATTGCGTGGCTCCATGTATTCTAATACAAGCTATTTGCAGCCTTTACAATACTCCGGGGCATTAAACTCCAATTATCTTTCAATCTTCCTGGAAAATCTGATGAGAAAGAAGCCTTGAGGTAGCAAACATGTTGATCTTTGAATCGGTGGAAGCTACGGAAATGAAAGCAGGATGGGTAATCGATACCGCTCCTCCATGAAGAATGGGCCCGGGCACTCGCACTAATGTCAGCCATTAGTCTACATTGTGGTTCTGCAGCTTCACAGATCAGATTTGGCTCCACACTGATTAATTATTAATTAGGAATCCACAGTGTAGCGCTGGATCCTGGTAACTTTTAATTGCATTTTTAACAATTTTCTAATTTACTGATTTTAATCAGACTTACTTAATTACATCCTTAAAAAAAATTTGAAAATCTAATTTATCTGCACTACCATCTATGGCCACTAGTGGCAGTATTGTACAATTAATTTGTATACTAAGGGCCTGAATGAATCTGCCCTGGTTTGCGAGGTGCAGTACACTCAATCAACCACTAGGGCTTGTCCTAAAGGGCAACCAAGATCATTCTGAGCCAGTGAACGGCTAAGATTTACCTGAAATCTGTACGGGGAATCATCCGCTCTAAGAACAAGATTCCTGGGGTCCTTCAGAGGATAAATGTAACCATACTTGACGAGGAAATTCCCAAGATGAAGCGATTCTATAAAAAAGAAAGGACTTTGAGTAAGATATTAGAAAAAGGGGGGTCTCATGCACAACTCATGGTTGTACAGTGGTGTAAAACATCAGTCATAGAGCTTTGTGGACCGCACTGGATTGGATGTCTCTGGAGTGGGCACATCCAATAAAAAGGAGGCAAAACAGGCTACGCCCACGAGGAGCTAGAAGGAGATAAAGAGCCTGTGAACTCACCACTGCAGCCATATTTCTGCTATGGCTTACCTTATGGGTTGCTACTAGAGACAGACATAGGGGGGCATTCTTTTACTGGACATGTGAGGCACCCGATGTCCTTCTCTGAACCTGGGGTTCACAATAATGCTTCTAGGAGGTGGAAAACATCAGTCATAGACCTCTGTGGGCTGTGCTGGATTGGATGTCTCTGGAGTCGGCACATTCAATGGAAAAGAGGCAGAGCAGGCCACACCCATGAGGAGCTAGAAGAGATGAAGAGCCTGTGAAGTCACCACTGCAGCTATCTGTCTGCTATGGATCACCTTATGAGGCTACGGACAGCACATAGGTGTATACTTTTACAGGCCTGTGGGGCACCCATACCCTTCTTTGAACCTGGGGTGCTCATCTACCTACAGCTGCCCATGGCAGCTCATCTACCAGCTGTACCTAACTAACAGGGTGGAAACCAGGAGCCCATATATTGTCTAATGCAACACACCCAAGAGTGCACTATTATTGACACCATTCAACCTAACTCATCGAGTGGACCTTACCCCACTTCCCCCATGGATTGATAAGCCTCTTCCACTGTGCCCTAACGTGAACCTCATGGACCCCTATCCAAATTCTGCAACAAGGTCCTGAACTATCATGGAAGGCGGGCTGGGCCAGGGGGTAGTGTTGCATGTGCCCCCCAAGCTGGTTCCCAAGTGGCTGTTTAGGGCTCTTTGATACTATTAGTTTTCTCTTATGGGCCAAAGGGCCCCTTAGGTTCCTGGGCCCTGGTACAACTCCCATTGCACCTTTGCCCTTAAATGGAGTCTTTTAACCAATACCATGCGGGGAACCATAGAGTTATTCAATCCATTTACAGGCATGTGACTTGGCTATGACTTTGTAGGCTGTAATCCAAAATATGTGATAATCTAGCACCTGCCAAGTCCTATCAGATTGTAGGATTTGGGTCAGACCCCTCCCCCATCTGTACCACATTAAATAACCCCCCCCCCCACCTCTGATTATTCTGTAATGATTTATTTTGCAGGATATTTAAGAACTGAGACAACAGAGAAAATTTTTATAAATAAAAATTGCAGAATAAAAAAAACATTAATTAAGAATTTAAAAAAACATCAAAAACGTAATATAAATCCTGTGTGCGGTTCCCCGTCTTCGATGCAGCACATTAACGTCGTCTATCTCGCCTTCACTCATTTCATGCATAATTAAAGAGCCCCCGATGATGCAAGACTCCCTAATCTGTAATGGAACAGACATTAGATCGCTCCTCGCTGATGCCAAGCTTTTTGTTTTCCCACACACAAAACGTGGAGACAGATGCTCGGTCCGAGCCTGCGCCATCACAGACACCCTCATCCGGCTGCCAGAAGCTTCAACATCACAATCTTGTGTATAAAAAAAAGAATAAAATTCTATATTCTGATCCTAATGAGGCGTGCACAGCGGGGACCAAACCTGTACCCAATGATGGTGCCTCATTAAGTCATCGGGGACAGGAGGGCACCATATCTGTTTCAACCCTTCCGCCTCCTTTCTGTGACCCTCAAGGTGCCCATATACATTGGATAAGCATCAAAAGCTCCCAGCCGGAACGGCGGTCCATCATCTGTGCCGATTCCCTCCTAATGGCAGATATCTGGAAAAAATGACTGGACATATTGGATTTTTAACATACCCAATGAGAAAAATTTGGCACCAGACTCAACCACACCCTACCGGAACTGGTGGTCCATCATCTGTGCTTGGGTATCCATATTCCCTCCTAACAGCAGACATCCAGAGAAAAAGTGATAGGACATATTGGATTTTTAACATACCCAATGAGCAAAATTTGGCACCAGACTCAACCACACCCTACCGGAACTGGTGGTCCATCATCTGTGATTCGTTATACCAATTCCCTCCTAACGGCAGATATCCAAAGAAAAAGTGATCGGACATATTAGATTTTTAACATACCCAATGAGTAAAATTTGACACCAGACTCAACCGCTCACTGCCAGAACAGGTGGTCCATCATCTGTGCATTGCGTAACCCAATTCATTCATAATGGCAAGATGATTGGACATATTGGATTTGCCACCAGACTCAACCACAACCCACCGAACGGGTGTGGTCCATCATCTGTGCAGTGGGTATCCCATTCAATCCTAATGGCAGATGATCGGACATATTGGATTTGTCACCATACTCAACCCCACCCCACCTGAACAGGTGGTCCATCATCTGTGCAGTGGGTATCCTGATTCAATCCTAATGGCAGATGATCGGACATATTGGATTTGTCACCATACTCAACCCCACCCCACCTGAACGGGTGGTCCATCATCTGTGCAGTGGGTATCCCAATATCACAATGCCGTCCTATGTGCAGATATCCAGAGAAAATGACCGGACATAATGGGTTTTTTAACATACCTAATGAGGCAAAATTTGCCACCAGACTCAACCACTCCCTTCCAGAACGGGCAGTCCATCATCTGTGCAGTGGGTATCCCGATTCACTTCTATTGGCAGATGAACGGACATATTGGATTTGACACCAGACTCAACCACTCCTTCCTGGAATGGGCGGTCCATCATCTGTGCGGTGGGTATCCCAATTCCCTTCTAATGGCAGATATCCATAGAAAAAGTGATCGGACATATTGGATTTTTAACATACCCAATGAGCAAAATTTGACACCAGACTCCACTGCACCCTACCGGAATGGGCGGTTCATCATCTGTGCAGTGGGTATCCCAAATGATTCCCTTCTAACGACAGATATCCAGAGAAAAAAATTATTGGACATAATGGATTTTTAACATACCCAATGAACAAAGTTTGTCCCCAGACTCAACCACCATCCGCCGGAACTGGTGGTCCATCATCTGTGCAGTGGGTATCCCAATATCCCAATTCCCCCCTAACAGAAGTTATCAAGAGAAAAAATGATTAGATATATTGGATTTTAAACATACCCAATGGACAAAATTTGTGACCAGAAGTGTGTGGCGGCCACTTGCTCACCTCTCACTTTGCCGAGCCCACCATGCATGTCAATGGGGTCAGACGGAATAGCGATCATCCACCTACTCTCTATGGGAAGAGCTGGGAGACAACCTCCTTTGGATCCATAAACATTGCCCCTATTAGTTTCCCAAAATGGCCCACATTTCTTGAATGCTTTGTCTTTGTTTTCTGGGTCCAGAGGGTGTACAAAAGGGGTAAAGAAGAGGTGAGGTCTGTAAGAGGCAGGGCTGTGGAGTCGGTAAGCCAAACATCCGACTCCTCAATTTCCCTGAATCCAACTCCGACTCCACCAAAATGGAAACCGACTCCAACTCCACAGCCCTGGTAAGAGTGTTCATAGTAATTAATGCAAAAAATTTTGGCCACCCTAATTCACGCACCGCACTATAGACGCTCCTGTCCAACCACTTCTAAAGTATGGAGGAAAAAATTGAAGGCAACTGTCACCTGAAATAGTGCTAACGTAAATGCCCTAGGATGCCCATTAAAAGTCCAAGTAAAGTGACTGTAAAGGAATGTGGCTGTGACGCTAGTCACGACTCATGGACACATTGTGAGGCAGGATAGTCAAACAATCCTGAGACAGATACCAAGAGAGTATCTCGTAAAGACAAAGGCGCAGTCGTGTAATGGTCCAGGATCAGAATACAAGGATAGTGGATCAAAGCAAAGCACAAGGCAATCGGAAGGTCAGAGGATGTACAAGGTCTGGCAGCAATAGAACAAGATACAGACCACAGATAAACAAGGCCAACATGTACCAATGTGCAAAATGCTACAACTGGTAGTTATCTGGAACAAACTGCTCAGCTAAGTAGCTGGGCAATCACAGAGAACAGGGAAGACCTGAAGAAGCCTAGCACCCCCCAATCTCAGATTGGACAGCTGAGCTGTCTATCAACACACTGTTAGCTTAACATCCCCCTGCACTAGATTGGGCGAATGAGCTGTCACTCACCAAACTGACAGCTCAGCCCAGATTCTATAGTGCAACAAACTGTCACGTTGGCTTCTCCCTCTTGTTCCATGGGAGCTCTTGGCTGTTAAGGGGTTTGTTTTTAGATAGGGTTATAAGCAGTGGTGTAACTACAATAGATGCAGAGGTTACAATCGCACACAGTCCCTGGAGCCTCGGGGGGCCCTAAAGACTTGCAATAATTGGAGGCCTCATCGCATTGGGTCCCACAAGCTTCAAATTATGCCACTGACTATAAGGAATGATATACTAACTCCATATTTCCCCCATTGGGTTAGATGAGATTTCCACTAACCACTAAAACTAAAGTCCTTGACCCGGTCTGTCCACCATACTTGTCACAATGCCACTAAGCATAATGGCCGGAGATGAGGGTGGGCAAACTGAAAAAAGTGTACTGATTAGAGGGGGATCCAGAGGTCGGACCGCCACCGGTAATGATTGATTTAATTGGAAAACCCTATAACCTTTCTAAAAGTTTCTTTTCCTTGGCCTCATTAAATCCAATCTGATTTTGCAGCCATGTTCATTCCCAGAGGACACAGTTAATTAACATATACATTAGCGTTCCCGTAAATCCCTTACATCGGGCTGCAACATCGACAATATTCTGTTTATTTATCTAATGTTCCTATGTTTTTCATTTCTGACCTCGAGCATCATGAAGATTGGGATGGAGAGCCGCCGTCTATCACGTTCCACAGATCTCTGCAAATTAATCTCTCTGCATCTTCATGTGTTCGAAGATGAAAGAAATTTCCAGGGGGAATAGATAAAGCGTAAAAAAAAGATGTAGGGGGGGGGTTCCCAGGGGCTCGAGAATTGTGGAAATGCTGTAACTACTATTACTGACACTCTGAGATCTGGGGAATTCTGCTGATTTATTCAGCACGTCGTCTATATAACGTCGATAGTAGTCTATGTGCGATCCCTTTTATTGGAGACACACTTTGATGGGGCCATTTTGCTTCCTGAACCAATGTGAACACACCACCTGCATTGTATTAAATGAATACATAAACAAGTCTGTGTAGCATGGGATTGCAGACTCCTGTATAGCAGACAGACTTTAAGCAAACCCCCTCACCCTGGCATTGATAGATGACTATACATTTGTCGTATCATCATCCAACCCAATGACTCCTACTGCCTCCTCCCCTGAAACCGGCACGGATGAAGGAGCACCGGAACACCGGAAGGAGCAAAGGATGACAGGACATGACAAATGTCTCTGTTTAGAAGTCGCAGGATATCTGCGGCTTATGACTGGGTGCACAAGTTACGTGCACTCTGATGTTGCGAGTTTCTTGTCAACTGACCGCTGCAGCCAATCAAAGGCTTCTGCAGTCTTGTGGCTCCCAAAAGGAGTAGATATCACTTCCGGAGACATCGCAGATCTCCTGTGACTGGCTGCAGAGGTTAGGTGACTAGCGGAGTGCACTCTGATGACGTGCGATTCTCTTAAACTGACCGCTGCAGCCAATCACAAGCTCTTGCAGTCTTATGGTTTCCAAAAGGATCAGGTATCACTTCTGGAGACTTCTCAGATCTCCTCTGACTGACAGCAGAGGTTAGGTGCACTCTGATGACGAGTGCTTCTCGTCAACTGACCGCTGCAGCCAATCACATGTTTTTACAGTCAAATCATTTCCAAAAGGAGCAGGTATCACTTCCAAAGATGGCGCAGATCTCCTGTGACTGGCAGCAGAGGTTAGGTGAGTAGAGAAGTGCAATCTGATGATGCGTACTTCATGTCAACTAACTGCTGCAGCCAATCACAGGCTTCTGCAGTCTTGTGGTTTCCAGAGGCAATGCACATCTCCTGCGACTGGCTGAAGAGGTTAGGTGACTAGAGGAGTGCACTCTGGTGATAAGCGTCTCATCAACTGACCGCTGCAGCCAATCAAAGGCTTCTGCAGACTTATGGAGCATGTATCGCTTCCGGGGATGTCGCAGATTTCCTGTGACTGGCTGCAGAGGTTAGGTGACTAGCAGAGTGCACTCTGGTGATGTGCAATTCTCTTAAACTGACCGCTGCAGCCAATCACAGGCTCCTGCAGACTCGTGATTTCCAAAGGGAGCAGGTATCACTTCCAATAATGTCGCAGATCTCCTATGACTGGCTTAAGGTTAGGTGCCGTCTATTGACACGTGCATCTCTTTAACTGACCGCTGCAGCCAATCAAAGGCTTCTGCAGACTTATGGAGCATGTATCGCTTCCGGGGATGTCGCAGATTTCCTGTGACTGGCTGCAGAGGTTAGGTAACCAGAGGAGTGCACTGTGATGATGCAAACTGACCACTGCAGCCAATCACAGGCTCCTGCAGACTTGTGATTTCCAAAGGCAGCAGGTATCACTTCCAATAATATCACAGATCTCCTATGACTGTCTCCAGGTTAGGTGCACTCTAATTAGTGATGGGCGAATCCTAAATTACTCGGAATCGCTTGACTCTAGCGAGTCCGAGCCCAGGACTCGCTACTCGTTGCGAGTCTAGCGAGTCCAATGTTAATGAATGGGGAAGCGAGTAATAGCGAGTAGTGTGAGATTTACAAATCGCAGATGTGTGTCGGAAGCTTCAGCCTGAAGCAATCCTAGTTTTGCCATTTATTTGCATTGGACTCGTTTACTTTGTAAGTAATCGCTGGGAAATTCGCACAGATAAGAGACCTGTCTTCTCTGTGTGCTGGCTGCCAGCTCCAGGGTCCTAGAGCCTGCCTGCTGCCTGATGTAGCAGTGCTGAGATTGTTCTCAGTCTGCTCATTCCCTGTGCATAGACATCTATATCTATTCACAGGGGATGTAGCAGAGAGGACATCGCGTTTTGGACTGCGTCGGACGGAAGAGGATTTTTTTAATTAAAGATGGAGTCCCTAATGGCTTTTTTTTTTATTTCTAATAAAAAAATTTGTCTGTGTTGTGTTTTTTTTAAAACAATTTAATAGAAATTCATGGCGGTCATGTCTAATATTGGCGTGACCGCCATAAATTTCGGGCTTAGGGCCAGCTGATAATACAAAGCTGGCCCTAACCTCTATTACCCAGCGTGCCACCGCCACCAGGGCCGCTGGAAGAGCGGGGTTCAGCGCCAGAGGATGGCGCTTCAATGAACGCGCCATCTTCTGGGGCGGCTGCGGGCTGCAATTTGCAGCGGGGGGTGCCCAGAAAGCTTGGGCATCCCTGCGCTGCGGATTCTAGCCCCCAGCTGCTTAGCTGTACCTGGCTAGAACTAGAAATTGCGCGGAGCCCCACGCATTTTTTTGACTCCAACTCCGAGACGACTCCGACTCCGACTCGACTCCAAGACGACTCCGACTCCGAGATGACTCCGACTTCGACTCCGAGACGACTCCGACTCCGAGACGACTCCGACTCCGAGACGACTCCGACTCCGACTCCGACTCCGAGATGGCTCCGACTCCGAGACGACTCCGACTCCGACTCCGAGACGACTCCGAGACGACTCCGACTCCGAGACGACTCCGACTCCGAGACGACTCCGACTCCGAGACGACTCCGACTCCGAGACGACTCCGACTCCGACTCGACTCCGAGACGACTCCGAGACGATTCCGACTCCGACTCGACTCCGAGACGACTCCGACTCCGAGACGACTCCGACTCCGACTCCGAGACGACTCCGACTCCGACTCCGAGACGACTCAGACTCCGAGACGACTCCGACTCCGAGACGACTCCGACTCCGACTCGACTCCGAGACGACTCCGACTCCGAGACGACTCCGACTCCGACTCCGAGACGACTCCGACTCCGAGACGACTCCGACTCCGAGACGACTCCGACTCCGAGACGACTCCGACTCCGAGGCGACTCCGACTCCGACTCGACTCCGAGACGACTTCGACTCCGAGATGACTCCGACTCCGAGACGACTCCGACTCCGAGACGACTCCGACTGCGAGACGACTCCGACTCCGAGACGACTCCGACTCCGACTCGACTCCGAGACGACTCCGACTCCGAGACGACTCCGACTCCGACTCCGAGACGACTCCGACTCCGAGACGACTCCGACTCCGAGACGACTCCGACTCCGAGACGACTCCGACTCCGAGGCGACTCCGACTCCGAGGCGACTCCGACTCCGACTCGACTCCGAGACGACTTCGACTCCGAGATGACTCCGACTCCGAGACGACTCCGACTCCGAGATGGCTCCGACTCCGAGACGACTCCGACTCCGAGACGACTCCGACTCCGAGACGACTCCGACTCCGAGACGACTCCGACTCCGACTCCGAGACGACTCCGACTCCGAGACGACTCCGACTCCGAGACGACTCCGAGACGACTCCGACTCCGAGGCGACTCCGACTCCGAGGCGACTCCGACTCCGACTCGACTCCGAGACGACTTCGACTCCGAGATGACTCCGACTCCGAGACGACTCCGACTCCGAGATGGCTCCGACTCCGAGACGACTCCGACTCCGAGACGACTCCGACTCCGAGACGACTCCGACTCCGAGACGACTCCGACTCTGAGACGACTCCGACTCCGACTCGACTCCGAGACGACTCCGACTCCGAGATGACTCCGACTTCGACTCCGAGACGACTCCGACTCCGAGACGACTCCGACTCCGAGACGACTCCGACTCCGAGACGACTCCGACTCCGACTCCGACTCCGACTCTGAGATGGCTCCGACTCCGAGACGACTCCGACTCCGAGACGACTCCGACTCCAACTCCGAGACGACTCCGACTCCGAGACGACTCCGACTCCGAGACGACTCCGACTCCGAGACGACTCCGACTCCGACTCCGAGACGACTCCGACTCCGAGACGACTCCGACTCCGAGACGACTCCGACTCCGACTCGACTCCGAGACGACTCCGACTCCGAGACGACTCCGACTCCGACTCGACTCCGAGACGACTCCGACTCCGAGACGACTCCGACTCCGAGACGACTCCGACTCCGACTCCGAGACGACTCCGACTCCGAGACGACTCCGACTCCGAGACGACTCCGAGACGACTCCGACTCGACTCCGAGACGACTCCAACTCCGAGACGACTCCGACTCCGACTCCGAGACGACTCCGACTCCGAGACGACTCCGACTCCGAGACGACTCCGACTCCGAGGCGACTCCGACTCCGAGGCGACTCCGACTCTGAGACTCCGACTCTGAGACTCCGACTCTGAGGAGACTCCGACTCCGAGACTCTGACTCTGAGCCTCTGACTCTGAAATTCATTAAATAATAAAAAAAAAATGCGTGGGGCTCCGCGCAATTTCTATGTCTAGCCAGGTACAGCTAAGCAGCTGGAATCCGCAGCGCAGGGATGCCCAAGCTTTCTTGGCACCCCCCGCTGCAAATTGCAGCCCGCAGCCGCCCCAGAAGATAGCGCGTTCATTGAAGCGCCATCCTCTGGCGCTGAACCCCGCTCTTCCAGCGGCCCTGGTGGCAGTGGCACGCTGGGTAATAAAGGGGTTAATACCAGCTTTGTTATACAAGCTGGTATTAAGCCCTAGATTCTTAATGTCAGGCCACGTTTGACCCGGCCACTAAGAATCTCCAATAAAGGGTTAAAAAAACACAACACAGAGAAAAAATTTTATTTGAAATAAAAAAAAAAGCCATTAGGGACTCCATCTTTAATTTAAAAAATCCTCTTCCGTCCGACGCAGTCCAAAACGCAATGTCCTCTCTGCTACATCCCCTGTGCATAGATATAGATGTCTATGCACAGGGAATGAGCAGACTGAGAACAATCTCAGCACTGCTACATCAGGCAGCAGGCAGGCTCTAGGACCCTGGAGCTGCACAGAGAAGACAGCTGGACTCGGCTCGCAAAGAAACAGCAGTTATTTGCGAGTTTCCCTGCTATCACTGGCACAGTAGCCAGTGATTACTCGCCGAGTCTAATGCAAACAATGGCAATCCTAGTTTTGTCAGCGTTTCTGACAAAACTAGGATTGATATTGATTTGCATTGGACTCGTGCGAGTAATCACTGGGAAACTCGCAGAGTACCGAGTCCTGCGAGTCCCTTACTACTCGCCGAGTAACGAGTCCTAGCGAGTAGATTCGCCCATCCCTAACTCTAATGACACGTGTGTTTCTTTAACTGACCGCTGCAGCCAATCACAGGCTTCACTATGGTTTCCAAAAGGAGCAGGTATCACTTCCAGGGATGTTTCAGATCTCCTGTGATTAGCTGCAGAGGTTAGGTACATAGAGGAGCACATTCTGATGATGCACGTGTCATCAACTGACCGCTGCAGACAAACACAGGCTTCCCTAGTGTTATACGTCCAGAGATGTCGCAGATCTCCTGTGACTGTGTGCAGAGGTTAGGGGCACTCTAATGACACGTACGTCCCTTTAACTGACCGCTGCAGCCAATCACTGGCTTCACTAATCTTATGGTTTGCAAAAGAAGCAGGTACCACATCCGGAGACATTGCGGATCTCCTGTGACAGTCTGCAGAGGATAGGCGAGGATCACTCTGGTGATCTTGTCTACTGACCGCTGCAGCCAATCACAGGTTTCTACAGTCTAATGGAGCAGAGACGTCGCAGATCTCCATGTTACTCTGAGTTAATGAGTATTTGTTTCTAAAACTACACTAAATAAAAACTCCGGATTCAGCCAATCATTGTTCAAAAGACGAAATAATGAGAAAAAAATAATCAACAAAATAAAAAAAAATAAAACATTTTTCTTTTAAATCTAAAAATAAAAATGAAAAAAAAAACAAAATCCGCCCTTCTCCATTGGGAACACTAATTAAATGAGATAGAAGAGGAATTCCAAGGGCGCGAGGAGACGGGCGGCAATGGCCAAATGTGTGTACGACGTTCTCCATAGGTAATGGAAGATGATAAGATATTACATTCATCCTGAATACACTGAGTGAGGGGGGGGAGGGGAAAGAGAAGGGGGAGGGGGGGGGCAGCCGCTCAGGAAAAGTCTCCATTCTCTTAGCTAATGAGACGTTATGTAAGGCTTCTTGGCATTGATGTAAAAATGAACTAAATGAGTGAAGATGATAACGGTAGATACGGTATAAAGCCATCTCCGTCCTCGGGGGTCGCTGTGGAGCATGGGCGTACCCAGGATCAAAACTAGGGGGGGGCAAGCCATGGTCGTTCAGGTTGTAAAATTTTAGAACGGTGCATTATAATGTATGGAGGCATATGAGGCTACATTATACTATATAGAGGATAGTGGGGTTGCATTATGACAATTGGATGACTATGGGGGTACCTTATGAATGGGGGACTATAGGATGCATTATAATACATAGAGGACTATGGTGACGGGAGGAGGAAGACCATATAAGCCATGATGGGGGACATATATACCACGATAAGGGCCATATTACAGGAGGAGGACCATATACAGCAGGATAAGGGACATTAATACATAATGAAGGGGGAGAGGGGTCAATTTGTGAGCCTTTATAGGATTTAGAACGTTACACGGGGTCCATGCATCTGACCAACGTGCACGCGGAAGATGGGGGGCCTACATTGCGCACCTGTGCCCATCAGACTTGTTACGCCACTGGGGAGCCCTATGGAGGGCTGTATATGAGATGGAAGTTCCATCTGTCATATACAGCCCCCCCAATGTCCCATACTGCTCGCATCTCATATACAGCCCACCATAGGGCTCCCATCTCATATACAGCCCCCCATAGAGCTACCATATCATATACAGTCCCCTTATAGGGCTCCCATATCATGTATAACACCGCCATAGGGCACCCAAATCATATTCAGCCCCCTCATAGGGCTCTTGTATCATATACAGCCCCTCCATAGGGCTCCCATCATGAGAGCCCTATGGGGGTTGTATATGATACAGGAGCCCTATGTGGTGGGCTGTATACGATATGGCAGCCTTATGGAGGGGCTGTATATGATATTAGAGTCCCATCTCATATACAGCCTCCCATACCCCATACAGTCCTCATATCATATACAACAGCCCCCCTTAGGGCTCCTATATCATAGGCTGCATATGATATGGGAGCCCTATGGGGAACTGTATATGATATGGGAGTCCCATATCATATACAGCCCCCCTAATGCCCCATCACATATAATAGCCCCATAGGGCTCCCATGTCATATACAGCCCCCCATAGGACTCCAATAATGGGAGCCCTTTAGGAGTCTATATATGATATAGGAGCCCTATAGGGTTGCTGTATATGATATGGGAGCCTATGGGGGGCAGGGCTGTATATGAGATGGGAGTACATGTCATCACATATACAGCACGCAGCCCCCACATAAGGCTCCCATATACAGCCCTCCGGGCTCCCATCACCCCAACCCCCCACCCACATCACTTTTTTTTATATTTACATACTTCTATTTTTTACAGTTATTGTTGTCCTCTCGTGATGGCTCTTCTCTTCACTCTTGGCTTCTGCAGCTCGCCTCGTGCTCCTGGCTCCAGCCTCCCTCCTCACCAGCAGTGTCCCTGGATGGACCCCAGCTTGCACCGCAGCCGCAGGGCCAGGGACTCAGCCTCAGCACTCAGACTTCTGAGTCCCCCTGCAGGCCTGCCGAGCTGATCTGCAGTCGGCAGACTTTGAGCCTGAGGGCGAGATCCACCGTCCCTGCGCCCCTGCTGGCTGCAGTGCTGCAGCTGCCAGCCTGCCGCCCCATGTCCTTGTGCTGCGGCTGTCACTGACTGAGCTGAGGTCGGAGGTAAACTAATTTACCAGCGCCGCTACAGTGAGGTGCCGCTGAGTCAGACAGAGTCACTGTGTGCGACACACATTATAATTAATTAATATACAGTAGGTGCGCGCGGCGTGCGCATCTACCCGCGCTCACCCCTTCCTCATGAGGGGGGGCAGCCTCTTGGGGGGGGGCAGCTGCCCCCCCCTGCCCCACGCTGGGTACGCCCATGCTGTGGAGTCATTTAGCCTCTTTTCTTCCACAATAGCACTATCACGATGGTCTCTCTTACTTTGGAGACTTGTAACCGGTTTGGGTTCTCTGTCTCTTTTATGTATTGAGACTTCATATTAAATGTGTTCCTTTCCTTTGGCAGTGTAGGAGTTAATGTCAGTTTCTGTTGCCCTAGTTCTCCTTCCAGCTGTGGCTACTTTGTGATCACTCCCATCCCCTTTATATGGTCACATGATCCAGCATTATTAGCTGGTGATTGAATTCATTCCTGGCCTGGCTACCTGAGGTGAAGGAGGTTCTCTAGAGAGCTGATCTTTGCCAAGCCGTCTGCTGCCTTGGATTGTGGCAGCAGGCATGAAGTTGTTTGTTCTTCCCCTGTTTGTATTTCCTTTCCCTCTTGTTGATTTTATTGCAGTGGTTGGGACTAGTGCTCCCGCCGGCCATTTTCCTATTGAGGGTTAACATCAGGGCGTAGGTATCCTGCTCAGCGATGGGGTGAAAGACCCAGGACGGTAGTGAGATCAGGGCACAGTTGCAGGTGAACGCAGGAGATGTTTTTACCCCCTTTCCCTACAAGCAGGGCCCCCCTGTTGTATTTGTTCTCTCCCAGTGGTTCCCCAATCTGTTGTGGGTAGTGCAAAGGACATTTTTGATCCATGCGCGACTGTACAGACACTCCCAAGTCTGCGATATGACATGCGCAATCCTAGTGAAGTCTGTGTGCAGTTATAGTTCTGATAGTGATATGTGCTATACAACAGACTGCCCTTCCAGGCAGCACAGACTTGTTTTATCAGCCATCCTATTACACTCAATCACTCACCTTCATCAGTGATAGACAACTTTTGTATGAGCCACTCCACCACATCGTTACCTGGAAGGAAGAACAAACGAGTCAGAGACAAAACACCATGGCTGGTCTAATAATTATAATGAGCCCAATCCCTCATATGGAGAAACAATCTACAGTAGAAAGAAGAAAGTAGAATAGATTTTACAAAACAGCTCAGATTTTCTTGTACATAGGAGCAGTATTATAGTAGTTATATTCTTGTACATAAGGGCAGTATTATAGTAGTTATATTCTTGTACATAGGAGCAGTATTATAGTAGTTATATTCTTGTATATAGGAGCAGTATTATAGTAGTTATATTCTTGTATATAGGGGCAGTATTATAGTAGTTATATTCTTGTATATAGGGGCAGTATTATAGTAGTTATATTCTTGTACATAGGAGCAGTATTATAGTAGTTATATTCTTGTATATAGGGCAGTATTATAGTAGTTATATTCTTGTATATAGGGGCAGTATTATAGTAGTTATATTCTTGTATATAGGGGCAGTATTATAGTAGTTATATTCTTGTATATAGGGGGCAGTATTATAGTAGTTATATTCTTGTACATAAGAGCAGTATTATAGTAGTTATATTCTTGTACATAGGGGCAGTATTATAGTAGATATATTCTTGTACATAGGGGGCAGTATTATAGTAGTTATATTCTTGTACATAGGAGCAGTATTATAGTAGTTATATTCTTGTACATAGGAGCAGTATTATAGTAGTTATATTCTTGTATATAGAAGCAGTATTATAGTAGTTATATTCTTGTACATAGGGGCAGTATTATAGTAGTTATATTCTTGTACATAGGAGCAGTATTATAGTAGTTATATTCTTGTACATAGGAGCAGTATTATAGTAGTTATATTCTTGTACATAGGAGCAGTATTATAGTAGTTATATTCTTGTATATAGGAGCAGTATTATAGTAGTTATATTCTTGTATATAGGAGCAGTATTATAATAGTTATATTCTTGTACATAGGAGCAGTATTATAGTAGTTATATTCTTGTACATAGGGGCAGTATTATAGTAGTTATATTCTTGTATATAGGAGCAGTATTATAGTAGTTATATTCTTGTACATAGGAGCAGTAGTATAGGGGTTATATTCTTGTACATAGGGGCAGTATTATAGTAGTTATATTCTTGTATATAGGAGCAGTATTATAGTAGATATATTCTTGTATATAGGGGCAGTATTATAGTAGTTATACTCTTGTACATAGGAGCAGTATTATAGTAGTTATATTCTTGTATATAGGGGCAGTATTATAGTAGTTATATTCTTGTATATAAGGGCAGTATTATAGTAGTTATATTCTTTTACATAGGAGCAGTATTATAGTAGTTATATTCTTGTATATAGGGGCAGTATTATAGTAGTTATATTCTTGTACATAGGGGCAGTATTATAGTAGTTATATTCTTGTACATAGGAGCAGCATTATAGTAGTTATATTCTTGTACATAGGGGCAGTATTATAGTAGTTATATTCTTGTACATAGGAGCAGTATTATAGTAGTTATATTCTTGTACATAGGGGCAGTATTATAGTAGTTATATTCTTGTACATAAGAGCAGTATTATAGTAGTTATATTCTTATACATAGGAGCAGTAGTATAGGGGTTATATTCTTGTATATAGGGGCAGTATTATAGTAGTTATATTCTTGTACATAGGAGCAGTATTATAGTAGTTATATTCTTGTATATAGGGGCAGTATTATAGTAGTTATATTCTTGTATATAAGGGCAGTATTATAGTAGTTATATTCTTGTACATAGGAGCAGTATTATAGTAGTTATATTCTTGTACATAGGAGAAGTATTATAGTAGTTATATTCTTGTATATAGGGGCAGTATTATAGTAGTTATATTCTTGTACATAGGAGCAGTATTATAGTAGTTATATTCTTGTATATAGGGGCAGTATTATAGTAGTTATATTCCTGTACATAGGAGCAGTATTATAGTAGTTATATTCTTGTACATAGGGGCAGTTTTATAGTAGTTATATTCTTGTAAATATGGGCAGTATTATAGTAGTTATATTCTTGTACATAGGGGCAGTATTATAGTAGTTATATTCATGTATATAGGAGCAGTATTATAGTAGTTATATTCTTGTACATAGGGGCAGTATTATAGTAGTTATATTCCTGTATATAGGGGCAGTATTATAGTAGTTATATTCTTGTATATAGGGGCAGTATTATAGTAGTTATATTCTTGTACATAGGAGAAGTATTATAGTAGTTATATTCTTGTATATAGGGGCAGTATTATAGTAGTTATATTCTTGTACATAGGAGCAGTATTATAGTAGTTATATTCTTGTATATAGGAGCAGTATTATAGTAGTTATATTCTTGTACATAGGGCCTGTATTATAGTAGTTATATTCTTGTATATAGGGGCAGTATTATAGTAGTTATATTCTTGTATATAGGAGCAGTATTATAGTAGTTATATTCTTGTATATAGGGGCAGTATTATAGTGGTTATATTCTTGTACATAGGAGCAGTATTATAGTAGTTATATTCTTGTATATAGGGGCAGTATTATAGTAGTTATATTCTTGTACATAGGGGCAGTATTATAATAGTTATATTTTTGTACGTTTTATCCCTTTACCATTTATCTTGAATTGCCTTTTAAATATAGACCACAAAGTAATGTGTAATACAATCTGTTACTCGGCACCTCGTAATATAATAAATATATAAACTGGCGCCACGACAGCGGTTCTCTTGGGACGGTCTGGCGGTTCTTGGATCGTCATCTGATGGCGGAAACACAGAACAATTTTCTTTATCTGCATGAGGTGGTTGAGAGAATATCCAGGAGATGTTGGTGCTTGCTGATACTCTGTGTCCTCCGGATGCGGCCCCGACCCTCGGTCAGGGGTTGAGCACAATATACTGTGGGGTCTGTGAGATGCTCCATATAATGGGGGACTGACAGGCTCTGGAGACTCTACAGGGTTAATAACAATGTTAAGAGGCTTTTATCTGCACAGAAGGACCCGCAGATTGCTACTGCTGCTCCATACATTACTATTGATGGACAGAGAGAAGCCCCCAGAGATTAGATTCTTCATAGAGTTCTAATTATTCCACAAGGTATCTGAGCCTATAAAATCCCCAAAGCTTCAGTAGAATTTGATAACTCAACTAAAGGGGATCTTCACTTTGGCTAACCCTTTATTTTGCATATTTAATTCATTAATGATTAACTAACAAGGGCTTATCTCCAGCAGCAATGTTTCCCTACAGTGCCTCCACTGGAAAACTGAAGTATTACAGCGTTCAGTTGAATGTCCATACAATGCACTGACATACCGGGTCCTCCAGTGCTAGAGACACTCTATAAGCCCCCTATTTACCAAATGTTCTCTTGGAGCACTTGAAAATGGGTATTTTGGGCCAGAAATTTTCTTCAAAGGGAACCTAACACAGCTTCAACCAGCACAATACCATTATAGCATTGGTTTACAAAGTGACCCTCTACAATGGATGCAAAATAGAGTATTTTGTATGTTACTTATAAGAGTCGTTAGAGCCCTGTTACACATAGCGACACCCCAGCGATCCCGACAACGATACGACCTGGTAGGGATCACTGGAGCATCGCTACGTACTGTCACTTACTGGAGGTTTCTTATCATCAAAGCTTAAAATCTGTTTAATGTAATTTACTCCCAATGCTAAACACAAATGTGCCACATGTTTCTGCATCTCCCCTGGTTATATTTGTATCATCCGTTTGTGTAGCCGTATAGAGTATAGAGGAAACAGTTGTACCGGCCCCCTAGTGCTTAGGGTTCAAAAACTCCATTTACAAGGACAACACTATATAATATAACAAAAGGTAAGTTGCCCAAGTGCCCTTACATTTATCTACATTAAACACTAATTGTATATCTCAGTCCAAGTTTTAAACTTCCAAAACACTCTGGAACATTACGTTTTCATCCTCTGTGTAGATTACCTTGCAGAGTTTAATATTATATCCAAACGTTGATATGTTATTTTGTATGCCCTCAACCACATGATTTTGAAATGTATTAAATAGCAAAGGGCCCGATACTGACCCCTGTTGAACCTCACTGTTAACTGTTCAGATTTTGTTCCGTTAATAACCTTCTTCTATTTCCAAGCACTGAGCCAGTTTTGTTGGGAACCAAGCGCTTCATGTTACACCGCCATCTTCTTTTCACTTGCTGGCCCAATGCCGACCCTGTTGAACCCCACTGTTAACTGTTGGGAATCAAGCGCTTCATGTAACACTGCCGTTTTCCTTTCATTCGCTGGCCCAATACCAATCCCTTTTGAACCCCACTGTTAACTGTTCAGCTTTCTGTTCCATTAATAACCTTCCTCTGTTTCCGAGCACTGAGCCAGTTGTTGGGAACCAAGCGCTTCATATGTTACACTGCCGTCCTCTTTTCATTCACTGGCCCAATACCAACCCCTGTTGAACGCCTCCATTAACTGTTCAGATTGTGATCGGTTAATAAGCTTCCTCTGTTTTTGAGCAGTAATCCAGCTGTTGGGAACCAGGCGCTTCATGCTACACCGCCATCCTCTTTTCATTCGCCGGCCCAATGCCGACCCTGTTGAACCCCACTGTTAACTGTTTAGATTATGTTCCGTTAACAACCTTCCTCTGTTTCTGAGCACTAAACCAGCTATTGGGAACCAGGTGCTTCATGCTACACCACCATCCTCTTTTCATTTGCCGCCCCAATGCCGACCCTGTTGAACCCCACTGTTAACTGTTCAGATTGTGTTCCGTTAACAACCTTCCTCTGTTTCTGAGCACTAAGCCAGCTATTGGGAACCAGGTGCTTCATGCTACTATACACCGTCATCCTCTTTTCATTTGCTGGCCCAATACCGACCCCTGTTGAACCACACTGTTAACTGTTCAAATTATGTTCCGTTAATAACCTTCATCTGTTTACAAGCACTGAGCCAGTTGTTGAAAACCAGGCGCTATATGTAACACTGCCGTCCTCTTTTCCTTCACCATTACAGTACTGTCATTTTCTAGAGGTCCCTTATCAACAAGGCTGGAAATCTGTTCAATGTAATTTACTCCCAATTCTAAGCACAAATATGCCACATATGGTTTCTACATTCCCCCTGGTTTTATTTTTACCATCCGCCAGGTTTAGCTTCTGAGAAAAGAGCAGGTGCCCAGGAGGATGGGAAGGAAATTAAAAAAAATAAAAATCCCACAAGTGTAATCAAGACTCAGGGGTTTAATTATCTTAATGAAACAACTCAGTAACGAAGGAGGCGAAACGCTCCAATCTACCAGAGAGAAAGATAAAGCATAACTGTAAATAGAGATAAAATGTAACTACAGACACCTGGAAAGGGTGAAAGTAGGAGAACAGGGGGGGTCAAGACTGGGGATCTCTTAAAGGGACAATTACATCAGATGATTGGCCGATCTATTAACTCCTTCTTCGCCACACTATATTACACATGATAGCCCCATGACAGATCACATGTTCAAGCATATCATAGATTTTCCATTAAATATCACCTGGTTAAACCAGAATGAAGTGCGGCATTGCCTCAAAATACGCATAAAATAAACAAATTAGAAGGCCCACAAGTACTGTAGGAATTAAGTACTGAAATAGTCTGACTATTATTTCTAATATTCAATAATCCCGTAATAACAAGGTCTTTACCAAAGGACGACGCATAGCAAATGTATTGCCAATGTTCAAAAAGGGGACAAAAAACAACAGATGATAGTACAAACCCGTATTAATGGGGCATACACTGATTTGGTCACAGTAAACAATAATGCATCACAAGGGTCAGTATTGGGCCCTTTTCTTTTTCATTTTGATCACATTAAACAATAAGGTATCTCATGAGTCAGTATTGTGCCCTCTTCTTTTTAATATATTTTATTAATGATCTTGTTGATATCATACAAAGTAGAATTTTGATACTGGTAGATGATAGTTAACTCTGTAAGGTAATCAACACTACAAAAGATTATTCAATATTATGGAGGGATTTCTGTAAGCTAGAAGCTTGGGCTGAGAAATTAAAATGAAAGCTTGATGTAGGCAAATGTAAAGTCATGTACTTGAGCTGAGGAAATAAAATGTACAATTATGTATTAAATGGTAAAACACTGGGTGAAATTGGCACTGGAAAAGACTTGGGCGAATATATGGACGGCAAACTCCACTTTAGTGATCAGTGTCAGGCAGCTGCTGTCAAGGCTAATAAAATAATGGGATGCAGGCATAGAGGATTTGGGTGTTACCTGAGCTTTCTGATCTTTAAAAGGGTCTGGGGCTTCTGAAATTGGACAGCACTCAACACTCATTAAAGACGGTCTAGTAGGCAATGCCTTCCTAAAGCCTAATAGATCCATATAAGCTTTTGGATCCTTAACTATGGCCTGATTACTATTTTAGTACTTTAGTAATTTAAGTTCGGCTCATGGTTTACCAGGTAAATTCGATCTGTAGAAATATCTCTGATTCTATGAAATGTAAAATTCTGCTGTAGAGAACAAGACGTCTTGCATTCATTCTCCTTTCATTCTCAATGTGGACGTAAATAAATGATAAACCTGGGGAAAATACGCGGCTTTTATGTGTTTTATGTTTTATAATCATTGGGAAAGTTTATATCTAAAAATGCTACATTAAATTAGGGCAAAGAATTGTATTATTGAAGAGCAGAATGTAGTGGCAACAAGCAGAATAGTAATTGCAGCTCTGGAGTATAATACAGGAGGTAACTCAGGATCAGTAATGTAATGTATGTACACAGTGACTGCACCAGCAGAATAGTGAGTGCAGCTCTGGAGTATAATACAGGAGGTAACTCAGATCGTAACTAATGTATTTACACAGTGACTCACCAGCAATAGTGAGTGCAGCTCTGGAGATCAGTAATGTAATGTATGTACACAGTGACTGCACCATCAGAATAGTGAGTGCAGCTCTGGAGTATAATACAGGAGGTAACTCAGGATCAGTAATGTAATGTATGTACACAGTGACTGCACCAGCAGAATAGTGAGTGCAGCTCTGGAGTATAATACAGGAGGTAACTCAGGATCAGTAATGTAATGTATGTACACAGTGACTGCACCAGCAGAATAGTGAGTGCAGCTCTGGAGTATAATACAGGAGGTAACTCAGGATCAGTAATGTAATGTATGTACACAGTGACTGCACCAGCAGAATAGTGAGTGCAGCTCTGGAGATAATACAGGAGGTAACTCAGGATCAGTAATGTAATGTATGTACACAGTGACTGCACCAGCAGAATAGTGAGTGCAGCTCTGGAGATAATACAGGAGGTAACTCAGGATCAGTAATGTAATGTATGTACACAGTGACTGCACCAGCAGAATAGTGAGTGCAGCTCTGGAGTATAATACAGGAGGTAACTCAGGATCAGTAATGTATGTACACTGTGACTGCACCAGCAGAATAGTGAGTGCAGCTCTGGAGTATAATACATGAGGTAACTCAGGATCAGTAATGTAATGTATGTACACAGTGACTGCACCAGCAGAATAGTGAGTGCAGCTCTGGAGTATGATACAGGAGGGAACTCAGGATCAGTAATGTAATGTATCTACACAGTGACTGCACCAGCAGAATAGTGAGTGCAGCTCTGGAGTATAATACAGGAGGTAACGCAGGATCAGTAATGTAATGTATGTACACAGTGACTGCACCAGAGAATAGTGAGTGCAGCTCTGGAGTATAATACAGGAGGTAACTCAGGATCAGTAATGTAATGTATGTACACAGTGATGCACCAGCAGAATAGTGAGTGCAGGTCTGGGTATAATACAGGAGGTAACTCAGGATCAGTAATGTAATGTATGTACACAGTGACTGCACCAGCAGAATAGTGAGTGCAGCTCTGGAGTATAATACAGGAGGTAACTCAGGATCAGTGATGTAATGTATGTACACAGTGACTGCACCAGCAGAATAGTGAGTGCAGCTCTGGGTATAATACAGGAGGTAACTCAGGATCAGTAATGTAATGTATGTACACAGTGACTGCACCAGCAGAATAGTGAGTGCAGCTCTGGAGTATAATACAGGAGGTAACTCAGGATCAGTAATGTATGTACACAGTGACTGCACCAGCAGAATAGTGAGTGCAGCTCTGGAGTATGATACAGGAGGTAACTCATGATCAGTAATGTAATGTATGTACACAGTGACTGCACCAGCAAAATAGTGAGTGCAGCTCTGGAGTATAATACAGGAGGTAACTCAGGATCAGTAATGTAATGTATGTACACAGTGACTGCACCAGCAGAATAGTGAGTGCAGCTCTGGAGTATAATACAGGAGGTAACTCAGGAATAGTAATGTAATGTATGTACACAGTGACTGCACCAGCAGAATAGTGAGTGCAGCTCTGGAGTATAATACAGGAGGTAACTCAGGATCAGTAAGATCAGTAAATTAAATCCTATGAATTATTAAACACATTAATATGTAAGAAATCATGCCAAACTATTTCAGGCAGAATTATGGAAATGATGAAAACATAGTCAGTGGTTTCTCCCTTGCATTTGTCGTCAATGAATTAGTGATGGATCCTTCATAAATATTCCCATCCTCAGACCCGGCACCAGGGAGAAGATTGGGGAAAGTTCTGTTCCAAATTAAGTTTCCAAAATTCTGAACTTTTTGTGCTCAAAACGTTTTTTTTCCTGTCACTTTGGAGCTTTAATGAGCTCAGGAAAGTCAGTTCTGTGCTGGATCTCAAAGCCGGGAGCTTCCCGTAGACTTTTTTGATGTTCACCACCGGTTTTCTCAACCTCCGAACCCCATTGTGAATAATTCAGAGCCTGGAAAGTAAGGCTTAGTACAAACGTACCGCCATCCCGTGTCACCGCACAATCTACACTTGTTACACCAGGTCTGTCTCCTCAGCACATCACCACAAAGGTTTTCCTTCAGCTTAAGGATGGAGAAGTTCACTTTATGCAAAAAAAAAAAGTCTTAAAAATCCTTGGACAAAAATAAATTGAATGGAACCTAAAATTAGAGTGACAACCAAAATGGTGCCAGGATTTTCACTCTTTGCATTGCAAATTTGACATTTGTGTGGATAGTTTGCTAAGTTCATGGCTCCACTTTGCATAAAATTCTGTGTTCGTAGATGAAACCGAACCCACCTGAATAAAACCCCACCCACTCCTCAATTTAATTGGCCGTTGCAAGTAGGCGGGGTTTGAGGTGTGAGTTGGCGGGATTTCATCCCTATCAAATGATCACTGTAATGTTAAATATGTGTTCATCTGGGGTGAACACATATTTAAAAGGGAGATGCTTAGGATCCAATAGGATCCAGCTCTTTTTGGTGAGCGGAGTCATGGGATTCGGATCACCAAAAAGAACCGGACTGCCCAATCACTTTTAAGTAGGATGCTTGGTGTGCAGTCTAGGGCTACTAGGGGTTAAGATCTATTATGCCCCTGTGGAGGAAGTAAAGAATTATACCGTCAGGGCTCTGCCAGCTAAGAGAGAGATAGGCTGGAGTGAGAGCTTAGCCTACGGCTGAAGTAGGAGTCCAGGACTGGCATGTGGGAAGGCTGTGAGAACAGAAACAGCAAGGACCAAGTAAGCAACGTGTACTGGGGGAATGCTGGAGAAGGCTAAGAAACAGAAAGAAGGAAAGTGACTCTAGCAAGGCGATCAGGCATGGGGGACCAGAAGAAGTTAGAGTGCTGCCTGGCTAATGCACAAAGGAAGGAAAGGGCTATTGTGAGCGTCCTCCTGCAAGAGATCACTTTCTGTGGTTGTGTACTTAAGAGCAGTGAGTCCAGCGAGGTGGTCAAGCAGGGGGGACAAGGGAAGTCAGGGTGCTGCATGGCTGATGCACAAAGGGAGGAAAGGTCGTTGTGAGAATCCTCCTGCAAGAGATCACTCTCTGTGGTTAATGTACTTAAGAGCAGTGATTCCAGGGAGGTGATCAAGTATGGGGGACTAAGAAGTCAGGGTGCTGCATGGCTAATGCACAAGAGAGGAAAGGGCCATTGTGAGCATACTCCTGCAAGGAATCACTATCCTGGTTCTTAAGAGTACTTAAGAGGAGCGAGTCCAGTGAGGTGGTCAGGCATGGGGGATCAGAAGAGGTCGGGGTGCTGCATGCCTGATGCACAAAAGGGAGGAAAGGGCCATTGTGAGCATCCTCCTGCAAGGGATCACTAACAGTGGTTGTGTACTTAAGAGAAATTAGTACCAATTCAACTGCCTAGCAAAGAAATCGTCCATAAGTATTATGCCATCGTAGTAACCATGAAGATTGTGAATCTGTCTTACATAGAAGATAAGAAGTGTACTGCCTGCTGTATAATGTTTGTTCAAGCTGTTTACAGTAAAGACTGACTTGTTTTTCAGAAAGTTTCTTTCAAACCTATCTGTGATTCCTACAAACCGAGTGAGGAGTGCAACAGAACTGGCCTGGAGGTAGTAAAAGTAGAATCATCAACCCCTACGTTTAATGTAGCATCACAGTACTAGAGTATGGCAGCCACCACAGCAAACTCCGGCCTGCTTCATCCCCATTGAAATGAATGAGTCAAATCCGAAATTTGTTAACTCGTGTGGAATTAATTGCAGAAAAATCTGGTAAACATCCCCTTAGGCTGCCTTCCCCGACAATGACAACGCCAACTATTACGCCTGGTTAACCCTTCGCTGGTTGACCCGCCATTTTTACTCATTAAATGTAATGGTAGCGACTGCGAGATTTATGGATTTCTTTCTTTCTTTTCTTTCTTTCACCCCAGCAGGAAATTCTCAGGAACTTATCACTAACAACTCAGAACCATTGGAGCATAAAAATATTCTCACCTAATTAGACGGTTTCTGAAATGTGCGCCCAGAGGAATTCACTGTGCGGATATTTCCAGAAATGGAATTTCTCAAGGAAGATTCTTTTCATAGAAGTGTGAAGAAGATGTAACCTAGATCCGTAAAGTGTTAGGCCTCAGTAATACCATTCTTCTTAACAGTGTGATGAATACAGCATCAGACGGAAATTTACAGATTTTTTGTATTTCTTAATTCCTGAACCCCTTGATGATATCCCAATTGATGGACTTGACTGTGGATACATAGATAGGAGCATAGCTACATTCTTCCCTACAGTTTGGTAGGAACCTTTAAGTCCCGCCTCCAACCAAAATAGAACCATCTACTTTTGGGAATAGTTTAACAACCCCCCACCCCCCTTCTTTTTCGATAGTGCCATACTAAAATTTTCAGAATTGTTTCCAAAAATTTGGGAATGTTTATATCTACATGTAAAATGACAGTAGTTGCACTTCAGTCCCAGTGTATGAAGGGCTGAAAAGACCCTCTGCCACGTTATGCCTGATTTAAAGGGGCTTTTTCCATCTTCACATATTGATATTTTTGGATAGAGCATATAAAACCAAGCATTTTTACAATTTACTGTTTGTTAAAATTTTCAGTTGTACCTGAGATATTAACACTTTTCTTTTGCTTACATCTCATTGCCTAGGAGACCGACCACCTCTGCTGTCTATTTTGTAAACTCTGCACTGAAGCTGGCAATAATTAGAAGGTAAAACAAACTTGGCCTGCTTCATAAGAGTGCTTACAAGCCCAATACAAAAGACCTTGCACATGTATGAAGGGTTGAAAAGACCCTCTGGCATATTATGGCTGATTTAAAGGGGCTTTTTCCATCTTCACATATTGATATTTTTGAATAGAGTATATAAAACCAAGCACTTTTGCAATTTACTGGTTGTTAAAATTTGCAGCCGTTCTTCAGATATTAATACTTTTGACTGCAGCTCATTGCCTAGGTGGCCGATAACTGCTGCTGTCTACCTTGTAAACACTGCACTGAAGCGGACTGGGATTAGGAGGTAACACACTCTTGGTCAGCCTCATTAAAGTGATTAGAAGCCAATAGAAAAGAGCTTGCACATGTATGAAGGGCTGAAAAGACCCTCTGCCATATTATGGCTGATTTAAAGGGACTTTTTCTATTTTCACATATTGATATTTTTGGATAGAGCATATAAAACCAAGCACTTTTGCAATTTACTGTTTGTTAAAATTTGCAGCCGTTCATGAGATATTTTCTTTTGTTTACAGCTCGTTGCCTAGGAAACCGACCACCGCTGCTGTCTATCTTGTAAACTTTGTACTGAAGCTGGCTGGGATTAGGAGGTAACACTCTCTTGGCCAGCTTCATGAGAGTGCTTACAAACCCAAAAGAAAAGATCTTGCACATGTATGAAGAGCTGAAAAGACCCTCTGCCATATTATGGTTGATTTAAAGGTTTTTTTTTCCATCTTCATATATTGACATTTACGGATACAGCAAGTAAAAACAAGCACTTTTGCAATTTACTATTTTTAAAAATGTGCGGTCGTTCTTGAGATATTAACACTTTTGTTTACAGCTCGTTGCCAAGGAGACCGACCAACATGGCCGTCTACCTTGTAAACACTGCGCTGAAGCAGTCTCTTAGACAACAGGCTGTAAAGAAAAGTATTAATATCTCAAAAACGGCCGCACATTTTTAAAAATAGTAAATTGCAGAAGTGCTTGTTTTTACACGCTCTATCCAAAAATATCCATGTGTGAATAATGAAAAAAATCCCTTTAAATCGGCCATAATATCTTGAAAGTGATATTTAACATGGCAGAAGGTCTTTTCAGCCCTTCAAATATAATAAAAAGAGTAACTGGAAAATGTGCTTGTTTTTCCAATCAATATCTATTAATTTCATTGTATGAAAATGGGGAAAAACCTTTAACATTTCCAAAAAACATGTCAACATTTTTGAAGTTTCTTTAATATTTCAGGTGTATTAAAATCAATTACTACTCGATTAAGATAATTATTGGCTATAAAGAACCAATTCACATATCTTACCGGTCATGGCGTGAGGGATGACGGTGATCAGCAAGCGTTGGTTTCTCATCTTAATGCCAACGTCTGGGTCTTGCATGGCCACAATGAGGCGCTCCATCTAAAATCAGAACAATGGAATGTTAATGAAGATGATGTTAAAGTAGAACATTGTGATGTCTGAAGACGAAACATAAATCTTTGCCCTGGAACGGGCTGTCTCCTATGTGCAAGATTATAACTACTATAATACTGCTCCTATATACAAGAATATAACTACTATAATACTGCTCCTATATACAAGAATATAACTACTATAATACTGCTCCTATGTACAAGAATATAACTACTATAATACTGCCCCTATGTACAAGAATATAACTACTGTAATACTGCCCGCTATATACAAGAATGTAACTACTACCGTGTTTCCCCGAAAATAAGACCGTGTTAAAAGTGGCCCTCTGTCTTATTTTCGGGGGGGGGGGGACTTATATTGGCAGCCCCAGCCCCATTCACACACATACATACACACACATACACACACATACATACACATACATACACATACATACACATACACACACATACACACACACACATACACACACATATGCATCGCTTCTTACCTTGTCCGGTGCTGTCATGCCCCGCTCCTCCGGCCGTCCGGTGGTGCCCCCGCTCCTCTCCTGGGCTGCGGTGCAGTGTCCGGTCCAGTTTCATGCTGATCGGTGCTGTGCCCGGCCGACTTCCGGCTTCCTCCGGCAATCCCCGCCCAGATCAGGCCCTGCGCCAATGAGAGCGCAGGACCTGTGACGTCAATCACAGCCCAGCAGCAGCTTGATGACGTCGGGCCACTCAGAGGCCCCAACGTCATCTGGCCGCGTCTGGGCGGTGATTGACGTCACAGGTCCTGCGCTCTCATTGGCGCAGGGCCTGATCTGGGCGGGGATTGCCGGAGGAAGCCGGAAGTCGGCCGGGCACAGCACCGATCAGCATGAAACTGGACCGGACACTGCACCGCAGCCCAGGAGAAGAGCGGGGGCACCATCGGACGGCCGGAGGAGCGGGACATGACAGCGCGGACAAGGTAGTATATATTGCGCAGCGCCCCTTCCCCGCCGGCCGGACTTATATTGCGCAGCGTCCCCCGGTCTTATTTTCGGTGGGGGACTTATATTAGCAGGCCTTCCTCCCCCCCCCCCGGTCTTATTTTCGGGGGGGGCCTATTTTCGGGGAAACACGGTATAATACTGCTCCTATATACAAGAATATAACTACTATAATACTGCTCCTATGTACAAGAATATAACTACTATAATACTGCTCCTATGTACAAGAATATAACTACTATAGCACTGCTCCTATATACAAGAATATAACTACTATAATACTGCCCCTATGTACAAGAATATAACTACTATAATACTGCCCCTATGTACAAGAATATAACTACTATAATACTGCTCCTATATACAAGAATATAACTACTATAATACTGTCCTGTATACAAGAATGTAACTACTATAATACTGCCCCTATGTACAAGAATATAACTACTATAATACTGCCCCTATGTACAAGAATATAACTACTATAATACTGCCCCTATGTACAAGAATATAACTACTATAATACTGCTCCTATGTACAAGAAAATAACTACTATAATACTGCTCCTATATACAATAATTAATTATAATACTTCTCCTATAACAAGAATATAATACTATAATACTGCTCCTATGTACAAGAGTATAACTACTATAATACTGCCCTATATACAAGAATTAACTACTATAATACTGCCCCAATATACAAGAATATACTACTGTAATACTGCTCCTATTACAAGAATATAATACTAAATACTGCTCCTATGTACAAGAATATAACTACTATAATACTGCTCCTATATACAAGAATATAACTACTATAATACTGCCCCATATACAGAATATAATACTGTAATACTGCTCCTATGTACAAGAATATAAACTATAATACTACTCCTATGTACAAGAATATAACTACTATAATACTGCCCCTATATACAAGAATATAATACTATATACTGCTCCTATGTACAAAATATAATTACTATAATACTTCTCCTATAACAAGAATATAACTACTATAATACTGCTCCATGTACAAGAATATAACTACTATAATACTGCCTTATACAAGAATTAACTATAATATGCCTTCAAGAATATAACTACTATAATACTGCCCCAATTACAAGAATATAATACTATAATACTGCTCCTATATACAAGAATATAACTACTATAATACTGCTCCTATATAAAGAATATAACTACTATAATACTGTCCTATATACAAGAATATAATACTATAATACTGCTCCTATTACAAGAATAATACTATATACTGCCTATACAATAAAACTTGCCCTATGTACAAGAATATAACACTATAATACTGCTCCTATATACAGAATATAACTACTATAATACTGCTCCTATTACAAGAATATAACTACTATAATACTGCTCCTATATACAAGAATATACTACTATATACTGCCCTATACAGAATATAACACTATAATACTGCCCTATGTCAAGAATATAACTACTATAATACTGCTCCTATTACAAGAATTAACTACTATAATACTGCCCCTATGTACAAGAATATAACTACTATAATACTGCCCTATGTACAAGAATATAACTACTAATATGCCTATGTACAAGAATATAACTACTATAATACTGCCCTATGTACAAAAATAACTACTATAATACTGCCATTACAAAATATAACTACTATAATACTTCTCCTATAACAAGAATATAACACTATAATACTGCTCTATGTACAAGATATAACTACTATAATACTGCCCTATATACAAGATATAACTACTTAATACTGCCCAATATAAAGAATATAATACTTAATACTGCCCTATGTACAGAATATAATACTAAATATGCCCTATGTCAAAATATAACTACTATATACTGTCCTATATACAAGAATATAACTACTATAATACTCTCCTATAACAGAATATAATACTATAATACTGCTCCTATATTACAAGAATATAACTACTATAATACTGCTCCTATATACAAGAATATAACTACTATAATACTGCCCTATGTACAAGAATATAATACTATAATACTGCCCATATACAAGAATATAACTACTATATACTGCTCCTATATACAAGAATATAACTACTATAATACTGCCCTATATACAAGAATATAACTACTATAATACTGCTCCTATTACAAGAATATAACTACTATAATACTGCTCCTATTACAAGAATATAACTACTATAATACTGCTCCTATTACAAGAATATAACTACTATAATACTGCCCCATATAAAGAATAAACTACTATAATATGCCTGTAAGAATATAACTACTATAATACTGCCCTATGTACAAGAATATAACTACTATAATACTGCTCCTATGTACAAGAATATAACTACTATAATACTGCCATTACAAAATATAACTACTATAATAGCCTATATCAAGATATAACTACTATAATACTGCTCCTATATACAAATAATTATTAAAATATACTACTATATACTCCTATTACAGAATATAACTACTATAATAGCCCTATATACAAGAATATAACTACTATAATACTGCTCCTATGTACAAGAATTATAATATACTATAATACAGTAGCTCTTCCTCATACAGTATAACTACTATAATACTGTCCTATACAGAATATAACTATAATACTGCCCTATATACAAGAATATAACTACTATAATACTGCTCCTATGTACAAGAATATAACTACTATAATACTGCTCCTATTACAAGAATATAACTACTATAATACTGCTCCTATTACAAGAATATAAACTACTATAATACTGCCCTATGTACAAGAATATAACTACTATAATACTGCTCCTATGTACAAGAATATAACTATAATACTATTTCAAATATACTACTATAATACTGCCTATGTACAGAATATAACTACTATAATACTGCCCTATATACAAGAATATAACTACTATAATACTGCTCCTATGTACAGAAGATAATATTAATACTGCTATACAATATTCTCTATATACTGTCTATTACAAGAATATAACTACTATAATATGCTTCTATGTACAAGAATTATAACTACTATAATACTGCTCCTTATACAAGATATAATCTATAACTACTGCCCCTATATACAGAATTTAACTACTATATACTGCCCCTATACAAGATATAACTACTATAATACTGCTCCTATTACAAGAATATAACTACTATAATACTGCCCTATTACAAGAATATAACTACTATAATATGCTCCTATTACAAGATATAACTACTATATACTGCTCCTATGTACAAGAATATAACTACTATAATACTGCTCCTATGTACAAGAATATAACTACTATATAATACTGCCCTATATACAAGAATATAACTACTATAATACTGCTCCTATATACAAGAATATAACTACTATAATACTGCTCCTATATACAAGAATATAACTACTATAATACTGCTCCTATATACAAGAATATAACTACTATAATACTGCTCCTATGTACAAGAATATAACTATTATAATACTGCCCCTATGTACAAGAATATAACTACTATAATACTGCCCCTATATACAAGAATATAACTACTATAATACTGCTCCTATGTACAAGAATATAACTACTATAATAATGCTTCTATGTTCAAGAATATAACTACTATAATACAGCTCCTGTCGCAGTTCTGTATGATGTATACAGCGTTCTACACAATCATCTGTAATGCTGTGGGGGGGTTTATGCTGTGACATTTGTATAATTACGGATTCAGGATGTCTCTGGCGGTAATATTTCATCTATGAAGAGATTATCTCTGTGGATTTCTGGGTATTTTTTATCCATCTAATGCATTTCAGCCAAGTGGCCACTTCAATGTCAGCACATCCGGTCGTGTTATAGCGGCACAATGTCATTTCTCCGCTCAGCACAGAAAGGCAATTCAAGAAAATCAGAGGAGATGGAATTGTATTATCATGTATCTCAGCCTATGATATGAGATACTGTCTGCAGAGCTGGGGTATCCAAGCCTCTGAGGTGTGATACCGCCATCATAACACCTGCCGCTTGTGTGGATCATTATGGAGTAAATGGGAATATTTGGATGTAATCAGTTCTGATTACCGGATTCTTCGCGTCTTGTCGGATGTGTTCAGTTTTCTTGCTGAGAAGAGTCAGATCTGAGGACAGATGGAGGAGTCTCCAAATCTATAATGGGCTGTATGCAGAGGAGGACAAGCAGCTCCCACTGCCTCCACTGCCCCCCACTAGTCCCACCGCCCCCCACTGCCTCCACTGTCCCCACTGCCTCCACTGTCCCCACTGCTCCCACCACCCCCACTGCCTCCACTGTCCACACTGCCTCCACTGTCCACACTGCCTCCACTGTCCACACTGCTTCCACCACCCCCACTGCCTCCACTGTCCACACTGCTCCCACCACCCCCACTGCCTCCACTGTCCACACTGCCTCCACTGTCCACACTGCTCCCACCACCCCACTGCTTCCACTGTCCACACTGCTCCCACCACCCCCACTGCCTCCACTGTCCACACTGCCTCCACTGTCCCCACTGCTCCCACCACCCCACTGCCTCCACTGTCCACACTGCTCCCACCACCCCCACTGCCTCCACTGTCCACACTGCCTCCACTGTTCCCACTGCCTCCACTGTCCACACTGCTTCCACCACCCCCACTGCCTCTACTGCCTCCACTGTCCACACTGCTCCCACCACCCCCACTGCTCCCCACCACCCCACTGCCTCCACTGTCCACACTGCCTCCACTATCCCCACTGCCTCCACTGTCCCCACTGCTCCCACCACCCCCACTGCCTCCACTGTCCCCACTGCTCCCACCCCCCCACTGCCTCCACTGTCCCCACTGCCTCCACTGTCCCACTGCTCCCACCACCCCCACTGCCTCCACTGTCCCCACTGTCCCCACTGCTCCCACCACCCCCACTGCCTCCACTGTTCACACTGCCTCCACTGTCCACACTGCTCCCACCACCCCCACTGCCTCCACTGTCCACACTGCCTCCACTGTCCCCACTGCTCCACCACCCCCACTGCCTCCACTGTCCCCACTGCTCCCACCACCCCCACTGCCTCCACTGTCCCCACTGCCTCCACTGTCCCCACTGCTCCCACCACCCCACTGCCTCCATTGTCCCCACTGCTCCCACCACCCCCACTGCCTCCACTGTTCACACTGCCTCCACTGTCCACACTGCTCCCACCACCTCCACTGTCCACACTGCCTCCACTGTCCCCACTGCTCCCACCACCGCCACCACCCCCACTGCCTCCACTGTCCACACTGCCTCCACTGTCCCCACTACTCCCACCACCCCCACTGCCTCCACTGTCCACACTGCCTCCACTGTCCTCACTGCTCCCACCACAGCCACCACCCCCACTGCCTCCACTGTCCACACTGCCTCCACTGTCCTCACTGCTCCCACCACCTCCACTGTCCACACTGCTCCCACCACTCCCACTGCCTCCACTGTCCCCACTGTCCCCACTGCCTCCACTGCTCCCACAGCCCCACACTGCCTCCACTGCTCCCACAGCCCCACACTGCTCCACAGCCCCCACTGCCTCCACTGCTCCCACAGCCCCCCCCTTCCTCCACTGCTCCCACAGCCCCACACTGCCTCCACTGCTCCTACCACCCCCCACTGCCTCCACTGCTCCCACAGCCCCCCACTGCCCCTCACTACTCCCACCGCCCTCCACTGCCCCCACTACTTTCACCGCCATCACTGGCTCTCACTGCTCCCACCGCCCACCACTGCCTATCACTGCTCCCACAGCCCCCCACTGCCTGCCTCCACTGCCTTGCACTGCTCCCACAGCCCCCCACTGACCCAACTACTCCTACTGCCCACCACTGCTTTCCCTACCCCCCATGCCTCCACTGCTGCCACTATCTCTCACTGCTTCCACAGCTCCCCACAGCCTCCACTGCCCCCATAGCCAACACTGACCTCACAGCCCCCCATTGCCCCTATAGCCAACACTGACCCCATTGTCACCACTGCCACCACTATGCCCTACTGCACCCACCGCTCCACTGCCCCCCACTCTGCCACACTGGCCCCACTGCCCTCACCAACTCCCACCAGCCTCCATCGGCCCTCACTGTCCCCTACTGTGCCCCACGGCACCCAACGCTCTGCCCTCCACAGCCAATACTGCCCCCACTGCCCCCATAGCCAACACTGACCCCAGTGCCCCCATAGCCAACACTGACCCCACTGCACCCATCGACCCCCAGCACCCCTCACTTCCCCCCTGCCCCCTCACCGCCCTCCCCTCTGCCACACTGCCCCCACCAACTTCCACCAGCCCCCATCACCCCCACTGTGCCCCACCTCCCCCTCTGCCCCCCACTGTGCCCCACCACCCTCCACTGCCCCCCATCACCCCCACTGCCCTTGAAGATCTGAAGGGTGAGGGGTGTGAAGGGTGCAGGATCGGAAAGGTGTGGGACCAAAGGGTGCGGGGTGTGATGCCTTTACTGTCTTTTTCTCTTTACAGCCCTGATCTCACAGCATCCGTCTTTGTGGGATCAAGAGACAGAAGGATCCGCACAATCCTCACACACAGAAGATCGGGGGTCGGGTCTCCAAGATGTTTGGAACAATCTCCTGCTAAGATCCTCCATAAACTGTGTACAAGTGACGAGAAGAAGCGATGGAGGGACGGACGGTCACCGAATATTGAGGGTGGAGGAGACGGGCGGTCACCGAATATTGAGGATGGAGGCGATGGGCGGTCACCGAATACTGAGGATGGAGGAGACAGGCGGTCACTGAATACTGAGGATGGAGGAGACGGGCGGTCACTGAATACTGAGGATGGAGGAGACGGGTGGTCACTGAATACTGAGGATGGAGGAGACGGGCGGTCACTGAATACTGAGGATGGAGGAGACGGGCGGTCACTGCATACTGAGGATGGAGGAGACGGCGGTCACTGCATACTGAGAATGGAAGAGACAGGCGGTCACTGAATACTGAGGATGGAGGAGACGGGCGGTCACTGAATACTGAGGATGGAGGAGACGGGTGGTCACTGAATACTGAGGATGGAGGAGACGGGCGGTCACTGAATACTGAGGATGGAAGAGACAGGCGGTCACTGAATACTGAGGATGGAGGAGACGGGTGGTCACTGAATACTGAGGATGGGGGAGACGGGCGGTCACTGAATACTGAGGATGGAAGAGACAGGCGGTCACTGAATACTGAGGATGGAGGAGACGGGTGGTCACTGAACACTGAGGATGGAGGAGACGGGCGGTCACTGAATACTGAGGATGGAGGAGACGGGCGGTCACTGAATACTGAGGATGGAGGAGACGGGCGGTCACTGAATACTGAGGATGGAGGAGACGGGCGGTCACTGAATACTGAGGATGGAGGAGACGGGCGGTCACTGACTACTGAGGATGGAGGAGACGGGCGATCACTGAATACTGAGGATGGAGGAGACGGGCGGTCACTGAATACTGAGGATGGAGGAGACGGGCGGTCACCGAATATTGAGGGTGGAGGAGACGGGCAGTCACCGAATATTGAGGATGGAGGCGATGGGCGGTCACCGAATATTGAGGATGGAAAAGACAGGCGGTCACTGAATACTGAGGATGGAGGAGACGGGCGGTCACTGAATACTGAGGATGGAAGAGACGGGCGGTCACTGAATACTGAGGATGGAGGAGACGGGCGGTCACTGAATACTGAGGACGGAGGAGACGGGCGGTCACTGAATACTGAGGACCGAGGAGATGGGCGGTCACTGAATACTGAGGATGGAGGAGACGGGCGGTCACTGAATACTGAGGACGGAGGAGACGGGCGGTCACTGAATACTGAGGATGGAAGAGACGGGCGGTCACTGAATACTGAGGATGGAGGAGACGGGGGGTCACTGAATACTGAGGATGGAGGAGACGAGCGATCACTGAATACTGAGGATGGAGGAGACGGCCGATCACTGGATACTGAGGACGGAGGAGACGGGCGTCACTGAATACTGAGGATGGAAGAGACGGGCGGTCACTGAATACTGAGGATGGAGGAGACGGGGGGTCACTGAATACTGAGGATGGAGGAGACGGGCGATCACTGAATACTGAGGATGGAGGAGACGGGCGGTCACTGACTACTGAGGATGGAGGAGACAGGCGGTCACTGAATACTGAGGATGGAAGAGACGGGGGGTCACTGAATACTGAGGATGGAGGAGATGGCGATCACTGAATACTGAGGATGGAGGAGACAGGCGGTCACTGAATACTGAGGATGGAGGAGACGGGTGGTCACTGAATACTGAGGACGGAGGAGATGGCAGTCACTGAATACTGAGGATGGAGGAGACGGGCAGTCACTGAATACTGAGGATGGAGGAGACGGGCGGTCACTGAATACTGAGGATGGAGGAGACGTGCGGTCACTGAATACTGAGGATCGAGGAGACGGGCGGTCACTGAATACTGAGGATGGAGGAGACGGGCGATCACTGAATACTGAGGATGGAGGAGACGGGCAGTCACTGAATACTGAGGATGAAGGAGACGGGCGGTCACCACATACTGCGCATGGGAGGAGACGGGTGGTCACTGAATACTGAGGATGGAGGAGACGGGCGGCCACTGAATACTGAGGATGGAGGAGACGGGCAGTCACTGAATACTGAGGATGGAGGAGACGGGCAGTCACTGAATACTGAGGATGGAGGAGACGGGCGGTCACTGAATACTGAGGATGGAGGAGACGGGAGGTCACTGAATACTGAGGATGGAGGAGATGGGTGGGGCGGTCACTGTATACTGAGGATGGAGGAGACGGGCGGTCACTGTATACTGAGGATGGAGGAGACGGGCAGTCACTGAATACTGAGGATGGAGGAGACGGGCGGTCACTGAATACTAAGGATGGAGGAGACGGGCGGTCACTGAATACTGAGGATGGAGGAGACGGGCGGTCACTGAATACTGAGGACAGAGGAGACGGGCGGTCACTGAATACTGAGGATGGAGGAGACGGGCGGTCACTGAATACTGAGGACGGAGGAGACGGGCGGTCACTGAATACTGAGGATGGAGGAGACGGGCAGTCACTGAATACTGAGGACGGAGGAGACAGGCGGTCACTGAATACTGAGGACGGAGGAGACAGGCGGTCACTGAATACTGAGGATGGAGGAGACGGGCGGTCACTGAATACTGAGGATGGAGGAGACGGGCGGTCACTGAATACTGAGGATGGAGGAGACGGGCGGTCACTGAATACTGAGGATGGAGGAGACGGGAGGTCACTGAATACTGAGGATGGAGGAGACGGGCGGTCACTGAATACTGAGGATGGAGGAGACGGGCGGTCACTGAATACTGAGGACGGAGGAGACGGGCGGTCACTGAATACTGAGGATGGAGGAGACGGGCAGTCACTGAATACTGAGGATGGAGGAGACGGGCAGTCACTGAATACTGAGGATGGAGGAGACGGGCAGTCACTGATGGGATCTAGATTTCTCTTTATATTGTGATAATAATCTGTTTCCTTTCTAGTTTTGGACCTCGGTCTCCTGCCTCGGACTTTTGCACGGCGCCGTGTTACATCACATCTCAGTGTTGGTGACTGCGGATATATCTGGACTCGGCAGAACAGGAGAAGACGTCTCAAGAATAGAGGATTGTACTGTAGGGTCCTGGCAGCCTCACTGAGGAAGTATTCACCCCACTACAACTCATCAGAGCCGCGTTCCCCCTGTACAGTAACCGGCACTAAGAGTAGTAATGACGACAAGTAACATTAGGACATAATAGGAGGAGATGTTGGGGGTGATAGTCTTTCTGGTGGGGGGATGTTGGGGGGATAGTCATTCTGGTGGGGGATGTTGGGGGGATAGTCATTCTGGTGGGGGATGTTGGGGGGATAGTCATTCTGGTGGGGGATGTTGGGGGGATAGTCATTCTGGTGGGGGATGTTGGGGGTGATAGTCATTCTGGTGGGGGATGTTGGGGGATAGTCATTCTGGTGGGGGGATGTTGGGGGGATAGTCATTCTGGTGGGGGGATGTTGGGGGGATAGTCATTCTGGTGGGGGGAATGTTGGGGGGGATAGTCATTCTGGTGGGGGATGTTGGGGGTGATAGTCTTTCTGGTGGGGGATGTTGGGGGTGATAGTCATTCTGGTGGGGATGTTGGGGGTGATAGTCATTCTGGTGGGGGGATGTTGGGGGATAGTCATTCTGGTGGGGGGATGTTGGGGGGATAGTCATTCTGGTAGGGGGATGTTGGGGGATAGTCATTCTGGTGGGGGGATGTTGGGGGGATAGTCATTCTGGTGGGGGATGTTGGGGGATAGTCATTCTGGTGGGGGATGTTGGGGTGATAGTCATTCTGGTGGGGGATGTTGGGGGGATAGTCATTCTGGTGGGGGGATGTTGGGGGTGATAGTCATTCTGGTGGGGGATGTTGGGGTGATAGTCATTCTGGTGGGGGATGTTGGGGGTGATAGTCATTCTGATGGGGGATGTTGGGGTGATAGTCATTCTGGTGGGGATGTTGGGGTGATAGTCATTCTGGTGGGGGATGTTGGGGGTGATAGTCTTTCTGGTGGGGGATGTTGGGGGGATAGTTATTCTGGTGGGGGATGTTGGGGGTGATAGTTATTCTGGTGGGGGGATGTTGGGGGTGATAGTCATTCTGGTGGGGGATGTTGGGGGTGATAGTCATTCTGGTGGGGGATGTTGAGGGGGATAGTCATTCTGGTGGGGGGATGTTGGGGGTGATAGTCATTCTGGTGGGGGATGTTGGGGGTGATAGTCATTCTGGTGGGGGATGTTGGGGGGATAGTCATTCTGGTGGGGGGATGTTGGGGTGATAGTCTTTCTGGTGGGGATGTTGGGGGTGATAGTCATTCTGGTGGGGGGGGATGTGTGGGGGTGATAGTCATTCTGGTGGGGGATGTTGGGGGGATAGTCATTCTGGTGGGGGGATGTTGGGGGGATAGTCCATTCTGGTGGGGGATGTTGGGGGTGATAGTCTTCTGGTGGGGATGTTGGGGGTGATAGTCATTCTGGTGGGGGGATGTTGGGGGATAGTCATTCTGGTGGGGGATGTTGGGGGGATAGTCATTCTGGTGGGGGGATGTTGGGGGGATAGTCATTCTGGTGGGGGATGTTGGGGGTGATAGTCTTTCTGGTGGGGGATGTTGGGGGTGATAGTCATTCTGGTGGGGATGTTGGGGGGATAGTCATTCTGGTGGGGGATGTTGGGGGTGATAGTCATTCTGGTGGGGGATGTTGGGGGTGATAGTCATTCTGGTGGGGGATGTTGGGGGATAGTTATTCTGGTGGGGGATGTTGGGGGATAGTCATTCTGGTAGGGGGATGTTGGGGGATAGTCATTCTGGTGGGAGATGTTGGGGTGATAGTCATTCTGTGGGGGGATGTTGGGGTGATAGTCATTCTGGTGGGGGGATGTTGGGGGGATAGTCATTCTGGTGGGGGATGTTGGGGGTGATAGTCATTCTGGTGGGGGATGTTGGGGGGATAGTCATTCTGGTGGGGATGTTGGGGGTGATAGTCATTCTGGTGGGGGATGTTGGGGGTGATAGTCATTCTGGTGGGGGATGTTGGGGGTGATAGTCATTCTGGTGGGGGATGTTGGGGTGATAGTCATTCTGGTGGGGGATGTTGGGGGATAGTCTTTCTGGGGGGATTTGAGCAGCAGTGATAATGTGGGTGACGGTGATGATGATGGGGGTGGTGGTCGCTCCATTACTTCCCATCAGCGCAGATTCCTCTTCATCTATATATAACTCTCTTTATCTGGGAATTTGTCCTGATGTAGCTGCAGCCGCGGCTCGTTATCCAGCGGGGACGAGGGCGCACAGCGATGTAGCAGAGCTGACCCTGTCCCATCACACCCTGCCGTCCCCATATTTACATAGGACTGCACCTCATCATGAACACTGCAGCTAATCCACCAAATGATCTATTCACAATGTGTAATCTGATACATTTACATAGGACTGCACGTTGTCCTACTACAATATCGTACCATGAATCGCTGTCTGTACATAGGACTGCTGCATCATCTAATCAAATAATATTGGTAGATGTCTATCTGTACACTACGGTACGACATATCATGTTTTTTACATGGGACTGCAAGAATTCCTTCACATTATTTTAATGAAATCGGAGGCTTCAAATATGACTGCAAATAAACATACTGTATTATATTAGTGTATGATGCATTGCCTTACATAGGACTGCAACTAAACCTCCTGTATTCTATTATAATGCATTCTCTGTAGCTTTACATGGGACTGCAGAAAATACTACATTATCTCAAGCTGTATATTGGGTTGACAGAAAACCTACTGCCTTATTTTATGTGTGTGATCTGTGACTTTACATGGGACTGTAAATAAACAACATTGCAATATCTGTTCTCTTACATAGGACTGTTGGTAATACTACAAATGAGATGGTTTTATCACATTATCACAACTGTATGCTTTGTGGGTTTACATAGGACTGCAAGTAAACATACAGTATTAAGTTATAATGCATAATCTGTAGTTTTACATAGGACTGCAGATAATTATAAAGATTATTTCATCACATTAGCTCAGGATTTCCATAGGACTGCAAACACATCTACTGCCTTATCTTCTGTGTGTGATCTATGGCTTTACATAGGACTTCAAGTAAACCTGTAGTTAGACGTTATAGTGAATTATATCTGGTTTTACATAGGACTGATTTTATTACATTATCTCAAGAATTACATAAGAGTCAAAGTAATCCAGTGTTTCATTTTAGAAGTAAGATCTGAGGCTTTACATGGGACTGCAAGTAAATATTCTATGGTATGCTATAATGCGTTATCTTTTGGTTTACATAGGACTGCAGGTAAATATACAGATTATTTTATCTCATTAGCCCATGTGTATGATCTGTGGCTTTACGTAGGACTGCAAGTTAACCTACTGTAATAAATTATAATACATTATCTGTATTTCTACCTAGGACTGCGGCACGTACTATGGAGGATTTTAACATAATATTTAGCTTTACTTAGGACTGCAAGTAAAACTATTGCTTTATTGCATGAGATGGGTGGCTTTACATGGGACTGCAAGCAAACTCCTGTAATAAGTGGTATCTGTTGATTTACATGGGACTGCTAACAAACCTCCTGCAGTGGGTGATCTATGTTGCTTTACATGAGACTGCAAGTAAACCTCCTGCATTAAGTTATATTTGTTGATTACATGGGACTGCAAATAATCCTAATGATTGAGTTATTGGTAGTTTTACATAGGACTGCAGGTAATGTTAGTGTACTATTATTACCTCCTCAATACATAAACAGTGCAGCCCCCAAGGAGCTCAGTCCTGCTTCACTATAGAGGAGTCGCACCCCGGAGGCGACATCTGGAGCAGGAGCGCCCCCCGCTGCCTCCACATCTGTCCGCTCTCCGCTGCTGGAATGTAAGGAGTTAAACATGTGTGTGATGGCGGCGGCGGCTTACCTTGGTCAGACATGACATCTGGACTTTGTAGTTCTTCCCGTGCTGCAGGTTATTGATGGTCATGATGAGGATGAGGAGGAGAAGAAGAAGAAGATCTGTGTGTGTCACCTACTGAGCACAGGAGCTGTGTGAGGCTGGGGAGGAGGGAGCAGTGCTGCCCCCTGCTGGAGGAAGAACAACACACAGGGATGGATGGAGAAATAGAAGGATACACATAGATAGATAGATAGATAGATAGATAGATAGATAGATAGATAGATAGATAGATAGATAGATAAAGATAGATAGATAAAGATAGATAGATAAAGATAGATAGATAGATAGATAGATAGATAGATAAAGATAGATAGATAGATAGATAGATAGATAGATAGATAGATAGATAGATAGATAGATAAAGATAGATAGATAGATAAAAATAGATAGAGGGATAGATAGATAGATAGATAGATAGATAGATAGATAGATAGATAGATAGATAGGGATATATAGATAGATAGATAGATAGATAGATAGATAGATAGATAGATAGATAGATAGATAGATAAAGATAGATAGATAAAGATAGATAGGTAAAGATAGATAAAGATAGATGAATAGATAGATAGATAGATAAAGATAGATAGATAGATAGATAGATAGATAGATAGATAGATAGATAGATAAAGATAGATAGATAGATAAAAATAGATAAGGGATAGATAGATAGATAGATAGATAGATAGATAGATAGATAGATAGATAGATAGATAGATAGGGATATATAGATAGATAGATAGATAGATAGATAGATAGATAGATAGATAGATAGATAGATAGATCAGAAAAAAACTGCACAGCACTCACAGACACAATGTGAACTGGTGCTAGCAGTGACGCTGGGTCAAATACCAAGAAAAAAATCTCTCTGCAGCACTCAGCTACTACCAATATTGTACACATGCTACCAAGCAATAAATGAGGAAAAAATGTAAAAACTTCCATTTTTTTCAAAAAACTCATTATTCTTAATTTTTATTTTCTGGGGTTCTTGGTACACACATTGGCCAATGTCTGTTTGCTCATCAACCACGTCACGGTGCCCCCAGGTCTGAAGAGTCCTAACGCTGACATCCCTGTCCTCCTTGTCCCACTTCTAATCGTCACTGCTAGCACCCGTTCACATTGTGTCTTGAGTGCTGTGCAGTTTTTTTTGCTTTGTGTATAAGATATGGAGTTTCTGGCTCCATGTCTGCACTTAGCACCCTCATCACCCACAGGTGGTCTGAGGATGAGATGGTGTCCACCCACTTAGAAGTGGGATAGGGAGGACAAGGAGGACAGGGATGTCAGCGCAGGACTCATCAGACCTGGGGGCACCGTGTCGTGGTTGATGAGCAAACAGACATTGGCCAATATGTGTACCAAGAACCCCAGAAAATAAAAAAAATAAGAATAATGAGTTTTTTTTTTTTAATTCTCATTTTTTGCTTGTTAGCATATGTACAATATTGGTAGTAGCTGTGTGCTGCAGAGACATTTTTTTCTTAGATAGATAGATAGATAGATAGATAGATACAGAAAAAAAACTGCACAGCACTCAAGATATAGTGTGAACTGGTGCAAGCTGCAATGCTGGAACAAACAGCATCCACAGCTACACTTTGCACCCTCATTGCCCCCAGGTGTTCTAGGATTGAGATGGTGTCCACCCATTTAGAAGTGGGATAGGGAGGACAAGGAGGTTGTGTCATCAATATCCTCCAATGTCATAGAGGCTGATCAATGAGGGCCCGACTACTGGATAAATGTGGTCATTTTCTATGTATGTGTCCCTATATTACCTGGGCGGGGTGGGGGCCACCAAGGTTTACAGATTTGTTTCTGTATGCCGATTCTGCATATATGGTAGCACCATCCTATAGGATAACACCTGTCTGCAATGAGGAAAGGAAGGACACCTGGTGGTCACTAGTGGTATTGTAGTTTTATTTTTATTAATTATTATTATTATTATTATTATTATTATTATTGTTATTTTCGCTTTTAATTATTATTTTTCAGTTTTAGCTTTTTCCATCTTTTACACATTTTAATTTAAATCATATAATAGTTTTACCATGTAATTATTATTTTCTTCTTTTTTTACATTATTTTAATTTATATCATTTTTTATTACTATTTTCTATCTTCTACACATTATTTAAATTTATAACATATAAAAGTTTCACAATGTATTATTATTATATTATTTTTATTATTTTCTTCTTTTTTTACACAATATTTTAATTTATATCATATGAAAGTTTCATTATTTTTTATTATTATTATTATTATTATTATTATTATTATTTTCTTCTATCTCCTACACATTATTTTAATTTATATCATAAGAAATTAATTATTATTTTCTATCCTCTACACATTATTTTAACTTGTATGAAAGATTCACAATTTATTATTATTATTAATATTATTATTAATTATTATTATTATTATTTTAATTTATATCATCTGAAAGTTTCATAATGTATTTTTTATTTTCTATCTTGTACACATTATTTTAATTGATATCATAGGAAAGTTTCATTATTATTATTATTAATTATTATTATTATTTTCTCTCCTCTACACATTATTTTAACTTATATGAAAGTTTCACAATTTATTATTTCTATTATTATTATTATTATTATTATTATTATTATTATTATTATTATTATTTTCTATCTTCTACACATTAGTTTAACTTCTATGAAAGATTCACAATTTATTATTATTATTATCATCATTATTATTATTATTATTATTATTATTATTTTAATTTATATCATCTGAAAGTTTCATAATGTATTTATTTTTAATTTTCTATCTTCTACACATTATTTTAACTTATATGAAAGTTTCAGAATTTATTATTTCTATTATTATTATTATTTTCTACATATCATTTTAATTTATATCATATAAAAGTTTCACAATTTAATTATTATTATTATTATTATTATTATTATTTACACATTATTTTAGTCTATATCATATGAAGGTTTCATAATTTATTATTATTACTATTATTATTTTCTATCTTTTACACATAATTTTAATTTATATCACAGGAAAGTTTCACAATTTATGACTTAATTTTTTGTTTTTCATCTTTCACACATTATTTTGATTATATAACATTTTCACATTGTATTAATGTTATTGTATTTGTTGGCGGGAGCATTGAGCTCGTCCTCGTGAGCCGCTCCTCGGGGGAGGGACCACCTGTTTATGTCATTAGGTTTTCTGGATAAATCTTTGTATATTATTGTGTTCTGGGGAAAGTATTTCCTGTTATTGCAGATTTTAGGAGAGACCCTGGGGTGGGATGCCTCTGCCATCTAGTGGTCACCCTTAAAACTGACTCAATGGGAATAAAACCAGCAGATCATACCATAAAGCAAAGTCCTGGTGTCCTTATACCAGCGATATTCACCAAAGTGACCGCAGCATCCGGCACTGACAGCTTCTGGCTTGGCTAAGGCTTGAACTAATGTCTATGTCAGCTCCCTCCACTAGGTGGCAGTAGAGAGACAGCTTTCTTCTTGTAGGAGAGCTTATTTGCATAGCTTTTTCCCAGGGGGCATTGCCTTTTCTTTGAGTCTCCCTATGCCTCTTGGAGGGTCAGGACCCCCCCGCGCCTTACTTCCGTGCCGAAACTGATTATTAACCCATTAGTAGTTAGAGTTAAATATAATGTATTGCTATGATATGTCGTCCCTTTATGACTGGAGGGGGTCTCCCCTCTGGGACCCCATAAGAAGAGCTGCATGATTAGTTTAGTACCGTGCCCTCTTTCAACAACTCCCACCAGGGGCGTAACTACAACAGGTGCAGGGGCTGCAATCACACCCGGGCCCTGGAGCCTAGGGGGCCCCAAAAGTCCCTTTGCCCTATAGAAAAAGACTAATGCTATTAAAAATTTGCAATAATTGGGGGCCCCGTTGTAGCTTTGACATCAGGGCCCATGAGCTTCAAGTTACATCACCGTCAAGAAGCAAATAAATGAACCTGCCACCATTAATACAATGTGGAGGGCCCTGGAGCCTAGGGGGCCCCAAACGTCCCTTTTGCCTTTAGAAAAGGACTAATTATTTGCAATTATTGGGGGCCCCGTTGGAGCTTTTGGGACCCATGAGCTTCAAGTTACGCCACTGGCTCCCACTCAACAATAAAGTGAAAAAAAAGTTTTAAAAACTTTAGTAAAAGTGATTTTGTGTCATATTACTTTGAGCTTTTCTTTAATATTATCCTTTAGTCATTATTTTTTTTACCTAAATTACCTCCAATCCTCTTCATAGGCAAAGAAGAAAACGGTAACATTCTGAATTCTTGTTGTCACCACTAGGGGGCGATGACTGCACATAGATCTGTATAATCAGTATTCAGTGCACACCTGAGCTCCCTCTAGTGGTGACTGCTGGAAATAACAATCTATACAATAAAGATATAGTATGGAATTCATTTATACAGGTAACGAGATAATTATAAAAGTAACTAATTAGGGAGCATCACATGGGCTGGACATTTTTCTGCAGAGATCTGGTCTCTGTATCTCATACACTGATCTGACAGCTCATCTCTTACTTCCTCCTTCGAAGGAAGACGTCCTCATTAATCCAGGAAACCGAGAGGTTAAATTAGATTGAAAGATGAGGCAAATTATCCATGCTCTCTCCGGAGTGGAGAGATGACCTAATTACAGTCTATACATATAGTCATGGTCAGTACAGAGCCTGACCAATATCCCCATCCATCCCGCACAGGTAACAAGAGGTCGGGACTAGCCGATGGACACAGCGTCTTTATCACAACCGAGTAACATAAGTAGTAGGAACAGACCAATTTCTCTGTCACCCGGCGGTCATCCAAAGTGTCCGACCTCTCACAGCTCTCCTGGGCAGTGAGTCACAGTGAACAGCCTCCTCCATCCTCCTCCATAACTCACAATGTGTCAGACAGATCAGAGAAACATAATGAAATAGACAAGGGTGGAAGTAGCTAGCTTCACCTCTAAAGTAAGGTGAGTAATGGAGGAAGTAGCTAGCTTCACCTCTAAAGTAAGGTGAGTAATGGAGGAAGGAGCTAGCTTCACCTCTAAAGTAAGGTGAGTAATGGAGGAAGTAGCTAGCTTCTCCTCTAGTATAAGGTGAGTAATGGAGGAAGTAGCTAGCTTCTCCTCTAATATAAGATGAGTAATGGAGGAAGTAGCTAGCTTCTCCTCTAATATAAGGTGAGTAATGGAGGAAGTAGCTAGCTTCTCCTCTAACATAAGGTGAGTAATGGGGAAGTAGCTAGCTTCTCCTCTAGTATAAGGTGAGTAATGGAGGAAGTAGCTAGCTTCTCCTCTAATATAGGGTGAGTAATGGAGGAAGTAGCTAGCTTCTCCTCTAATATAAGATGAGTAATGGAGGAAGTAGCTAGCTTCTCCTCTGATATAAGGTGAGTAATGGAGGAAGTAGCTAGCTTCTCCTCTAATGTAAGATGAGTAATGGAGGAAGTAGCTAGCTTCTCCTCTAATATAAGATGAGTAATGGAGGAAGTAGCTAGCTTCTCCTCTAATATAAGGTGAGTAATGGAGGAAGTAGCTAGCTTCTCCTCTAATATAAGATGAGTAATGGAGGAAGTAGCTAGCTTCTCCTCTAATATAAGGTGAGTAATGGAGGAAGTAGCTAGCTTCTCCTCTAGTATAAGGTGAGTAATGGAGGAAGTAGCTAGCTTCTCCTCTAATATAAGGTGAGTAATGGAGGAAGTAGCTAGCTTCTCCTCTAAAGTAAGGTGAGTAATGGAGGAAGTAGCTAGCTTCACCTCTAAAGTAAGGTGAGTAATGGAGGAAGTTGCTAGCTTCTCCTCTAATATAAGATGAGTAATGGAGGAAGTAGCTAGCTTCTCCTCTAATATAAGGTGAGTAATGGGGGAAGTAGCTAGCTTCATCTCTAATATGAGATGAGTAATGGAGGAAGTAGCTAGCTTCTCCTCTAATATAAGGTGAGTAATGGAGGAAGTAGCTAGCTTCACCTCTAATATAAGATGAGTAATGGAGGAAGTAGCTAGCTTCTCCTCTAATATAAGATGAGTAATGGAGGAAGTAGCTAGCTTCTCCTCTAATATAAGGTGAGTAATGGAGGAAGTAGCTAGCTTCACCTCTAATATAAGATGAGTAATGGAGGAAGTAGCTAGCTTCACCTCTTAGGTAAGGTGAGTAATGAAGGAAGTAGCTAGCTTCACCTCTAATATAAGATGAGTAATGGAGGAAGTAGCTAGCTTCTCCTCTAATATAAGGTGAGTAATGGGGAAGTAGCTAGCTTCTCCTCTAATATAAGATGAGTAATGGAGGAAGTAGCTAGCTTCCCCTCTAATATAAGATGAGTAATGGAGGAAGTAGCTAGCTTCTCCTCTAATATAAGATGAGTAATGGAGGAAGTAGCTAGCTTCTCCTCTAATATAAGGTGAGTAATGGAGGAAGTAGCTAGCTTCTCCTCTAATATAAGGTGAGTAATGGAGGAAGTAGCTAGCTTCTCCTCTAATATAAGGTGAGTAATGGGGAAGTAGCTAGCTTCTCCTCTAATATAAGATGAGTAATGGAGGAAGTAGCTAGCTTCACCTCTAATATAAGATGAGTAATGGAGGAAGTAGTTAGCTTCTCCTCTAATATAAGATGAGTAATGGAGGAAGTAGCTAGCTTCTCCTCTAATATAAGATGAGTAATGGAGGAAGTAGCTAGCTTCTCCTCTAATATAAGGTGAGTAATGGAGGAAGTAGCTAGCTTCTCCTCTAATATAAGGTGAGTAATGGAGGAAGTAGCTAGCTTCTCCTCTAATATAAGGTGAGTAATGGAGGAAGTAGCTAGCTTCTCCTCTAAAGTAAGATGAGTAATGGAGGAAGTAGCTAGCTTCTCCTCTAATATAAGATGAGTAATGGAGGAAGTAGCTAGCTTCTCCTCTAATATAGGGTGAGTAATGGAGGAAGTAGCTAGCTTCCCCTCTAATATAAGATGAGTAATGGAGGAAGTAGCTAGCTTCTCTAATATAAGATGAGTAATGGAGGAAGTAGCTAGCTTCTCCTCTAAAGTAAGATGAGTAATGGAGGAAGTAGCTAGCTTCCCCTCTAATATAAGATGAGTAATGGAGGAAGTAGCTAGCTTCTCCTCTAATATAAGATGAGTAATGGAGGAAGTAGCTAGCTTCTCCTCTAATATAATATGAGTAATGGAGGAAGTAGCTAGCTTCTCCTCTAATATAAGATGAGTAATGGAGGAAGTAACTAGCTTCTCCTCTAATATAAGATGAGTAATGGGGGAAGTAGCTAGCTTCTCCTCTAAGATGAGATGAGTAATGGGGAAAGTAGCTAGCTTCTCCTCTAAGATAAGATGAGTAATGGAGGAAGTAGCTAGCTTCTCCTCTAATATAAGATGAGTAATGGAGGAAGTAGCTAGCTTCTCCTCTAACATAAGATGAGTAATGGAGGAAGTAGCTAGCTTCTCCTCTAAGATAAGATGAGTAATGGAGGAAGTAGCTAGCTTCTCCTCTAATATAAGATGAGTAATGGAGGAAGTAGCTAGCTTCTCCTCTAATATAAGGTGAGTAATGGGGAAGTAGCTAGCTTCTCCTCTAAGATAAGATGAGTAATGGAGGAAGTAGCTAGCTTCTCCTCTAATATAAGATAGATGAGTAATGGAGGAAGTAGCTAGTTTCTCCTCTAATATAGGGTGAGTAATGGGGGAAGTAGCTAGCTTCTCCTCTGATATAAGGTGAGTAATGGGGGAAGTAGCTAGTTTCTCCTCTAATATAGGGTGAGTAATGGGGGAAGTAGCTAGCTTCTCCTCTGATATAAGGTGAGTAATGGGGGAAGTAGCTAGTTTCTCCTCTAATATAGGGTGAGTAATGGGGGGAAGTAGCTAGCTTCTCCTCTGATATAAGATGAGTAATGGAGGAAGTAGCTAGCTTCTCCTCTAATATAAGATGAGTAATGGAGGAAGTAGCTAGTTTCTCCTCTGATATAAGGTGAGTAATGGGGGAAGTAGCTAGTTTCTCCTCTGATATAAGGTGAGTAATGGGGGAAGTAGCTAGTTTCTCCTCTAATATAGGGTGAGTAATGGGGGAAGTAGCTAGCTTCTCCTCTAATATAAGATGAGTAATGGAGGAAGTAGCTAGCTTCTCCTCTGATATAAGGTGAGTAATGGGGGAAGTAGCTAGTTTCTCCTCTAATATAGGGTGAGTAATGGGGGAAGTAGCTAGCTTCTCCTCTAATATAAGATGAGTAATGGAGGAAGTAGCTAGCTTCTGCTCTAATATAAGGTGAGTAATGGAGGAAGTAGCTAGTTTCTCCTCTGATATAAGGTGAGTAATGGGGAAGTAGCTAGTTTCTCCTCTGATATAAGGTGAGTAATGGGGGAAGTAGCTAGTTTCTCCTCTAATATAGGGTGAGTAATGGGGGAAGTAGCTAGCTTCTCCTCTAATATAGGGTGAGTAATGGGGGAAGTAGCTAGTTTCTCCTCTAATATAGGGTGAGTAATGGGGGAAGTAGCTAGCTTCTCCTCTAAGGTTTTAGTTTAAACTTTATGAACTTTATATTAGATTTTTGCATTGACTCCTAATGAATGAAAAGAATACTAGACTGACAGTGCAGACTGACACGGGGGCAAAACATGAATAGGGGAGGGGGAGCTTTATATATTAATACATATTTGTAGGTCACTCAGGGTTGTCGGAAAGCTGGGTGACGGCGTCTGAGCCGCTGTAATGGCCTAAAAACTATGAACAGAATATCCATATATTAATAGAAGGGTGGAGGAATCTGTAGAACATATTTGATGTTTTGATAAGTTTATAATGAAATGATTGACACGAGGTGTCAGCAGGATCAGAGTCCACTGGCCCCCCGGGGCCCCTGTGGGTCCTTGTACCATTATCACTGAACATAGTGACCCCTTGATGCCATCGTGTACAATCACAATAGACTAATTATATATCACAGCCCCCGAGCAATGATGATTACAGCCAGAGAGGAATTACAGTCATGGCCAAACGTTTTGAGAATGACACCAAAATGCTATTTTCCCATGATCTGCTCCCTCTGGGTTTTATTCGTGTTTGTCTGATGTTTATATCACATACAGAAATATAATTGCAATCATATTATGATACCAAAAGGTTATATTGACAGTTAGAATGAGTTAATGCAGCAAGTGAATATTTGCAGTGTTGTCCCTTCTTCTTCAGGACCTCTGCAATTCTCCCTGGCTGCTCTCAATCATCTTCTGGACCAAATCCTGACTGATAGCCTCCATTCTTCCATTCTTCCATTCTTCCATTCTCCATTCTTGCATAATCAATGCTTGCATTTTGGCAGAATTTGTTGGTTTTTGATTGTCCACCCGTCTCTTGATGATTGACCACAAGTTCTCAATGGGATTAAGATCTGGGGAGTTTCCAGGCCATGGACCCACAATCTCTATGTTTTGTTCCCTGAGCCATTTAGTTATCCTCTTTGCTTTATGGCAAGGTGCTCCATCATGCTGGAAAAGGCATTGTTGGGCGCCAAACTGCTCTTGGACGGTTGGGAGAAGTAGCTCTTGGAGGACATTCTGGTACCATTCTTTATTCATGGCTGTGTTTTTAGGCAAGACTGAGTGAGCCGATTCCCTTGGCTGAGAAGCAACCCCACACATGAATGGTTTCAGGATGCTTTACAGTTGGCATGAGACAAGACTGGTGGTAGCGCTCACCTCTTCTTTCTCCGAATAAGCTGTTTTCCAGATGTCCCAAACAATCGAAAAGGGGATTCATCAGAGAAAATGACTTTCCCCCAGTCCTCAGCAGTCCACTCCCTGTACCTTTCCCCCAGTCCTCAGCAGTCCACTCCCTGTACCTTTCCCCCAGTCCTCAGCAGTCCACTCCCTGTACCTTTCCCCCAGTCCTCAGCAGTCCACTCCCTGTACCTTTCCCCCAGTCCTCAGCAGTCCACTCCCTGTACCTTTCCCCCAGTCCTCAGCAGTCCACTCCCTGTACCTTTCCCCCAGTCCTCAGCAGTCCACTCCCTGTACCTTTACCCCAGTCCTAAGCAGTCCACTCCCTGTACCTTTCCCCCAGTCCTCAGCAGTCCACTCCCTGTACCTTTCCCCAGTCCTCACAGTCCATTCCCTGTACCTTTACCCCTGTCCTCAGCAGTCCACTCCCTGTACTTTACCCAGTCCTCAGCAGTCCACTCCCTGTACCTTTCCCCCCATCCTCAGCAGTCCACTCCCTGTACCTTTCCCCCAGTCCTCAGCAGTCCACTCCCTGTACCTTTCCCCCAGTCCTCAGCAGTCCACTCCCTGTACCTTTCCCCCAGTCCTTCCCAGCAGTCCACTCCCTGTACCTTTCCCCCAGTCCTCAGCAGTCCACTCCCTGTACCTTTCCCCAGTCCTCAGCAGTCCACTCCCTTACCTTTCCCCAGTCCTCAGCAGTCCACTCCCTGTACCTTTACCCAGTCCTCAGCAGTCCACTCCCTGTACCTATACCCCAGTCCTCAGCAGTCCACTCCCTGTACCTTCCCTAGTCCTCAGCAGTCCACTCCCTGTACCTTTCCCTTAGTCCTCAGCAGTCCACTCCCTGTACCTTCCCCCAGTCCTCAGCAGTCCACTCCCTGTACCTTTCCCCCAGTCCTCAGCAGTCCACTCCCTGTACCTCTCCCCAGTCCTCAGCAGTCCACTCCCTGTACCTTTCCCCCAGTCCTCAGCAGTCCACTCCCTGTACCTCTTTCCCCCAGTCCTCAGCAGTCCACTCCCTGTACCTTTCCCCCAGTCCTCAGCAGTCCACTCCCTGTACCTTTCCCCTGTCCTCAGCAGTCCACTCCCTGTACCTTTCCCCCAGTCCTCAGCAGTCCACTCCCTGTACCTTTCCCCCAGTCCTCAGCAGTCCACTCCCTGTACCTTTCCCCTGTCCTCAGCAGTCCACTCCCTGTACCTTTCCCCAGTCCTCAGCAGTCCCACTCCCTGTACCTTTCCCCAGTCCTCAGCAGTCCACTCCCTGTACCTTTCCCCAGTCCTCAGCAGTCCACTCCCTGTACCTTTACCCCAGTCCTCAGCAGTCCACTCCCTGTACCTTTCCCCAGTCCTCAGCAGTCCACTCCTGTACCTTTCCCCCAGTCCTCAGCAGTCCACTCCCTGTACCTTTCCCCAGTCCTCAGCAGTCACTCCTGTCCTTTCCCCAGTCCTCAGCAGTCCACTCCTGTCCTTTCCCCCAGTCCTCAGCATCCATCCCTGTACCTTTCCCCGTCCTCAGCAGTCCATCCCTGTACCTTTACCCGTCCTCAGCAGTCCACTCCCTGTACTTTCCCCCAGTCCTCAGCAGTCCACTCCCTGTACCTTTCCCCCAGTCCTCACAGTCCACTCCCTGTACCTTTACCCAGTCCTCAGCAGTCCACTCCCTGTACCTTTCCCCAGTCCTCAGCAGTCCACTCCCTGTACCTTTCCCCCAGTCTCAGCAGTCCTCCTACCTTCCCAGTCCACATCCACTCCTGTACCTTTCCCCAGTCCTCAGCAGTCCACTCCCTGTACCTTTCCCCAGTCCTCAGCAGTCCACTCCCTGTACCTTACCCCAGTCCTCAGCAGTCCACTCCCTGTACCTTTCCCAGTCCTCAGCATCACTCCTGTACCTTTCCCCAGTCCTCAGCAGTCCACTCCCTGTACCTTTCCCCCGTCCTCAGCAGTCCACTCCCTGTACCTTTCCCCAGTCCTCAGCAGTCCACTCCCTGTACCTTTCCCCCAGTCCTCAGCAGTCCACTCCCTGTACCTTTCCCCCAGTCCTCAGCAGTCCACTCCCTGTCCTTTCCCCAGTCCTCAGCAGTCCACTCCCTGTACCTTTCCCCCAGTCCTCAGCAGTCCACTCCCTGTTCCCTTGTTCCCCCAGTCCTCAGCAGTCCACTCCCTGTACCTTTCCCCAGTCCTCAGCAGTCCACTCCCTGTACCTTTCCCCAGTCCTCAGCAGTCCACTCCCTGTACCTTTCCCGTCCTCAGCAGTCCACTCCCTGTACCTTTCCCAGTCCTCGCAGTCCTCCTGTACCTTTCCCCCAGTCTCAGCATCCTCCGTCCTTCCCAGTCTCAGAGTCCCCCCTCTTTCCAGTCCTCAGCATCTCTGTACCTCCCCCAGTCTAGATACTCCCCTTCCTTTCCCAGCCTCTCACCTGACCTTTCCCCAGTCCTCAGCAGTCCAACCCTGTCCTTTCCCCAGTCCTCAGCAGTCCACTCCCTGTACCTTTCCCCCAGTCCTCAGCAGTCCATCTCCCTGTACCTTTCCCCAGTCCTCAGCAGTCCACTCCCTGTACCTTTCCCCCAGTCCTCAGCAGTCCACTCCCTGTACCTTTCCCCAGTCCTCAGCAGTCCACTCCCTGTACCTTTACCCCAGTCCTCAGCAGTCCACTCCCTGTACCTTTCCCCCAGTCCTCAGCAGTCCACTCCCTGTACCTTTACCCCAGTCCTCAGCAGTCCACTCCCTGTACCTTTCCCCCAGTCCTCAGCAGTCCACTCCCTGTACCTTTCCCCAGTCCTCAGCAGTCCACTCCCTGTACCTTTCCCCCAGTCCTCAGCAGTCCACTCCCTGTACCTTTACCCCAGTCCTCAGCAGTCCACTCCCTGTACCTTTTCCCCAGTCCTCAGCAGTCTCACTCCCTGTACCTTTCCCCCAGTCCTCAGCAGTCCACTCCCTGTACCTTTCCCCCAGTCCTCAGCAGTCCACTCCCTGTACCTTTCCCCCAGTCCTCAGCAGTCCACTCCCTGTACCTTTCCCCCAGTCCTCAGCAGTCCACTCCCTGTACTTTCCCCAGTCCTCACAGTCCACTCCCTGTCCTTTCCCCAGTCCTCAGCAGTCCACTCCCTGTACCTTTCCCCAGTCCTCAGCAGTCCACTCCCTGTACCTTTCCCCAGTCCTCAGCAGTCCACTCCCTGTACCTTTCCCCCAGTCCTCAGCAGTCCACTCCCTGTACCTTTCCCCTTAGTCCTCAGCAGTCCACTCCCTGTACCTTTACCCAGTCCTCAGCAGTCCACTCCCTGTACCTTTCCCCCAGTCCTCAGCAGTCCACTCCCTGTACCTTTCCCCAGTCCTCAGCAGTCCACTCCCTGTACCTTTCTCCCCGAGTCCTCAGCAGTCCACTCCCTGTCCTTTCCCCAAGTCCTCAGCAGTCCCACTCCCTGTACCTTTCCCCCAGTCCTCAGCAGTCCATTCCTGTACCTTTACCCAGTCCTCAGCAGTCCACTCCCTGTACCTTTCCCCTCAGTCCTCAGCAGTCCACTCCCTGTACCTTTCCCCCAGTCCTCAGCATCCACTCCCTGTACCTTTACCCCCAGTCCTCAGCAGTCCACTCCCTGTACCTTTCCCCGTCCTCAGCATCCATCTCCCTGTACCTTTCCCCAGTCCTCAGCAGTCCACTCCCTGTACCTTTCCCCCAGTCCTCAGCAGTCCACTCCCTGTACCTTTCCCCCAGTCCTCAGCAGTCCACTCCCTGTACCTTTCCCCCAGTCCTCAGCAGTCCACTCCCTGTACCTTTACCCCAGTCCTCTGCAGTCCACTCCCTGTACCTTTCCCCCAGTCCTCAGCAGTTTACTCCCTGTACCTTTCCCCCAGTCCTCAGCAGTCCACTCCCTGTACCTTTCCGCTGTCCTCAGCAGTCCACTCCCTGTACCTTTACCCCAGTCCTCAGCAGTCCACTCCCTGTACCTTTCCCCCAGTCCTCAGCAGTCCACTCCCTGTACCTTTCCCCCAGTCCTCAGCAGTCCACTCCCTGTCCCTTTCCCCCAGTCCTCAGCAGTCCACTCCTGTACCTTTCCCCCAGTCCTCAGCAGTCCACTCCCTGTCCCTTTCCCCCAGTCCTCAGCAGTCCACTCCCTGTACCTTTCCCCAGTCCTCAGCAGTCCACTCCCTGTACCTTTCCCCCAGTCCTCAGCAGTCCACTCCCTGTACCTTTCCCCCAGTCCTCAGCAGTCCACTCCCTGGACCTTTTGCAGAATATCAGTCGGTCCCTGATGTTTTTTCTGGAGAGAAGTGGCTTCTTTGCTGCCCTCCTTGAAACCAGGCCTTGCTCAAAGAGTCTCCGCAGTCTCACAGTGCATGCAGAAGCGCTCACACCAGCCTGCTGCCATTCCTGAGCAAGCTCAGCACTGCTGGTAGTCCCATCCCGCAGCTGAAACAGTTTTAAGATACGGTCCTGGCGCTTGCTGGTCTTTCTTGGGCGCCCTGGAGCCTTTTTGACAACAATGGAAGCTCTCTCCTTGAAGTTCTTGATGATGCAATCTTTCTAGCTGCGATACTCTTCCCAGTTAGGCCATTTTTGGGCAGTGCAATGATGGCTGCACGTGTTTCTTTAGAGATAACCATGGTTAACTGAAGAGAAACAATGATACCAAGCACCAGCCTCCTTTTAAAGTGTCCAGTGGTGTCATTCTTACTTAATCATGACTGATTGATCGCCAGCCCTGTCCTCATCAACACCCACACCTGTGTTAATGGAACAATCACTAAAACGATGTTAGCTGCTCCTTTTAAGGCAGGACTGCAATGATGTTGAAATGTGTTTTGGGGGTTAAAGTTCATTTTCTAGGCAAATATTGACTTTGCAAGTAATTGCTGTTAAGCTGATCACTCTTTATGACATTCTGGAGTATATGCAAATTGCCATTAGAAAAACTGAAGCAGTAGACTGTTAAAATTAATATTTGTATCATTCTCAAAACTTTTGGCCATGACTGTATATCTGAGGCTTATACTAAGCGCTTTATTATAAGAAGGAGGCTTAAAGGGAAAGTACCAGAAAATCAATAGACAATCTGATTAACAAATAATCATTTTTTTTTAAATTCTTGCGCCCTTGTCCCTATGATAACACTTCCTGTCACTATCATCTGACACTCTCAACAGACGCAAATAGTCAAAATCAGGGATAGATGTTACAGGGCTGCTGTAAGAAGAGCTTCTATATCTGTGTCCCTATGATAACTCTTCCTGTCACTATGCACTGATAGAGAAAATTAGAGCTTTATGATACAGGACTACTGTAAATAGTGTTTCTAAGTTTATGTCCCTATGATAGCTCTTCCTGTCACACTCCTCTGACACCTTCAACAAACACAAATAGTCAAAATCAGAAGTTGATTTTACAGGAATACTGTTAGAAAAGTTTCTATGTCTATGTCCCTATGACAACACTTCCTGTCACTATGCTCGGACACTCCCAAAAGACACAAATAGTCATAATCAGGGATTGATATTACAGGGCTGCTGTAAGAATAGCTTCTATATCTGTGTCCCTATGATAACACCTCCTGTCACTGTAAACAAATATAGAAAATCAGAGGTTGAAAAACACTTCCATGTCCCTATGATAACACTTCCTGGCACACTCCTCTGCCTCTGTCAACAGGCACAAATAGTCAAAATCAGAAGGTTATTTTTCAGGGCTACTGTGAGAATAGGTTCTATGTCCCTATGATAACACTTCCTGACAATATCCTCTGACACCAACATAGTAATATTAATAATCAGGGACTGATATTACAGGACTAATGTGAGAAGAGCTTCTATGTCCCTATGATAGCTCTTCCTGTCTCTGCGCAATAATACAGAAAATCAGAGCGTTAGATTACAGGGCTACTGTAATAAAAGCTTCTATGTCTGTGTCCCTATGATAGCTCTTCCTGTCAGTGTGCAATAATAGAGAAACTCAGAGCGTTATATTACAGGGCTACTGTAAATAAAGCTTCTATGTCCCTATGACAACACTTCCTGTCACTATCCTCTGACACTCTGAAAAGACAAGTATAGTGAATATCAGTGATTGATGTTACAGGGCTGCTGTGAGAACTGATTCTATGTCTCTGTCCCTATGATAACACTTCTTGTCACAGTGCTCCGACACCCAGATACCAATAGTCATAAAAAGAAGTTGATGTTACAGAGCGGCTGTGAGAAGTGATTCTGTGTCTGTGTCCCTATGACAACACTTCCTGTCACTATCCCCTGACACCCTCAGAGGTTGATGTTACAAGGCAGCTGTGAAAGCTTCTATGTCCATAGTATCACAGCGATGAAGAGTTACCATAGGATGAAGTTAGAAAGCTGTATGAAGAGTGATCCCTAAGACAACCCTTCCTGTCACTGTGTTCTGACACTTCAGTGTTCTCATAGATATTATAATCCATAGATGAGGTATTATCAGGGAGTAAACGTGTGTGTCCCTGTGAGAAAAGCTGCTTCTACTTTTGTGCCTATGACAACACTTCTAGTCCTGTGCTTTACACACCAGTGTTATCATAGTAATATACTCCCTCATTACTGCACAACTATATAAGACGCGTCCACTTTCTTATATAGAACATTTTAACACCTTAGGGTGAATTAAAAAACAGCTGAGGGATTGTTACAATGTATCAGGGTAATAATCCTGGGAGCCATTGCCTGATAGATTCACTTTATGTTTGTTGTCAGTGAATGGAACTATTCAGGGGACTAATACTTATCACAGCTGAGCGTTTGTCACAATTTAATCCAGTCTGGACAATCCTCTATTAGAATCAGGGATCTCCTGTTCTGTTTCTTTGTATCAGTGTAGAGATCTGTATCAAGCCAGAGTGCAGAGGATTGTACAGACTGGAAAACACTGTAACAAACCCTCAGCAGTGAGTGGTATGAGGTCTGTAAGTGTAAAAACAAAATATCCAAATTCATTGACAGTGGAAAGATAAACTGCAAATGGAAAAGACTTTATATTTCCATAAACAAATCACAAAAAATATCACATTTCTGAGACTTCAACAATATGACATCAACTGTGATCAAATAGATCTACTGTCACCATAAATTGTAGAAGAACCAAACAATCCCCAGAGGAGTCACAGCCGCCAGATCACCAAGATAAAGATCCAGATCCTACATAGAAGAATATAACTACTATACTACTGCCCCTATATACAAGAATATAACTACTATAATACTGCCCCTATATACAAGAATATAACTACTATAATACTGCTCCTATGTACAAGAATATAACTACTATAATACTGCCCCTATATACAAGAATATAACTACTATAATACTGCTCCTATGTACAAGAACATAACTACTATAATACTACCCCTATGTACAAGAATATAACTACTATAATACTGCCTCTATGTACAAGAATATAACTACTATAATACTGCTCCTATATACAAGAATATAACTACTATAATACTGCCCCTATGTACAAGAATATAACTACTATAATACTGCCCCTATATACAAGAACATAACTACTATAATACTACCCCTATGTACAAGAATATAACTACTATAATACTGCCCCTATGTACAAGAATATAACTACTATAATACTGCTCCTATATACAAGAATGTAACTACTATAATACTGCCCCTATATACAAGAATATAACTACTATAATACTGCTCCTATGCACAAGAATATAACTACTATAATACTGCCCCTATATACAAGAATATAACTACTATAATACTGCTCCTATATACAAGAATATAACTACTATAATACTGCCCCTATGTACAAGAATATAACTACTATAAGGACTCTCCTGGCTCTGGTGGTCTGTATCTGGATGATGTGAGAATGTGTAACTATTTAGCTTCCATCACAGTCTTGATGTTTCCGGGTAATATTCCGAAGGTATAAATAAATGACGACCACTTGATACATCATCTTCTTCGAGTCCTTATGGATCCTCTGAATGTTATAAGTCCCCATTCCTGTCCACTTTTCCCCTCTTTCCTACTATCTCTGTGATTGTGTCAGTCTTTACTGAAGTTGTAGCATGCTATTCTCGAACACACAATATAACCTGCACTGATTGGTAACTATGGGAGAGCAGTTTAAATGAGGAAAACCCTTCTCCATTGTACAGAGAAGAGGAACCTGGATGGGGAAGTGATTGAGATCAGTGTAGAGAGAACTATTTATAGCTATAAGTAGACAAATAAAGGGATTATCCCATAAATCGTTATCATTCCAGAGTCTGGACAGTCTGTTAATAACTAATTTATTGTGTTTTGTTTTTTTAGTATAACAATACCTTTTTAACATACCGTACTCTTTGCTTCCTCTTAATGAGACTGAATAGAATCAGTCTCCTTCCCCCTCTGGCAGCTGACGATATGATAACTCAGTTTAGGAATTTGTACATCTGTACAGAGTATGTGTTTGATGGATCAAAACCAGCGTGTGTGAACGTAGACTAATTGACATATATTCTATTTCTAGATGCGTTTTCTGCTCTACCTTTTCTCCCCCCCCCCCCCCCCCTCAGTAAAAAAATGCAGCATTACCGAAAACTCATTGACTTTGCTGGGATCGGAGAAAGTGATCTGGATCATAAAAAACGGATCCCACCGTGTAGGGGCTGGCTGGCAAATTTTGGATGGGGGGGGAGCACAAAGCAGTGGGCAATGAGTAGTGAGCTTCAGGGGTGTAACTACAAGAGGTCCAGGGGTTGCAACAGCACCCAGGCCCTGGAGCCTAAGGGGGGCCCCAAAAGTCCTTTTGGCCCATTGAAAAAGTCAAAGATTTGCAATAACTGGGGGCCCCATTGGAGCTTTCGCATCGGGGCCCATGAGCTTCAAGTTACGCCACTTCCCTTGGGTAGTATGCTTCAGGGGCAACAGCAGGGGCGTAACTACAATAGGTGCAGGGGTTGAAATCGCACCCGGGCCCTGCAGCCTAGGGGGGGCTCCAAAATTCCCTTTGGCCTATAGAAAAAGACTAATACTATTAAAGATTTGCAATAATTGGGGGCCCCGTTGGAGCTTTCGCATTGGGGCCCCTGGGCCCAAAGTTACGCCACTGGGCAACAGGACAGTGGCCGGGTGGCCCCAAAACTGCTGCTTGAGCACTTAGCCTGCCCCCCTGCCCCCCTGAGCCAACCAACCCCTGATTCCCATGTGATTATAAAATGAGAGAGAAGTGACAAGAAAAAGTTTTTAAAACTTTGCCCCCCCCTGGTGCACTTGGTAAGGTTGGACCCCCCCAATTCGCCACCGATCACAACTTTTGATGCGACTCTAAAAAGTATGAAAAAGTTTCTAAAAGTGCAGAAACTTTAAGGGGTCGTCATCCGGGATCCCACGTGGTTAAAAAATGAAAAAGTGCAAAAAAAAAGTTTTGAAAACTTTTTCCCCCCTGGTGCAGTCAGTCGGTGAGGACCCTAACCCCCCCCCCCCTTCCTTTTTGCCATTGATCACAACTGTTGATTGTCTCTGAAGGGTATGAAAAGTTTTCTAAAAGTGGCGAAACTTTACAGAACCACATGATTAAAAAAGGAGACAAAGTGTAAAAATAAAGCTTTTCTCCCCTGTGCACACTGAGTGCTCACTCCTGAGTTCCCCGGTGAATGTGCAGCTTTGTTAGTTTGTTGCAGTCACTTCCTGTCAGCCCAGTTCCTGATTGGAGCCCACACCTCCTGTGTGAGGGCCAGGGGCCCCAGCTGATTGGCTGCAGGGAGCTCAGGGCTTGGCCGCCCTCACAACTTCAGGACTTCCACCCTGTGCAGCAGCAGCCTAAGCTCCTGAGACCCCCACACTCACAGAGGTAGGGTTGTTACAATGTTCCTGCCACTTCAGAGGTCTGGGGTATGTTAGTGGGGGCACCTGCAGGGGCCCTGAGAGAGATGGGGGGCCACATGTGTGGGGTTGGACTTTGCACGGTGAGTCAGGTTGGATGACTGGGGTTGGGCTCCGGCTGTGACATATAGGACGGGGTTTCCAGGCGGTGGGGGCAGAGGGGGGGCCCCATAGAGGCTGGAAACTCTGACCTAGTTCCCTCCGGTTGGGCTCGGGCTCCTGAATTGGGACTGCCAAGTTCTGTTAATGGCGGGAGTTCATTTATTTTATTCTGGTCGTCATGTATTTGCCTGTTGAATGTGAAGCTTATGGGCCCCGTACGAAAGCTCCAATGGGGCCCCCAATTATTGCAAATAATTAGTCCTTTTGTAAAGGTAAAAGGGACGTTTGGGCCCCCCTAGGCTCCAGGGCCCGCCACGTTCTATTAATGGTGGGGTTCATTTATTGGCCCCTTGATGGTGGTGTAACCTGAAGCTCAGGGGCCCCGTACGAAAGCTCCAACGGGGCCCCCAGTGATGAATCTTTAATAGCATTAGTCTTTTTCTATAGACCAAAGAGACCTTGGGGCCCCTTAGGCTCGAGGGCCCGCCACATTCTATTAATGTCGGGAATTCATTTATTTGTCTCTTGATGGTGGCGCAACGTGAAGCTCATGGGGCCCTATGTGAAAGCTCCAGCGGGGCCCCCCATTATTGCAAATCTTTAATGGTATTAGTCTTTTGGGTGTGATTGTAACCCCTCCACCCATTGTAGTTACACCCCTGCTTCTTGGGATTGTGCAGGTGGATATGGCGCCATCCAGTGGTCAGGCAGATACAGGGGGTAAAAGGGTATTTAGTGTAGATGTGGGGTAATAGGGAGCGGCCCCCATGGGAGCACTGCTGTGATTTGGTGCCTGTTGCTGAATTATTAGGGAGTTGCACTTTAAGCAATTGTAAGGGTTAATGATACGGGCAATCGCTCGTAGTGCAATCCCCTAATGTCGGCTCTCCGGGATTATTGATGTTTTCAGTGTATTTTGCACCAATTTTACCAATTTTCCTCCTATGACCGATCTTTTGTGCGAATCCAGGACTTTCCCCTACAGGGAATTTTTGTTACTTTTTCTGCAACTAACATATTTTAGTGAGCGTAGATCAGGTTAGGCGAGTTACCCGAGACTCCGCCATTAACCCATTGAGGATCCCGCGGACGGGTTCGGACTCGCCGCCGCAGGACCCAGATTCCTGAATCCTTCAAGACATATTTTTCCAAGAACCTGAACGCTCTTTTCTTTATCACAGCTGAGGGTTTGCTACAATTGAATCCAGTCCTAACAATCCTCTCTGAGCCAAGGGACTCCAGACTGATGCATATTATCTGCACTGATACATTGTAACAAACTGCAGCGCCGGAGGCGTTTTCTGGGCTCGTTGCCTGATTTCCAGCAGTGGTAACCCAAATCAATAGTGGGATTCCCCCCCTCTATCCATAGTAACTGTTCATCCTGAGCTGACTGGTTCATGAATAGAATTCTAGATATGCAGTAAGGACTGACACACAGAAGCCAGGGGAATATAACCATGTGATATACAGGCGCGTGGATGATTGGCTGGCGCCCCTTGCAGGCTGCCATTTGATAGGTCAGAAATGGTTCCCGATTAGTGGGGGGTCACATAGTTTTAGGCTTTTTTTTTTTTTTTTTTTTTTTTTTTCTTTTTTTACGTTCTGTTCTTTTTTTAATGATAAATAATTCAGCAAATATCACAAACCAGATGTTTTCCGTGTAGATTTCCCAATGTTCTGGCTCCAGGTCCTGTCCGCTTATTTCACCCGGAGTCAGGATCCATCACTTTTTTTCTTTTTTCTTTAATTTTTTTTTTTTTAATTATTAGAAAAACCAGATCTTGTAACCTGGAGACGGTCAGCAGGTAGGCGAAGTGCAGGCAACAGATCTCCAGGACGGCCGGACTCCATAGTGTATAGTCCAAGAATCTGATGGATATTGGCACACAGTAAAGATTACAGGAGCCGTCAGCAGGACATCCTTTTTGATTGTTTCCTGATTTACCTCCATTTTTGTTTTACTTTTTGCCGTAATAATCTCACAATTTGGCAGCCGCTATTGTCTTTTGAGGTCACCAGTGTCTTCTGAGAAGGGGGGTGTCTGCTGTATGATGTGCTACCTGGTATAGCGCCATCCATCTCCATGTGGCCATACTAGGTACTGCAGCTAAGGGAAGAGAACATGTCTGACTCTGTGGTGATGTTAGGAAGGAGGGGTGTGGTGTGGTGGGGGGCGTCGTCTGTGGGCCTGGCTGTGTGGTGTGGGGCGTCATCTGTGGGCCCGGCTCTGTGGTGTGGTGGGGGGCGCCGTCTGTGGTCCGCTCTGTGGTGTGGTGGGGGGCGCCGTCTGTGGGTTCCGCTCTGTGGTTGGTGGGGGGCGCCGTCTGTGGGTCCGCTCTGTGGTGTGGTGGGGGGCGCCGGCTGTGGGTCCAGCTCTGTGGTGTGGTGGGGGCGCCGGCTGTGGGTCCAGCTCTGTGGTGTGGTGGGGGGCGCCGCTGTGGGTCCAGCTCTGTGGTGTGGTGGGGGGCGCCGGCTGTGGGTCCAGCTCTGTGGTGTGGTGGGGGGCGCCGGCTGTGGGTCCAGCTCTGTGGTGTGGTGGGGGGCGCCGGCTGTGGGTCCAGCTCTGTGGTGTGGTGGGGGGCGCCGCTGTGGGTCCAGCTCTGTGGTGTGGTGGGGGGCGCCGGCTGTGGGTCCAGCTCTGTGGTGTGGTGGGGGGCGCCGGCTGTGGGTCCAGCTCTGTGGTGTGGTGGTGGGGGCGCCGGCTGTGGGTCCAGCTCTGTGGTGGTGGTGGGGGGCGCCGGCTGTGGGTCCAGCTCTGTGGTGGGTGGGGTGGGTGGGGCAGCTCTTGGTGGTGGGTGGGGCCTGGGTCTCTGTGGTGTGGTGGGGGGCGCCGGCTGTGGGTCCAGCTCTGTGGTGTGGTGGGGGGCGCCGGCTGTGGGTCCAGCTCTGTGGTGTGGTGGGGGGCGCCGGCTGTGGGTCCAGCTCTGTGGTGTGGTGGGGGGCGCCGGCTGTGGGTCCAGCTCTGTGGTGTGGTGGGGGGCGCCGGCTGTGGGTCCGGCTCTGTGGTGTGGTGGGGGGCGCCGGCTGTGGGTCCGGCTCTGTGGTGTGGTGGGGGGCGCCGGCTGTGGGTCCGGCTCTGTGGTGTGGTGGGGGGCGCCGGCTGTGGGTCCGGCTCTGTGGTGTGGTGGGGGGCGCCGGCTGTGGGTCCGGCTCTGTGGTGTGGTGGGGGGCGCCGGCTGTGGGTCCGGCTCTGTGGTGTGGTGGGGGGCGCCGGCTGTGGGTCCGGCTCTGTGGTGTGGTGGGGGGCGCCGGCTGTGGGTCCGGCTCTGTGGTGTGGTGGGGGGCGCCGGCTGTGGGTCCGGCTCTGTGGGTGTGGTGGGGGCGCCGGCTGTGGGACCGGCTCTGTGGTGTGGTGGGGGGCGCCGGCTGTGGGACCGGCTCTGTGGTGTGGGGGCGGGCGCCGGCTGTGGGTCCGGCTCTGTGGTGTGGTGGGGGGCGCCGTCTGTGGGACCGGCTCTGTGGTGTGGTGGGGGGCGCCGTCTGTGGGACCGGCTCTGTGGTGTGGTGGTGGGGGCGGGCGCAGTCTGTGGGCCCGGCTCTGTGGTGTGGGGCACTGTGGTGTGGTGGGGGGGCGCCGTCTGTGGGACCGGCTCTGTGGTGTGGTGGGGGGCACTGTGGTGGTATTTGAAGGTGGCTGGCTCTGGGTCTTCTGTTATTTCTTTATACAATTTCCTTATTAGACCCGTTATCTATCTGTCTCCTACTATAGACTCCCATCTCTGTATATGTATGACTCTCTCCCATTGTAGACTCCCATGTCTGTATATGTAGCGCTGTGCTCTCAGGGAGCGCCGTCCGCTGTACAGGAGACTTCCTCTCCACACACACAGACTTGCTTTCCCTCCCTATCTACAGGCTGCTCTTTACTGTAAGTGATGTCGGCCTCCATCATATTGTCGCTCCAGAGACCCTGATGGCAGCCGCTCGTCTTCACTCCTGGAGGATTACAATCTGTAGGGTCGGTGTATGGGATTAGGTGAAGGTGATGGATGGACATTCCTGACGTTTCTAGTACATGGGCTGACAAGTCTGTATACGCTGGAGGACTCCGGATCTGTGCACGAGTCGTGACCCAACAAGGAGCGATCGCAGAATCCGCCTCTACAAGTTCCCGGTGACTTTTTTCGCCTCCGGTCCCGGGGTGACTTGTGTCTGTCATTCTTCACTGACGCCCCATATGGTGTTTTGTAGAGCGGCTGAATAGCAGGAAATGTTATATTGTAGGGTTGTGGAAAACCGGTGGTCCGCTCTGTAATGGTCCACCAGCAAATGACTGACTGTCCCAACTAGTTCTCTTCTTGTTAGAACTGATCATGAAAACAGCACCACTCCCTGTCCACAGGTTACAGGCGGTACTGCATTTCAGTCCCATGCCTAGATGGGTCCACCGGGGTCTACCCCTTCCAAGCCTAGATGGGTCTGCCCCTCAAGCCTAGATGGGTCCACCGGGGTCTACCCTTCCAAGCCTAGATGGGTCCACCGGGGTCTACCCCTTCCAAGCCTAGATGGGTCTGCCCCTCCAAGCCTAGATGGGTCCACCGGGTCTACCCCTTCCAAGCCTAGATGGGTCCACCGGGGTCTACCCCTTCCAAGCCTAGATGGGTCCACCGGGGTCTACCCCTTCCAAGCCTAGATGGGTCCACCGGGGTCTACCCCTTCCAAGCCTAGATGGTCCACCGGGGTCTACCCCTTCCAAGCCTAGATGGGTCCACCGGGGTCTACCCCTTCCAAGCCTAGATGGGTCCACGGGGTCTACCCCTTCCAAGCCTAGATGGGTCCACCGGGGTCTACCCCTTCCAAGCCTAGATGGGTCCACCGGGTCTACCCCTTCCAAGCCTAGATGGGTCCACCGGGGTCTACCCCTTCCAAGCCTAGATGGGTCCACCGGGGTCTACCCCTTCCAAGCCTAGATGGGTCCACCGGGGTCTACCCCTTCCAAGCCTAGATGGGTCCACCGGGGTCTACCCCTTCCAAGCCTAGATGGGTCCACCGGGGTCTACCCCTTCCAAGCCTAGATGGGTCCACCGGGGTCTACCCCTTCCAAGCCTAGATGGGTCCACCGGGGTCTGCCCCCTCCAAGCCTAGATGGGTCTCCCAACCGACATTATCTTGAGTGTATGAAGCCATCGGGTTGCTGGTCTTCCTCTTCACCTTGATCCTACTATTCTTCTTACCATGGTGTCATTCACCAGTGATTGCTGTCTTCGGGGACACATATAGGAAAACAAAACCCTCCACCCCAAACCACAGACCTGAGGGGGGGTGAGGATCTGATGAGTTCACTTCTTAGTGGAGGATGAGGAAATCTTATTGAATACCAATTGGGATAGAGTTGAGCCATCATTGTGTTACCAACTGTCCAAAAACCAAATGAAGGGCAGAGTCTCCCCCTGATGAGGACCCGGTCATCAGACGTTTTGTAGTGAAGGATGATGTACGGCCCTTTCTTCAACCATTTTTTTTTTTTTTTTTTTTGGGTACCAGATTGAACCCTGAAACGCCTCCTGCCGCTCCATTGATGTAGTGAGGACCCTCTAAGCCTCTGTGGTGTCTTATGTAGTAAACTCTACAACTTGGTGACCAAAGATGGTGTTGAGTCCGAGCATCCAATCCTTGTAACTTCTACAATTGTTGACACATTTTGAGTGGCCGAATATGATGATTTTGCATTGATTTCTCTTGTGTACAGTGGAGTAAAATCCGCGGTTCCTTTCCTCTCCGCTTGGTGTATGGGATTTGTTGGGTTGGGCTCTCCTCACCGTCGTGTTACTGTTACTATGAGGAAGTATCATGTCTTGTTGAAAGGAATTTGAGCAGCAGAACACTCCCCATCACCTTATCTGGGGGAAGAGGAATGACTCCATGCTATAAACTGTGGAGGAAGTCACCAGTGACTGATCTCTATGTGGACCCCTCCAATCTCATATCTGCAAATACAAGTGAATGGGGTTATTGACCCAGAGATGTCATTACTCCAAACCTTCACTTTGGCCTCATGCAGTAAATATGGGCCTGAACCTTTGTATGTGTTACTCTCCTGTCCCAGCTCCAGCACCAGGTCTGTGAGAACCCATCATGCATCTTCACTCGCCCATCTATTGTCCTATATACTTTGCAGTCCTGATCCACATGTTGTCTGAGTCCATTTCTGCTGCGTCGCCTCCTCTGGTCTGTGCTGCTCACCCGGACCTATGGCTCGTAGAGTATGCACCGCGCCAGGTGAGCCCATCTCATGATGTACATGGTCATATGGGATCCATTAGTCCACCATGGTGTATCATGAGCAGAACCAATATGGGGTCTGTAGGGTTATGTGACCATAATGGACCTTCCTACAACTAAAGTGTCCTTGGTTCATTGTCTGGATTGTTGCAGGTTCTCAGCTGTTTCATCACCAGTGACTGTGTCCTATCTATTGTCACCACATTGATGGAGGGGCCGGGCTATCTTGAAGCCCCCCTCATTCCTTGTATTATCTTTTTCTTCCTCATCACCCCATTCCAAACTTTTTTTAGAAGTAGTGGACAGAAAGTCAAGTTACCATACTTTGCGAACTGAGTAATCCTGTATTGTACTCACTATTCTGCTGGTGCAGTCACTGTGTACATACATTACATTACTGATCCTGAGTTACCTCCTGTATTATACTCCAGAGCTGCACTCACTATTCTGCTGGTGCAGTCACTGTGTACATACATTACATTACTGATCCTGAGTTACCTCCTGTATTATACTCCAGAGCTGCACTCACTATTCTGCTGGTGCAGTCACTGTGTACATACATTACATTACTGATCCTGAGTTACCTCCTGTATTATACTCCAGAGCTGCACTCACTATTCTGCTGGTGCAGTCACTGTGTACATACATTACATTACTGATCCTGAGTTACCGCCTGTGTTATACTCCAGAGCTGCACTCACTATTCTGCTGGTGCAGTCACTGTGTACATACATTACATTACTGATCCTGAGTTACCTCCTGTATTATACTCCAGAGCTGCACTCACTATTCTGCTGGTGCAGTCACTGTGTACATACATTACATTACTGATCCTGAGTTACCTCCTGTATTATACTCCAGAGCAGCACTCACTATTCTGCTGGTGCAGTCACTGTGTACATACATTACATTACTGATCCTGAGTTACCTCCTGTATTATACCCCAGAGCTGCACTCACTATTCTGCTGGTGCAGTCATTGTGCACATACATTACATTACTGATCCTGAGTTACCTCCTGTGTTATACTCCAGAGCTGCACTCACTATTCTGCTGGTGCAGTCACTGTGTACATACATTACATTACTGATCCTGAGTTACCTCCTGTATTATACTCCAGAGCTGCACTCACTATTCTGCTGGTGGAGTCACTGTGTACATACATTACTGATCCTGAGTTACCTCCTGTATTATACTCCAGAGCTGCACTCACTATGCTGCTGGTGCAGTCACTGTGTACATACATTACATTACTGATCCTGAGTTACCTCCTATATTATACTCCAGAGCTGCACTCACTATGCTGCTGGTGCAGTCACTGTGTACATACATTACATTACTGATCCTGAGTTACCTCCTGTATTATACTCCAGAGCTGCACTCACTATTCTGCTGGTGCAGTCACTGTGTACATACATTACATTACTGATCCTGAGTTAGGCTGCCTTCACATTAGCGTTTGGCGCCGCAGCGTATGCCGCGTTCCCATACGCATTCAAACGCATGCGCACTGCGTTCCTATGTTTAACATAGGAACGCATGGTGCCTGCGTTTGCTGCGTTCGGGTGCGGATGCGGACGATATCTGCTCCTTCCGGTGTCCAGCGTCCGCACCTCGGGACGCAGCATGTTGCATTTTTTGGAGTATGAAAAATCCGCAACCATCCGCATGCGGATATTATTAGCATTGCTGTCTATGGATACGCAAGGCTAAGCAACACATTGCGTATGACTTGTTTTGGGACGCATGCGGACAGCATAGTGCGCATGCCCAGAAAAGGTTTAAAGGCAGACGCCCACTCTCCACCCATGAGAATAAACGCATGCGGATGCATAAACGCATGCATACGCAAGGAAACGCTGCGTTTTTAAATAGGATTTTGTATGCACTTGCATATAACAAAAACGTGCGTTTGACTGCGTATGCATGCATATTGCCTTGCGGATACGCATGCGCATCATACGCTGCGGCGCCAAACGCTAATGTGAAGGCAGCCTTACCTCCTGTATTATACTCCAGAGCTGCACTCACTATTCTGCTGGTGCAGTCACTGTGTACATACATTACATTACTGATCCTGAGTTATCCCCTGTATTATACTCCAGAGCTGCACTCACTATTCTGCTGGTGCAGTCACTGTGTACATACATTACATTACTGATCCTGAGTTACCTCCTGTATTATACTCCAGAGCTGCACTCACTATTCAGCTGGTGCAGTCACTGTGTACATACATTACATTACTGATCCTGAGTTACTCCTGTATTATACTCCAGAGCTGCACTCACTATTCAGCTGGTGCAGTCACTGTGTACATACATTACATTACTGATCCTGAGTTACCTCCTGTATTATACTCCAGAGCTGCACTCACTATTCTGCTGGTGCAGTCACTGTGTACATACATTACATTACTGATCCTGAGTTACCTCCTGTATTATACTCCAGAGCTGCACTCACTATTCAGCTGGTGCAGTCACTGTGTACATACATTACATTACTGATCCTGAGTTACCTCCTGTATTATACTCCAGAGCTGCACTCACTATTCTGCTGGTGCAGTCACTGTGTACATACATTACATTACTGATCCTGAGTTATCCCCTGTATTATACTCCAGAGCTGCACTCACTATTCTGCTGGTGCAGTCACTGTGTACATACATTACATTACTGATCCTGAGTTACCTCCTGTATTATACTCCAGAGCTGCACTCACTATTCTGCTGGTGCAGTCACTGTGTACATACATTACTGATCCTGAGTTACCTCCTGTATTATACTCCAGAGCTGCACTCACTATTCTGCTGGTGCAGTCACTGTGTACATACATTACATTACTGATCCTGAGTTACCTCCTGTATTATACTCCAGAGCTGCACTCACTATTCTGCTGGTGCAGTCACTGTGTACATACATTACATTACTGATCCTGAGTTACCTCCTGTATTATACTCCAGAGCTGCACTCACTATTCTGCTGGTGCAGTCACTGTGTACATACATTACATTACTGATCCTGAGTTACCTCCTGTATTATACTCCAGAGCTGCACTCACTATTCTGCTGATGCAGTCACTGTGTACATACATTACATTACTGATCCTGAGTTACCTCCTGTATTATACTCCAGAGCTGCACTCACTATTCTGCTGATGCAGTCACTGTGTACATACATTACATTACTGATCCTGAGTTACCTCCTGTATTATACTCCAGAGCTGCACTCACTATTCTGCTGATGCAGTCACTGTGTACATACATTACATTACTGATCCTGAGTTACCTCCTGTATTATACTCCAGAGCTGCACTCACTATTCTGCTGATGCAGTCACTGTGTACATACATTACATTACTGATCCTGAGTTACCTCCTGTATTATACTCCAGAGCTGCACTCACTATTCTGCTGATGCAGTCACTGTGTACATACATTACATTACTGATCCTGAGTTACCTCCTGTATTATACTCCAGAGCTGCACTCACTATTCTGCTGATGCAGTCACTGTGTACATACATTTACCAGCACATAGATGATAAATATTTCCATCCCATCAGCTATTTTCTGGCAGACTGTGACATGTGGATGATTTACGGCTCCTGGACATTCTTCAGTGTTGTTGTATTTTTCTCTGGTCTAAACACAATGTTTCATTTTGTGAAGTGTTTTAGCACAATGTTTGTTCAGGCTCCTGTGATCTGTTTTGGTTTTCTCCGGCTGAACCGGCTCCGGTGCCAGAAACTCATTTGTTCTTTCTCAGTGAATATTTTTTCGAAGATCGTGAAAATATTTGCAAGCCCAATACAGCGGGGGCGCGGTCTGTGGGCGCGCGCAGGATGAGAGGGGGCGCGGTTATGTTCGAGGAGGGCGAGGTCTGTGCGCGCGTGCGGGATGGGAAAGCGCAAGTGACTGGATCAAAAACTGTTGTCCCAAAAATAGGCAACTTTGAGGCAGTTGACCGCATGTTGATTTCACATGGTCACTACCAGTTGCTGTAATGGTTTGGTTTTTCTCAGCTGGGTGCGATCTCCCAACCAAGACATGTGCTCTGCATCCTAATATAATTTTTGGTTCATCCAAGTATTGAGTCATTAAATCCTCAAATTCCTTCAGGTTTTGTTCATTCTCAGATATGGCATAAATCTTCTTGTCCTGTCCTCTCTCCTGCTGTTTGTACTCTACTTTCCCCTTGAATATGCAACATGCAATATTGTAATTCTCTTTGATTCTTGACCTAAAACAAACAAGTCTGTTCTGCTTTATAGAGGCAGCCTAATGTATAACACATATAGTTTTTTTTAATGACCCCCCCCCCACCACCACCACCTCCCCCCATATTGTACCCAAACTGCTGCAGGCAAGCGATGATCCATGTGATCATATAATCTAATGACAACCCTGATTAGACACTTATTGCTTGTAAGTACAAGTAACTGGATCCTCCTATCCCCCACCATGATAATTTTTGGACTTGGTCTTTACACTGTCCTACCCCAAATTATTACATATTTTTATATGATTTTAAAAAAATGAGCAATTCTTTTATACAGAATCTTATTTAGGGTAGCCTCTGAAACTTGGGTCATCATCTCAGGACCGGTCCTACGAATGATATTGTGTTGAGTGGAATCTTGATCATCATCGATTGTATGGAGTCCGTGTAAGTATCCCAAACATTCCAGTCCCCTGTCCCCCCATTTTGATCATTTTTTGGACCTCATATTTACACTCTCCTATGCTCCATTGTGATAATTATTATTTTTTTTTTAACCTGGTCTTTATCCTATTCCCCTATGTTGATAATTTTTGGACCGGGTCTTGATGTTCAAGCTATATTTATTGAAGCAAACAAGAAAAGTAGAGAATGAATTGCAGTGCGATAGCTATTAGATCCATACTGATCACCAAAATGTTAACTAAAGTTATACGACTACCAAGGACCTGGACTTTATACCATCCTATGCCCCATTTTGATAATTTTTGGACTTGACACAAAATGCTCTTTCTACTTCTTTTTCTAGCTGCCCTGGTCGGCTGTAGAGACTTACTGTGTGGAGTCTGCAGGTTGTGGCAGGTTTATATGGAACAGGAGAATGTCTGTCTGAGGTGTGACGTCACTCAGTAATTAAGGCTTCAGTCTTATTGTGGCAAGATGGAGGGGGGGGTGGGGGGACTTTGTCATTGGTACCAAGTTTTTGAACTTTTTCTTTCTCTTTCTTATTGATTTGTCTATATTCGAAGATCATTAAAAGTTCTTATTGCTGAGCACAAAAAAGTTGCTAAAGTTAAGTCTTTTCTGTTCCTTCCTAAAAATATAACTAGAAAGTCCTTATATTTGTGTGTGTGTGTGCGCATGCGCGCAGCCAATTTTGGCCTTCACCCTCCTAACGATTAACTATCTTCATCCTCATGTAACAATGTTATGTTTTGTTTTGTTTTTTTTCTTTCTTCCTCAAACACACGGAAGTGGCAGAGCCCTGGACAATGGGTTTCTTATACATCGTCCATTATATTATTGTCGACTAATATAATGTACCAGATTGCCACATCAGAGGGTACATTTTAATACCAACAGCAAGGGAAAAATAAGCATGAATTGAAATATAAAGTACGATATACAAGCATAACTATTTGTTTTTTATTTTAGTGGTTTGTTTCTTTTGGCCACTAGAGACGCTGTTCATTACCTGTTCATCTCCAGATCTGTTAATGAAGAGCACCCCTAGTGTTTCCCCCCCCCCCCCCCCCTTTCCTTATTGATAGCGCTACAGGTGCAGAAAGAGGTGCTATTTTTCAATATGGAGAGGGTCAGAAGGGCCTGTCACACGCGTCAATGTCGTCAGTGAGATGATCGCTGACCACATTGACGGCTGATCGCTGGTGAGCTGTCACACAGACAGACTCACCAGCGATCAATTGACCAGAAACATCGTGGAAACGATTTAAATATCGTTTCCACAATGTCTTGCTCCCGCTGCCAGCCTGCTGGAAGCGGGAGCAGGCTGGTCTCCAAGGTAAACTGCGGGTATCTAGGCAGCGCGCGCTGCCTAGATACCCGACGTGTACCTTAGTTACCAGCCTCCTCCGCTCACCGGCTGGTATCTAAGGTACACAGCGGGTAACTAGGGACCCTAGTTACCCGCTGTGTACCTTAGATACCAGCCGGTGAGCGGAGGAGGCTGGTAACTAAGGTACACGTCGGGTATCTAGGCAGCGCGCGCTGCCTAGATACCCGCAGTTTACCTTAGTTACCAGCTCCCAGCGCTTCTGAGAGGCGCTGGGAGCTGGAATATCGCTACTCCCGGTGTCACACGCAGTGATGCTGCGTGTCCACCGGGCGACAATCGCCAGGTTTTAGAGCAGGTTCTAAAACCTGGCGATCATCAACCAGCGATTATGGGGGAGGTCAGAGAGAAGAACACAGCACCTACAGTCACATATGGGGGAGGCCAGAGAAAAGAGCACAGACCTACAGTCGCATATGGGAGAGGGCAGAGAAAAGAGCACAGGATCTACAGTCACATATGGGGGAGGACAGAGAAAAGAGCACAGGACCTACAGTCACATATGGGGGAGGTCAGAGAAAAGAGCACAGGACCTACAGTCACATATGGGGGAGGACAGAGAAAAGAGCACAGGACCTACAGTCACATATGGGGGAGGTCAGAGAAAAGAGCACAGGATCTACAGTCACATATGGGAGAGATCAGAGAAGAGCACAGGACCTACAGTCACATATGGGGGAGGTCAGAGAAAAGAGCACAGGACCTACAGTCACATATGGGAGAGATCAGAGAAAAGAGCACAGGACCTACAGTCACATATGGAGGAGGACAGAGAAAAGAGCACAGGATCTACAGTCACATATGGGAGAGATCAGAGAAAAGAGCACAGGACCTACAGTCACACATGGGGGAGGGCAGAGAAAAGAGCACAGGATCTACAGGACCAGGATGGGGGACATTACTACAAGAGGAGGACCAGGATGGGGGACATTACTACAAGAGGACCAGGATGGGGGGGCATTACTACAAGAAGAGGACCAGGATGGGGGGGCATTACTACAAGAAGAGGACCAGGATGGGGGGGCATTACTACAAGAAGAGGACCAGGATGGGGGGGCATTACTACAAGAAGAGGACCAGGATGGGGGACATTACTACAAGAGGGGAGCCTCAGGTTGGAGATAATGACTGTTCTTCATTTGGCTCTATAACTTGACAGTGCACTGTGTGGTTTTTCATGTTTTTGTTGCTTTAAGTTTGTCCCAAAATAAATGTGAAAGTCAAATTATATCAGATTCTAGCACCAAACGTGGGTGTAACATTTCACCCGTTCCTTTCTGAAATTAATTTTAACTTAATTATCCATTCTAACAATGCGGGCGTCTGCAAAACTCCACACCGCCACCCCCTCCGCCTCGTAAAACGTGATGCCGTCTATTATTGTCCCTCCTCGGCAGACGGATATTGGAATTCCTGGCGCGGTATCAAGTGGGCATCCTTTAATTTAAAGCGTCGTCCGTGCCAGCGCCGAGCTAATGACTCTCTTGTGCTCTCGAATGCTCTGCAACAATAAACCCGAAATCAGACGACCGCGCGGCTCATCCCATCCCCCCCACCCTCACCCAAACAATGAACGCCCTATGCAAGCCAATGAGGATTATGACAGTGCACATTCCCAAAAGAAACCTAAAAACCCTGTGATTTTCACAAATTAAACAAAGAAAAGGCAAAATTTCACACAAAACCCCCAAAAATGTGCCAAACAATATTGAGTTGCCCACCTTGGGATAAATCCTGCCCTCAGTCTCCTCTATAACCTCCACAACCTTCTCCTCCTCCTGGAGTGTCTCCTCTTCTTTATAATCTGCTCCGGTCTCTCGTCTTCTCCCAATTCTCAGATCTCCCCACAGGTGATCAATGGGATTTAGATCCGGTCATTGCTGACACGTCAGATCTCTCCGGCGCTTTGTTTCCTCCATTTCTGGGGATTCTTGATGTTTGGGGTCATTGTCCTGTTGGAGTCCTCTGACCTAGGATGCCCCCAGCTGTCTGACATCGCCACCCAAAATCCTCTGGTATCTTCAGATTTCATGATGTCTTGTACACAGTCAAGACCCCTAGTGCCAGAGGAAGGGAAACAACTCAAAACATCCCCTACCTCCCCCATGTGTGACTGTAGGTCCTGTGCTCTTTTCTCTGACCTCCTCCATATGTGACTGTAGGTCCTGTACTCTTTTCTCTGACCTCCCCCATGTGTTACTGTAGGTCCTGTGCTCTTTTCTCTGACCTCCCCCATGTGTTACTGTAGGTCCTGTGCTCTTTTCTCTGACCTCCACCATGTGTGACTGTAGGTCCTGTGCTCTTTTCTCTGACCTCCTCCATGTGTGACTGTAGGTCCTGTGCTCTTTTCTCTGACCTCCTCCATGTGTGACTGTAGGTCCTGTGCTCTTTTCTCTGACCTCCTCCATATGTGACTGTAGGTCCTGTGCTCTTTTCTCTGACCTCCACCATGTGTGACTGTAGGTCCTGTGCTCTTTTTCTCTGACCTCCCCCAAATTTCTTTGGATTCTGATTGGGACTTATTCACCATCATGACTATCCTGCATTGTAACCTTTCATCAGGTTTTCTCTGCCGTCCATGTCCAGGGAGATTAGTTGCAGTGCCATGGGTTGTAAACTTCTTGATCATGTTCCTCTCCATCAACAGAGGAAAATCAAGATCTCTGGAGATGGACCTTTTTAGATTTTTGATAGTTTTCAACAATTTTGGTTCTCGTTCTCAAGACAGTTCTCTTCTCCTTTTCTCTCCTCCATGCTTAGTGCGGCACACAGACACACAATGCAAAGACTAAGACAACTTCTCCCCTTTTTATCTGGTGTCAGGTGTGATTTTTATATTGCCCATACCTGTTACATGTCACAGGTGAGTGTGATCAAGCTTCACATGCTGGAAACAAAGTTGTTTAGCCACAATTTTGAAAAGTGCCAACAATATTGTCTGACCCATTTTGGGGGATGTGTGAAATTATGTCCAACTTGCCTTTTTTCCTCTTCAATTTTTTTTTTTTTGTGTTCCCATCCATACAAAGAAAATAAATGTGTAATTGCATTAATTTTCTAGGAGAAATGCCTCCTTTTCTGGAGCAATTTCAAGAGTGCCAATGCTTTTGGCCATGACTGGGATGGGAAAACTCCATTCAAGGTGGCGCGTCGTCTCTGGCTGAGAGGCTGCAGCAGAACCTGCCATACATTGTCCAATGCTTGTAGGTAGGTGGAGGCCCAATGTTATTGCATCGGGAGGGGGGTGACATCGCGATGCAGGTGGTGGCCATCTCTTTCCACCCCCCCCCCCCCCCCCCCTATCCCCACCCCCTCACATGTGTGGACTGTATTCTCCCCCCCCCTGTGTGGACTCTATTCCCTCCCCCGTGTGGACTCTATTTCACACCCCCCCCCCCCCCCTCTCCATGTGATCTATTCTCCTCCCCCATCCACCCCCCCGTCCCGCGTAGTCTCTATGCCCCCACCACCACCCGTTCACTCCCTCCAAATCCCCTCTCTTCCCTGTGCTCTCCTTTTGGGGGTGAGGTGTGGACACCGGGCAGGGGTGGGCAGGCGCTGTGTGCAGGGGGCTTCTGCCATCGTCAGCACTGCTATCTGGTGTCATATTTGGACACCCATAACTTGGGTGTCCAAATATGGCCACTGGAAGTTGTACTGTCCAATCACGTGATAGGAGGACACGATACCGTCAGACATGCATGACGCACAACACAAGGTGAGTATTATTTACATGTTCATTAGTCCATTTTCCTCAGCACCGCAAACATGGATCTGCCGGCGCCTGCGCCGCAATGTTGAAGACGGAGCCACGTACATTTTTACATGATCTAAAAATTCTTTACTTTCTTCTAATTATGAGTTTCAAGAACTTGGCTAATTCTGCAGAACTCGTCATGTGTACAAATAGTATGTGACATGGGTCTCCGCTGACAGCTGCTGCACCGCTCATGAGTTATGCCTCCACTTGGCAGCTCGATGCGGCATCTGCTAACCGGCGCTGGAGCCCCGAGATGAGAGATTTACATGTTTTATGAAAATAAATCATTCTGAGTGGTGGATCATGACAATGAATGGGAGCCGTGATACAGACGCAAATTCCGTTACACCCCCCCCCCCCCCCCTGATCTGTGCCGATTACCTTATGTGATGGCTAATGAAAGCTAATTACGAGGGTGTCTGCAACTAGAAAAGATGGGGTGGATCTCTTACAGCGCCCCTCTATAGGCTGTGTGTGGTGTCGCACCCCTTTCTAGCCATGCAAGCCCCATATTGTAGGCTGGTTCCATGGTGGACATTGTTGACGCTTGGCCACTGTTGCTTAATCATTGCTGATGTTGTCTCCAAGCTCTCAGGATTGGGTCATCTCCATATTTGCTTGGTGAGAGGCTCGTGAAGAGAGTAGCACCGGACATTTGGTCCATGTTGACTCGTCGCTGCCACATAGATAACTGGTGCTCCTTTTTTTTGGAGACTTCTATGAAAGGGGAATTCATGGTTGTATCTCGTAGAGTCTTCGTGACACTGTTGAGGTTGCTTATTGGAAAGTCTTCCAGTTGACCAGCATTGCTCTTAGGGCGGCCAGTGACAGATTTGAGGAGTTCAATCGATGTCTTTTTGCGTCAACTTCTCCATTACTAGAGGAGGAAAAGGGGGTAAGGCAAAATATTGTACTTTCATTCCCAAGGAGTACTTTGGGGTTCTTGGTCTTCTAGGAGCTCAAGTTGTATTCAAGAATGCCAAACCAATGATGTATCTGGATTATGTTGGGGCTACCTGTGGAAGAGAAGGACTCATCAACTTTGGCTTTTGGTGGAGATTTTTCGATCGTCTTCAACAAATGTTGCGATCAGTGCTAGAAGGCTTGGATGGTCTTCATACTGGTCAATAGTCTTGTCCATCTGTTCGGAAGGACCGGATAGTTTGTTTCAAGACCACCAGGTGGTATCCAAATCCTCCACAAGCCTGGGATCTTCTTCATCTTGAGAAACCTATTTGCTTGGTGAGATGTTTATGAAAATGGTAGCACTAGACTTTGCAGTCCATGTTGACTTGTCACTGACCTACGGCAGATAAGTTGGACGTCTCCAAAAAAGAGCACCATGATAGAGGAATTGATGGTTGTATCTTGTGGAGTCTTCGTGACCACCAATAATGTGGTTGAGGTGGCTTATTGGAAAGTTTTTAGTTTGGTTGACCAGCATGGCTTTTGGGGGGCCATTGACAGATTTGAGGAGTTCAAGGGGTATCTGTTACTGGAAGAGTAAAGTGTGTAAGGTAAAATCTTGTAGTTTCATTCCAAAGGAGTAATTTGGGGGTTCTTTGACTACGACGGTTTGAAAGCATGCCAAACTAATGATGCACCTGGATGATGTTGGGGCTTCCTGATGAAGACAAGGACTCGTCAGCTTTGGTTTTATCGATCTTGAACAAACGTTGCGATCAATGCTAGAAGGCTCTGATGGTCTTCAAACTGGTCCATAATCTTGTCCATCTATTCAGAAGGTCTGGATTGTTAGATTTGAGACCACCAAGTGGTATTCAAAGTCTCCTCAAGCTCAGGCAACTCTGGATGGGACCTTCTTCACCTTGAGAAATGTATTTGTGTGACCTCTATGAAAGGGGAATTCTGGTTGTATCTCGTAGAGTCTTCATGACCACCAATGATGTGGTTGAGTTTGCCTATTGGAAAGTCCTGCAGTTGACCAGCATGGCTCTTGGGGGACCATTGACAGATTTGAGGAGTTCATTCGGTATCTGCGTAACTTCTTCGTTACTGTAGGTGGAAAGGGTGTAAGGTAACATCTTGTTTCTTTTCAAAGGAGTAATGGGGGGGTCTTGGTCTTCTTGGATTTCAAGCAGTAGTAAAGAATGGCAAAAGACAAGGACTTGGGTTATTGTTGAAGAATTTTGTTTCCCTTGGGTTACACTCTATCAATATTGAGCAAACGTTTCTATTGCAGTGGTCATGGGGCCAGGGTGTACTCTACCCTCCAGGGGTTAGCAGTTCAGGATGGTCACAGTGGCCGATCCCAGAGGTCATGGCCCGATCAGACGTTGTTAAAAGGGAAATCTTTACAGGGGGTAAAGTGTATGGTTTGTCATGATGCCAATTGGAGTTGTGGCCAGGGGCTGCTGTGAGAACTTCCAATGGAGGTTGGTTTGGCTCTAGCTAGGGCTGAGGTCCCTTGGAGAGTGTAAAAGGTGGTATCCAAAACCTCCTCAAGCCTGAGCACTTGGGATGAGATCTTCTTCACCTTGAGAAACGCATTTGCTTGGTGAGATGTTCATGAAAATGATAGTGGTTGACATTTCAGTCCTTAAACCTCCTTGGTTCAGAATATTCAAGGTCAACCTATTCCCGAACATACTGGGAGGGTATTTTATGCCCTACCGGTGGTGACTCTGTAAAGGCCTTCTTTTGACAAGTCCTCCACCAAGACTTCGGCCCATTCTATATTTCGGTAAATCTGGTCAGAAGATGATCTCCGATGGAGGAACCTGAGCCTGATTGGTCCACACAGTTTGGATTTCGAAGAGCTATAACCTCTCAACGTCATAACTGCTTTGGCTGAACGTTTTAGGTTTCTTGGGGGCCTTCTCCCCTTGTGAGTATCTTGTGATAGTTATTTAATACTGACCTACTTATTTCTTCCCTTAGGTGTTGTCTTCACATTCTTGTTTGTTTTTATGTTGAATGCTTGTTTTTTGATATGTCTTGGAGCAGATACCGTTGGAATCTGGTTACAGGAGGCCATTTTGTTTTCTTAAAGGGGCTTGTGGATTCTCCTGACCCGTCTGTTTTTAGTGAATACATGTTTTCCCCAATAAATAACCATTCTGGGGCTTCTTTTCCCAGAAGTATACGTTGTACCGTTCCCCTGTTATTCCACCAAGAAATTTATGAATAAGTTGTCCATTGTTGTTACTTTATAGGCGTGTCCCTACACTCTGGCACTGATTGGACAGTGTCTCTCTCTAGGGACACACCCCTTTTACGCTCCATTGTAAGCTTCACCAGTTAGAAGGAAATCTCAAGTCAATGATGAGAGATGTAATAGTTAGAAATGTGTTTGTGTAACCTTGGAAGCGTTGTTCATGCGTGATGTAATATGGAATGTCCCTTTAAATTAATGTTATAGATACCTAGAGGACAGTTTCTTACTATTTTAGAGGTTATTAGTATAAAATATGCTCTGTATAGAAGGATAGGGGTCCCTTAATACTTGATCTCCTTGGACACCACTTGATTTTGTGAAAGATTTGCTCTGGAGGACTCAACGTGACCATGTATTTACATTAACATCATGTAATACCACATCTCACCACCAGTGGCCACTGCAGGAGAAGTGTGGATCTTTCCCTGATGATCGTGACTGATCACCTGTTATCAGTTTAGCTCGTATTCTTGCAGATATCTGCAGATCACTTCTATGTTCTCAGTTTAGATGTTTTTTTTTCGACTAGGGCAACCCCCATTAACCCCCATCCTATAGGGTTAGACACTCAGATTATTACAGACCCTATACATTTCCCTTATAATAATGTCTGCAGTTTTAACACTATCTTCATGAAACAGGGGGCCCTGGATGAGCATTTTATATACACCCATTCTGTATATAATACTTGGGGAGGGCAGTGAAATGGTTAAACATTTTTGTCTTTGTAAGACGTGATCTGTAAGCGGTGCTGGATCCACGGGATCTCCTGGGAAGAATCCTTTGATCTCCTTATTCTGGCTTCAAATTTGCAATGCAGGGCGCCCCTCTGACAACCCTTCATGTGCTCAGCGGGGGAGGGGAGATGTTTGGAAACGCATCCATCAGCTGAAAACACGTGTAATATTTCCACATTAACCCTTTAGCTGCCGGACAGAACGTTGCCAACCTAGAAAGTAACTTGTGATGTTAATACGTAACCCTGGAGCGTGATCCAATGATTACAGGACGGAGCACGACTCCGAAATAACCTGAAATTAATGCACCCGTTAAGGAGTCATACTAATAAAGCCAAGATCTCTCCTACATGTCAGCGAATGTAATGTTAGCCTTTATATTAACAAGTACAGAACTAAAACTTCACAGCTGAGGGTTTGTTACAGTTGTATCCAGTCCAGACAATGCTGTGAGTGACAATGTATCGCTGCAGGTTAACTGTATTGTCCTGAAGTGTGGGCTGCATACAATTGTAACAGACCCTCATCTATGAAATTTTTTTATTTGGTGGTTGTTGTCGTCGCTTGTTGCAATGGTTGTCGTCGTCGCTTGTTGTAGTGGTTGTCGTCGTCGCTTGTTGTAGTGGTTGTTGTCGTCGCTTGTTGTAGTGGTTGTCGTCGCTTGTTGTGGTGGTTGTCGTCGTCGCTTGTTGTGGTGGTTGTCGTCGCTTGTTGTGGTGGTTGTCGTCGTTGCTTGTTGTAGTGGTTGTCGTCGTCGCTTGTTGTAGTGGTTGTCGTCGCTTGTTGTGGTGTTGTCGTCGTCGTCGTCGCTTGTTGTGGTGGTGGTTGTCGTCGTCGCTTGTTGTCGTCGTCGCTTGTTGTCCTTGTCGTCGTCCTCTGATGTAGTACTTGTCGTCATTGTCCTCTGTTGTAGTGGTTGTTGTCGCCAGTCTTTGTAGTTGTCGCCTGTTTTGGGGCGGTTTTTTTTCTTTTGCCCCTATGCAGTGTTTGTTATGCATGCTCACTGTGGGGCTGGAAGTGTTTAATGCTCCTGCAGTGCCCCCACAGGGGAGGTGAAGTATTACACAGCCTTCATTTTAATCAATGCACTGTTCACGTAATGGACTGACGCTCCGGGTCCTCCAGTGATGCTCAATGCACCAGTACTTGGGATAAAGGCACACGATAAGGCAGCTAAATGATGGATTGACCACTGTAATGATCATTTTATCCAATAACTCATCTCTGCTCATCCCTCCCTGCTAATTACCTCTTTAATGATGTTTAATGATGTGAACATTGCATGAGGTGCATCTAGTCGGGGGATGTATTAAATGGCTACTTAAAAAAAAAAAAAAAAAGGCTATCCACCAGTCACGACTGGTATTTCAAGTCAACTCAAAGTGAATCGGGCTGAGCTGTAATACCAGACCCAACCTGCAGACTGGTGTGGCGCTGTTCCTGAAAGAAGTCAGCCATGTGTGATCCCATTGAGAATCGGTCATAGTCCAGGGGTGCAAAAATCCCCTAGTAATGGAGATCTGCTAACATGAGCCAAACAGACCAGGGGCTGAGAGTGACCACATCTCTGGGGGGGATCCTACATCTAATGTAAGTCACATTCCAAGAATATGGAATCCTACAGGTGTGGGGGGTGCCAAGCAGAGATCACATTGGCGCTCTCCAGTTTTGGAAGAGCCTTTCTTTTCCTGAGGCATTTTTGGAAAAGGTTATGTTTAATTTCTCTTGCTTTGTTTTATTCTTTTTTTTTTTTATATATAGATCTATGTATTGATCACGTCCCAGCAGTCACATGCCTGATTTGGCGCAGACACCCTGGAGATCCTTGTTTCTATTCTCCTTTTTCCCCAGCTTTTGCCGCGCCGTGTCCTCCCTTTGCCGCAGCCGGTGTTTGTATTCTGGTGCTGCACAGACGAGGATGAGATCATTGCAGCAGGGATGGCTGGTGCTGCACACGCTGCAGAGAGGGGGGCGAGCACTGGGCTGATGTGAGCAGGGAGGGGGGCGCACAAATCATCACACACAACAAGCACATTATTTTTTTGTTATTTTCCCATTACGTCTTCTCCTTGCTCAGGTTTTCCTTGCAGATGAAGATTTGTTGAGGGATCGCTCTCTCTCTTTCTTGTTCTCTCTCTCTTTCTTCTTTGATGGCTCTTTAAAAATCAGCAGAATCTCCTTTTCTCCCAGGCGAAGACGTCTCCCATCATTTGGTGTTTTTTGGACATTTTTTTTTTCCCCCAATAGAATTATTTTTTTTTTTTTTTTGGCCTATGATGGGGACCAGGTGGGGGACATGTTGGGGGTCGATGTGTGTGAATTTGGCGGCCAGTTGCTGGAGCTCATGTGGCTGACGGTGTGTTACAGAGGTGAGATCCTCCGGGGCAGGGGGGACAGGAGTGGCTGCATTTTTTTTTTTTTTTTTTTTTTTTTTTTTTACAATAAAGTTTTGTTTTTTTGTTTTTTCTCTCATATTTGTAAGGCTTTTATTTATTTATTTTTCATCGGGACGTGATTATGTCTTACTGCATGGCATCGTGAATATTCTTTGTAATTTATTTTATTTATTTACCTTTTTTTTAATGCTTTAATTGATGCTTTTTATGTTTGCATGCTTTCCTTCAGTATTTCTATTGTGTTTATGGACCTTTGTAATGGCGTACTTTTTTAGACTATTTTATACTTTGTATATTTTCTTTTTAAATGAAAAAAAATTACTTATTTCTATCTATCGTGCTTTCTATATTTTTATTTATATATTAAAAAGTAAAAAATTAAAAATATATATATTTATCTAATATTTTATATAATTGAAATTATGGAATATACTATATATTTTATCATATATAATAAAAAATAATGTATATTTTATTTTCTCGTCTTTATTGTATCTAAATATAAATGACTTGAATGAAAAAAAAAAAAAAAAAAAAAAAAAAAAATATATATATATATATATATATATATATATTTATATATATATATATATATATATTATATATTATATATATATATATATATATATATATATATATATATATATATATATATATATATAAATAATTTTTATTAGATATCTATTATAAAATAAAAATTTTTAGATTTTATTTCTAATAAAAGAGAATATATTTTTAACAATAGACAAATGTTTCATTATTTTAGAATATTTTAGAAATATTGTCAAATATATATTTAATTTTATTATCTATGAGATTTATATACATTTTATTTTAAATACATAATAGAGATTTAATTTGTTTTTATAAATAATTTAAATATATGTGTTATTAAATATGTGTATATATACATTTTATTTTCCATTTTATACACCTATTTTTTTCTTATCATTCTCAAGCTTTTGTAAGGTTTTAATATTTTTATATTAATATATTTGTGTTTTTATTTTATAGTTTGGATGTTTTATTGTGATAATTCTCAGATCACCTCCTTGTCTAGGGAGCAGCTCTGAGTCTATTGTTTTTTTTTTGTTTTTTATAACGTGTAACAAGTGTCCTAATTTATATATAAAAAAAATTTGTCTTTTTTGATTGAAATTTTGCTGATTTTTTTTTTTTTTTTTTTTTCCCTGAAGTTGTTGCCTTTGGTAGTGAAGGTTGCAGGAGTCAGACAGGTGGGGGCTTATCAGGCCTGTGGGTGTCGGGGCGGAGGTTATCTGGGCCTGTGGGGGGCAGGGAAGGGGGGGTTATCCGGGGTCTGTGGGTGTCTGGGCAGGAGGGGGGGTTATCCGGGGTCTGTGGGTGTCTGGGCGGAGGGTGGGCTTATCGGGGTCTGTGGGTGTCTGGGCAGGGGATGGTGGTCTTATCTGGGGTCTGTGGGTGCCAGGGCAGGGGGGGCTTATCTGGGGTCTGTGGGTGCCTAGGGCAGGGGTGTGCTTATCCGGGGTCTGTGGGTGTCGGGCAGGGTGGGGGCTTATCCGGGGTCTGTGGGTGCCGGGCAGGGGGGCTTATCCGGGTCTGTGGGTTGGGGCGGGGGGGGGGCTTATCCGTGGGTCTGGGGTGCCAGGGTGGAGGGTTTATCTGGGGTCTGTGGGTGCCGGGGCAGGTGGGGCGCTTATCCGGGATCTGTGGGCGTTGGGCAGGGGAGGGGGCTTATCCAGGGCCTGAGGGTGCCAGGGCGGAGGGTTTATCTGGGGCCTGTGGGTGCCAGGGCAGGGGGGGGTTATCCAGGGTCTGTGGGTGCCTGGGCAGGGGGGTGCTTATACGGGTCTGTGGGTGTCTGGGCAGGGGGGGGCTTATCCAGGGCCAGAGGGTGCTAGGGCGGAGGGTTTTATCTGGGGCCTGTGGGTGCCAGGGCAGGGGGGGGCTTATCGGGGTCTGTGGGTGCCTGGGCCTGGAGGGGGTGCTTATCCGGGGTCTGTGGGTGCCAGGGCAGGGGGGGGCTTATCCGGGGTCTGTGGGTGTCGGGGCAGGGGGGGGCTTATCCGTGGTCTGTGGGTGCCGGGGCAGGAGGGTGGGCTTATCCAGGGCTGTGGGTGCCAGGGTGGAGGGTTTATCTGGGGTCTGTGGGTGCCGGGGCAGGTGGGCGCTTATCCGGGATCTGTGGGCGTTGGGGCAGGGTAGGGAGGGCTTATCCAGGGCCTGAGGGTGCCAGGGCGGAGGGTTTATCTGGGACCTGTGGGTGCCAGGCAGGGGGGGTTTATCCGGGTCTGGGTGCCTGGCAGGGGGTTTATACGGGGTCTGTGGGTGTCTGGGCAGGGGGGGGGGCTTATCCAGGGCCAGATGGTGCCAGGGCGGAGGGTTTATCTGGGGCCTGTGGGTGCCAGGGCAGGGGGGGGCTTATCCGGGGTCTGTGGGTGCCTGGGCCTGGAGGGGGTGCTTATCCGGGGTCTGTGGGTGCCTGGGCCTGGAGGGGGTGCTTATCCGGGTCTGTGGGTGCCTGGGCCGGGGTGTGCTTATCCGGGGTCTGTGGGTGCCTGGGCCTGGAGGGTGGGCTTATCCAGGGTCTGTGGGTGTCAGGGCAGGAAGGTGGGCTTATCCAGGGCCTGTGGGTGCCAGAGGGAGGGCTTATCTGGGGTCTGTGGGTGCCGGGGCAGGTGGGCGCTTATCCGGGATCTGTGGGCGTTGGGGCAGGAGGTTGGGCGCTTATACGGGGTCTGTGGGTGCCGGGGTAGGGGGGGGACTTATCCAGGTTCTGTGGGTGTCAGAACAGGGGGGGGGGGGGACTTATCCAGGGCCGGAGGTGCTGGGGCGGAGGGTGGGCTTATCCAGGGTCTTGCAGGTGCAGGGGGGGGCTATCTGAGTCTGTGGGTGCTGGGCAGGTGGCTTATCCGGGGCCTGTGGGTGCTGGTGTGAAACCTGTTGATTAAATATTAATGACAATTAATGATAACTCATATTGTCCACCGCACGGTCATATCCGCCTCTTGTGTGACCTTGTTCTCTGGTATCACACCCGTCTGTCTCCAGGGTCCATGATGTCATAGTGAAGCCTCGGCTTTGTCACTGGGGTCTCTGGAGATCGATGTTCAGATCTTCTCCTGTGATCTGGGATATAGATGTCCCCATACGGCTCCTGTCTGCAGAATTTACCCTAGAATGACCCAATAACTGCCCATCGGTTAGATTTACTGCACCGACACATTACACTTCTTTGTTTCTCTAGTTCTGGAATATCCAGAAACGCCTCATTTGAGCTTTGTAAAGAGCATAACTTGCCATTGTTTGATAAGGCCTGGACCTAAGAGGCTCCATCCATGAGGCGTAAAACATCACCTTCCTTAAAGCCATAGGGGCAGCGTTCTGGAAGATATGATTCTTCTTTGCATTCTCTTTCCTTTGTAAGAAAAGGTGGTCCCCCATTGATTGTTGTCACCTTGGCCAGAGTGTCCCTGTCTGTACTGCGGCTGGTTATAATAAGCGCTACCTTAAATTGACCCAAGATCGTTTTTCTAGTTGCCAGAATACAGAACAAAATAGGGATCCAATCAGGGGCCTAAGTGATATTTGGTGCAAAGGATTATATACATTGGGATGTATATGGCGCCGAGTCATCATATAGCCTTAAAGGGAAGGGATTGTCCCAGGGACGTAACTACAGCAGGTGCGGGGGTTGCGGTTGCACCCAGGCCCTGGAGCCTAGGGGGCCCCAAAAGTCCCTTTGGCCTAGAGTTGCAATAATTGGGGGCCCTGTTGGAGCCTTTGCACTGGGGCCCATGACCTTCCAGTTACGCCCCTGGGTTGCCCGGTTGTGACCCAGGATAATTTGATGATCAGTATGGGATTGGCAGATCTGGAAACTTTTATTCCTAATACAACAGTGCCCGCCCGCCTCTATGGGTCTGGCAGGAGAAGTGGGGTGCAGTGGTTGGCAGCCCCATAGGGAATGAATGACCCCTTTAAACACACAATTGTTTCTTGGCCTCAAGGACCTTACACATAGCCATGGATGGAATCATTACCTCGCATCAAGGATTCTGCATGATGGGATGTATACAAAGTGTTTATTGAGGTCGTCATGTTCTACTCTTGGCTGAAAGAGTTTCCTCTGCTTTCGCCAATTTTTCCTCTCTAGACGGGACGTTCCTTGCCGAATTCTCTGTCGTATACCTTGGGCCGGCCTTAGGTGGTGCCATGGCCAGTTTGCGTGCTGCACCAACCAGGGCTGTGGAGTCGGTAAACCAAACATCCGACTCCACCAAAATGGACCCGACTCCACAGCCCTGGCACCAACATCTGGTGCTCAATCCTTCGTAAAGAAAGCTGGATAGTATGCAGCGCTGTGGAATCGGTAAGCCAAACCTCCCATGACTCCAACTCCACAGTCCTGATCGTATAGAACCAAAACCCCCTACAGGATTGGGCAATGTTTGGGCATTCTTCTTTTAGTTGGGCACTAGGTTGTCCTCCATGGGGTTATTCATCTTCATGGAATGATCTGCTTGGGCCTCCAACCTAGTTGTCCATACAGATGAAGTAACTCCAGGATAGACATGCATGTCCGCATCGGTCCAGCTTGCCGATGAACCTCAATGAAAAGAGGGAGAGAGAGACTCTTTCAAAGTAAAATGGGGACTGTGGCATACAAAATGAATTTGCACAGGGTGATGGATAAAAGGTTGTTTTTTAATGAATGAATAAAAATATACACATTTAAAAAGTTGAAGGTGCCTCATATATATAGGATAGGAAGAAGTATATGAATGTAAGTATGTATACAGTGGATATCCTGCAAAATTTACAAGGCAAGCACGTGGACTAAACCAAAGTATAATACTAAATGGTTAAGTCATTAGTTAAGATTTGAAACGTGCGTCGGGGTGATGGGACATTGAACGTTCTACACCTCAGCACACTCGTACAGAACCTTCTTGCATGTATTGTTTTGTACCCTGTTTGGTTAGCATTTTATGTGATAGGAACGCTAACCAAATAGGGTACAAAACAATACCTGCAAGAAGGTCCTGAACGAGAGTGCCGAGGTGTAGAATGTTCAGTGTTTCTCCACTCTGACGCACGTTTCGGATATCTCTCTTAGGGAAGCTGAGGCACCTTCAGCTTTGTTTATTCATGAACAAACGTAGCTTTTACCTTTATCACCTTGCGCACATCCACTTTGTATGCTACAATCCCATTTTACTGCATTTTTGGCATCTTTTTTTAATTGTAGTTCCATCTAGCAACGTTGGGTCATTTCGGTTCAGATCTACTGAAAACTAACCGAAGAGCATTGACCAAAAATGTCCAACTTTGCTGAATTGTATAGGTATCAGGTCCTAAAGATCCATCAATGGGTCCGGCACCGATCAGCTGTGACTGTACACACTATGATGCCAGAAGAGCGCCGCTCCGTACACCGCATAGTGGCCACTCTCAGGTACTGCAGCTCTCCTCCTATTGAAGTGGAAGGGAGCTGAGCTGTAGCTCCCCGCATCATTGCTTTTTCCTATTAGATATCTGGTACCCCCTTCTCTCGTGACCGCCACCATCACTTTCATCTCTCCGGAGTCACGTCCCGCTCTTCACGTTGGGATTATTAGCTGAAGTGGCTCTTTGGGGAAGGTAATAAGATTTGGGATTGTGATTAGTCCCTGGCTCTTCTTTCATCCCCGCGTATCTGGAGCATCTGATCTAATTTTCATGCATTTATTCCGGTGTTTGATACGTGTCTGTCGCTTCCTGTGAGGTGCGTTTCATCTCCGCGCTCTTCAGAGCGGCCATCTGCCTCGCCGGCTTATCTCCGTGAGATCCTGCAAAACGATGGAATATATTTGGAGTCTTGTGGTTGGGATGTATGCGAAAGCCGTAGAGCAGACTGACACGGATGTGACACCGCCGATAATGTCACAGTGTGCGGCGCGCCGGCTGCTTTGTATGCGCGGATTGTCGGCTCGCTTCTGCTTTCTAGCAAAGCCTGTGATCTCTGGGTTCTCGCCTGTTGCCGCCGTGGAATAAGATCGGCTTTGCTGGATGCTTTTTGCTTACTAAAAAAAAAAACGCGATGCTGGCACTGAGATCTGGTGTGGAAAGGACATAGAGGACATGTCTGTCCATCCTCCATCCCTAGATTCCAGCAGTAATATCCAGAAGAGGAGCACCACCAACTCCTGCAATTTTAGTTTTTTATTTACTGTTTAGAAATCTTTAATACCGTACTGTAGTGTCCAAGGAAAGGCCGAATGAACAGAGAAACTGCTGGGTGCATTCATATTATACCAGGAAACTGTGCCTAGAGTTCTACTGAACAGGACTCGTCCCATAGAGCCCTGCAGTCCGCTTCAGTAGAAGGTCAGGAAAAAGGTTCAAGCGTCCGGCTGACACAAACATACTCCTCCTCTTCCTTCTTTCTTTCCTCTTTTTCTTTTCTTCAATTGAATCTTTCCTCTTCCTTTTTCCTCTCTCTCTTTTCCATATCTTTTTCATTCCATCTTCCATTCTCCTTCATTATTTCTTCCTTCTTCCTTCCTTCTCCTTTTTCCTTCCTTTTTCTCTCCCTTCTCTTTCCTTCTTTCCCTTCTCTTCCCTTCTCTTCCTTCTTCTCCTTCCCTTCCTTCTTCCTTCTCTTCCCTTCTCTTCCCTTCTCTTCCCTTCTCTTCCTTCCTTCCCTTCCTTCCCTTCCTTCCCTTCCTTCCCTTCCTTCCCTTCCTTCCCTTCCTTCCCTTCCTTCCTTCCTTCCCTTCCTTCCTTCCTTCCCTTCCTTCTCTTCCCTTCTCTTCCTTCTCTTCCTTCTCTTCCCTTCTCTTCCTTCTCTTCCTTCTCTTCCCTTCTCTTCCTTCTCTTCCTTCTCTTCTTCCTTCCTCTTCTCTTCCTTCTCTTCCTTCCTTCTCTTCTCTTCCTTCTCCTTCCTTCCTTCCTTCCCTTCCTTCCCTTTCTTCCATCCTTTCTCTCCTGTTCCTTCTTTTCTTCCTTCCTTTCTACTCTTCCCTTTCTACTCTTTTTGTTCCTTTTTCTTCCTTCCTTCATCTTCTTACCTCATCTCTCCATTCTGACACTCACTTCTCTTATCTCCACTTTCTCATCTTTTCCTCACTTGCTGTCTCTCCTTATCTCTGCGTTTGACCCACCTCCTTCCATTTGTTTCTCATTTACTCCACCTTTTCCTTTTTAATTGCTTCTCTATTCTCTCCTGTTACCTTTCCTCGTCCACCGCTTTTTTTTTTTTTTTTTTTTTGCTTTTTTTTCTCCATTATTAATAATAATAATAATATAATATTAATTAATAATTTTATTTACTCCATCACCTTTCTTTCTATCTCCTCTTTTCGATCATTACATTTCCTTCCCCATTTTCTTTCTTCCTTCTATCTTTCCTAATTCCTCATGCCCTTCCTTTAATGCCTCTTTCACTTCCATTTCTCATTTAATCTTTACTTGTCTTTTTGTTCTCTCCATCATTTCCTTATCTGGCTGCTTTCTATTCTCTCCGTTCAACCCCTCCTTCACTTCCTTCTCCATTTCCTACTTTCTCCTTCCTTTCCTTCTTGCTTCCTTATTTCTCTTCTTACATTTCCTTTTTTCTTACCTTTCCTCATATTTCTCACTGCCTTCTTTTTCTTAACTGCCATCTTTTTTTTTTTCCTTCCCTTTCCTTTGCTCTTCTTATCCCTAACCTTTCAATCCCTTCTTTCTTTCTTCTTTCTTCTGTCTTTCTTTCTGTCTTTCTTTCTGTCTTTCTTTCCTGTCTTTCTTTCCTGTCTTTCTTTCTGTCTTTCTTTCTGTCTTCTTCTGTCTCTTCTTTCTTTCTGTCTTTCTTCTGTCTTTCTGTCTTCTTCTTTCTTTCTTTTTCTTTCTTCTTTCTTCCTTCTTCTTCCTTCCTCCCCCTTTTTTTTTTTTTTTATCCCTTTTCTCATTTAAACTCCTCCTTCACTTTCTCATACTTTCTTACCTTCTCCTTTTTATTTTTTTCTCATTTACCTTTCTCCCTTCTTGCATAATCCTTTTTTCTTCCGTATCAATTTCCTACCTTTCCTCACATTTCTCACCACCTTCTTTTTTTCTTCCCACTTTCCTTTCCCTCTTTTTTGACCTTCTTATCTTTAATCACATCCTTTTTTTTTTTTTTTCCCTCCCTTTATCTCCTCCTTTCCCCTCTTAATCTTTTCCTTCTCTTCCTCCTTCCAATTTCCTCACATTTCTTCCTACCCTTTTTCTTTGTCTTCCCATCTACAATCCTTACTTATTTGATTTTTCCTTCCCTCTTTCCTTTCCCCCTCCTATCAGTAACCTTCCATCACTTCCTTCTTTCTCCATCTTCCCCTCCTCCTCATTTCCCCTCTTAACCTTCTCTTTCCCCTTCCACTTTCCTCACATTTTTTGCCCCTCTGATAAGACGTAAAATCGAAAAACACTTCTGAAACTTTCAGTAACTTGAACGTTCCGTCCACAGAATAAACTCTCAATTCCCAGATTTGTTGCTTTTTGTTCTCCACCTTTTCGGTCCTTTATCTGTTAAGCCCAAATTTGCATTCTCTCTTTTTCTACTAGATCCACAGGAAATCTAAATACCGTAATCCAATAAAAAATGTAAGAAATCTTTTGTTTCCTTTTAGACTCTTCCTGGGGTAAAGGTGAAGTCAAATTTTGTCTCTTATCCCAATACATCCACCATGTATCCTTCTCCTGATATCGAGCGTTTCTTGGCAGGCGTCAGCCCCTCACATTTGTCATTTCGCTCTACATTTCCCCTTTAAGTGGCTGAACAAATAGCATTATTTCTAATTAGTTTTTTTTTTCCTGCTCTCGACGTCCATTTAGATCACTTTAGTTTGCAGGAGAAATCTCCCACCTGTCAATAGATCGTAATCTGCAATTATCTGATGTTTATCCAAGAAAAGGCAGCGCCACAATTTATTGATCAGAGTGAGATTTGTTTTAGATTTATTAGATAATCACTGAGCGAGAAGAGACATTTACGTAAAGTCATCTGGGCTGATTAATTTACTAATGTATCTGTACAGTGATTGGGGCTCTGTATTCTGATCCAAATCCCCTGCATAGATATAAAGATGAATAATGATAATCTGTCTGCATGTGTACAGAGATACATAAGATTCTTTGCAGCCACCACTAGGGGGAGCTCCTTGTATACAGAGATACATGATAAGATCCTGTCTGCAGCCATCACTAGGGGAGCTCCCTGTATAGAGATACATAAGATTCTGTCTGCATCACCACTAGGGGGAGCTGCCTGTATACAGAGATACATGATAAGATCCTGTCTGCAGTCACCACTAGGGGAGCTCCCTATATACAGAGATACATGTAAGATCCTGTCTGCAGTCACCACTAGGGGGTGCTCCCTGTATACAGAAATACATGAGATAATATTCTGTCTGCAGCACATAGGGGGAGCTCCTGTATACAGAGATACATGATAAGATTCTGTCTGCAGTCACCACTAGGGGGAGCTCCCTGTATAAGAGATCCATGATAGATTCTGTCTCAGCCACACTAGGGAGCTCCTGTATACAGAGATACTGATCATATCTGTCTGCAGTCACCACTAGGGGGAGCTCCCTGTATATAGAGTACATGATAAGATTGTCTGCATCACATAGGGAGTGCGTATAGAGATACTTAAGATTCTGTCTGCAGTCACCACTAGGGGGAGCTCCCTGTATACAGAGAATACATGATAAGATCCTGTCTGCAGTCACCACTAGGGGGAGCTCCCTATATACAGAGATACATGGTAAGATTCTGTCTGCATCACACTAGGGTGCTCCTGTATAAGAGATACATTAATTTTGCAGCACACTAGGGCTCCTGTATACAGAATACTGAGGTATTTCTTTGCAGCCACCACTAGGGGGAGCTCCCTGATACAGAGATACATGATAAATTCTGTCTGCAGTCACCACTAGGGGGAGCTCCCTGTATACAGAGATACATGATAAGATCCTGTCTGGTTGGTTCTCCTATTGACCTTTTGTCTTCTCTTCTCTCCTTTCAGACATCATGGCTGACAAAGATGGAATTAAACCTGTTGAAGATCAAGACGATGAGACCGACCTTAACTACAAAGCCCCGGAGAAGAAGTCCCTGCAGGAGATCCAGGCGCTGGACAAAGATGACGAAAGTCTCAACAAATACAAGGAGGCGCTGCTGGGCAAATTGCTGCCGACCGCCGTGGGTGAGTCTGTGCCAGAGATGGCATTTCCAGTATTGACCAGCAGGGCGGCGGAGCAGTCCACACATTCTTTTATCCCTTGCACATCTTTAGTCAGTGTGGTGCTGTTTCGGCACGTCTCCCTGTCCGCGCCTCTCATCATTACGATTGATTTTTGTCTGGAGTCTCAATAGATTTTGCACTTTTCTTCGGCCGCCTGAGATTGATGTTCTCTTCCCTGCGAAGGAATTCTTGATCTGCACCTACAGAATACTCATGTCTGCTCCCGGGCTGTAATGGATTCACCTTGTCACTTCAGTTCACCTTCCTGTGTCCTCTAGATGTAAATCATCTGTTCATCCTGAGCCTCCTGCTTCATGAATAGAATTCCAGAACGGCAGTAAATACTGACACTTCCACAGAAGCCACAATAAAACGCATAGCAAATGTAGACTTATGTAGGAGTCAGGATCCTCAGAAAGCTGGTGACGGCCCTTTATTGGGTCTGTTGGGTCAACCTAGGAAACTCAAAAGAAAAGGCCCAGGGGGATCAGATTGGGGATCCTGCGTTGTGTTCCGGCGCGGTCGCCATCTGTTCCCGGTGCGGCAGGTGCGCTGTAACAGGGGGCGGTGACCGCACAGATGCGGCTCTTACTGATGATTTATGGCAGAAGCTGGCTGGGTCTCTGCCGCTACTTTATATGTCCATGAGGGGGAAAGGCGATGGCGGACAGTTCTCAGAATGAGGAAAAAGTCTGAGTTCTGCAGTCAGTTGGGCCGGCCCTGAACTGGCCCTGCTAGAGAGACTTCACTCAAGTGACCCCAATGACTATCTGGGAGAAAAGTACCCCCACCCCCAGGACTCGCCAGTGGTGGTTGGCATGTGGCGTACACCAAGGTTACAACTACGTGTGGTTGGGGATGGGGTCATGGCTGCTCATGTGCAGGTGCGCAGATAAGCATGGTCCCACAGACGGCAACACATCTGGATCTGACTCTTGAGGCAATCACTTTAGGAGAAGTAATAATAAAACTTATACATTTTATTTATATCTTTTTTTTTTTTTTTTTTTTTTTTTTTCATTTTATTTTGTATATGCATTTTATTACAGTGTTTTTTTTTTTTTTTTTATTTTTTTTTTTTATTAAATATTATGACTGACTTTTTTTTATTATAGATTATACTATATATTTTATCTTTGTATTTAATAAACTTCTTCCTTTCTTCTTTCCTCCTCTTCTTCTGCTCTCTCTTTGCTTTCTTTTCCTCGTTCTTCTTCTGTATTTGTCGCTTCTCTTTTTTTCTTTCCTCGCTCTCTCCTTCCATCTCCTTTTCTCTCTCCTTTCCATTCTTTCCTCCGTCCTGCTTTTCCTTTCCTTGCTTCTTTCCATTTCCTTTCTCCGCTCTCCTTTTTTCTTTCCTCTGCTCTCCTTTCATTCTTCTCTGTTCCTTCATTCTTCTCCTCTCTTTCCATTTCTTTCCTCCGTCTTTTTTCTTCCTTGCTCTCCTTTCCATTTCTTTCTCGCTCTCCTTTCCTCTGCTCTCCTTTCCATTTCCTTTCCTCCGCTCTCCTTTTTCCTTTCCTCCGCTCTCTTTCTTTTTTTTCCTCTGCTCTCCTTTCCATTTTTTTCCTCGCTCTCCTTTTTTTTTCCCCGCTCCTCCTTTTTTCTTTCCTCCACTCTCCTTTTTTTTCTTGCTTCCTCCTCTTTTTCTTTCCTCCACTCTCCTTTTTTTTTCTTCCTCGCTCTCTCCTCTTTTTTTTCTTTCCTCCACTCTCCTTTTTTTTTCTTTCCTCCGCTCTCCTCCTTTTTTTTCTTCCTCCGCTCTCCTCTTTCCCTTTCTTCCTCGCTCTCTCCTTCATTTCTTCTCCCTTCTCCTTCCCTTCTTCCTCCGCTCCTCCTTTCATTCCTTTCCTCCGCTTCTTTCCATTTCTTCCTCCGCTCTCCTCCTTTTTTTTCTTTCCTCGCTCTCCTCTTTTTTCTTTCTCCGCTCTCCTCCTTTCCATTCCTTTCCTCGCTTCTTTCCATTTCCTTCCTCCGCTCTCCTCCTTTCATTTCTTTTCGCTCTCCTTTCCTTCTTCTCGCTCCCTTTTTTTTCTCGCTTCTCTCTCGGCCCTCTGGTCAGGCTACCACCGGGGTACTGCACTCCACCATTAGCGGGACAACTGGGCTCCCGCTCTCCAGATACTGGGATGGTGAAATTGAGACCCCACAACTGCAACACACTCGTAGGACCCCGGGCAGAGATGGTGGGCGGACCCAGGAGGGAGGGCCCAGTCCCTGTGAGGGGGACATAGAGGTAGTTGGGAGGAAGACAGAGAAGGAGTAGGAAGTCAGAGTGAGAGTTGAGAGGTGGAGAAGGTGTTACCTCCCGCAGGCTAGAGCATGGTCACACTTGCCCCGGGAGGGAAAGACTGGAAAGCGGGGAACAAAGGAGGAAGGAGTCCTTGGGGTACGGAAGAAGACTAGGATCACTCGTACTCCCGTATCTGGCAGAGAAACAGAGGGGCTGGTGGACGAAATGGGACCGGCCCTGAACACGGCGCGGCAGCTGTAAGCCCGAACCGTTGAAACCGGAGGCCATGAGATCTTAAGTGAACTGTGGCCACAAACCCGTCACATCTCGGAGAAGGCAGCCGTACTAAGGCGTGGTACTAGGGGGGCGGTGACAGCCAATGCCTGTGGCTGTCGGTACCTGAGCTCTGTATACAGAGGCGCTGAGAGGAAAGAGGAGGCGAGTTAGAGGCGCTAAGAATACCTCCAGTGAAAGGAACACCTAGGAGTCTTGACAACACTATCCCGGTTTCTTAAGAAACAGCTGAACCGCAGATTGGCAGAGGGGAGCACTTGGCGGCCTGGTTACAACATTGAAGTAAAGGTGCAGAACTCCGCCAGACGTGTGTGAGACTTTGTGGCGCCCACCGACTGCAGAGGCCGTCTGATACACCGAGGTGCGGATGACCCGATGAACACTGGCCTAGAATGAACTGACTTCCCTACCCACTCCCCTGAGGAACCCGCTCCGCCCGCGGGGAGCGAAACCATCCAAGAGATCCATCCCCAAAGGTTCCATCCATCATCATCCCCAGAGGTTCTGCAGCAGCGGCAGCCTCACATAGCCGCATGCCGCGGGTGGCGTCACAAATACCCCTTTCCCTTTAGTGCCCGTCACCCAGTCCTGAACTTTAAATTGACACTGACAGGGTCACAGAGCCGTGTTGCCACTGTGATGTCCCTCATAAAAGAACCGAAAGATCTGGCCCGATTCTGAGTATCCCTGTTACCCTGGAGTGTGCGTGTCCTATTCTCCTCTCTTTTGTCATCTTCTCCTCTTTCGCCCAGCGTCCTCCCTCTCTTTCCCCAGCGTCCTCTCCTCTCTTTTTTGCCAGCGCCCTCTCCTCTCTTTTTTTGCCCAGCGCCCTCTCCTCTCTTTTTTTGCCCAGCGCCCTCTCCTCTCTTTTTTGCCCAGCGCCCTCTCCTCTCTTTTTTTTGCCCAGCGCCCTCTCCTCTCTTTTTTGCCCAGCGCCCTCTCCTCTCTTTTTTGCCCAGCGCCCTCTCCTCTCTAGTCTTTATTCAGTGATGTCCGATGTTCCACTTAATGAGAGATGACCGTTTTTGCTTCTTAAAGTCTATGGAGGAGGGAGCTCGAGGCCGAGAGTCATTCTGCTGCTTGTTCTCTTGAGACGCCAGTTACATTTCTCCATAGAATGTCATCAGCACCAGCTGTTTGCATTCACTGAAATTAGATTTTCCACATGAATTGAGACTTTTGTGAAAGGGAAAGATGCCGACGTTTCCTATAAGATCTATGACGAGTTTGTTGCTCCTGATTACTCTTTGACCCTTGTGACTCCTGAGGTTCCCAGACCCCCGGCTGGATCTGTTCTGTACATGAGATCCATTCCCACATTCGCAGCAGATTCCCTCTCTCTGTGGATTTTCAGGGCAGATCTCATAAATCCCATTACACAAACCATTAAGAAATCTCCTATTTCCTAATCGGATTAACCCCTCCATTCCCGGCAGTGACGGGCGCTCGTGTGTCACCGCTGCTCCATCTCCGGGGACCGAGGCTTCACTATAAGAACCGCTGCATCTTCTGCTACCATTGAATGGAAACACAGAGCTGTGATTTTGCTTCATTGTATCAGTGCAGGATCTCATTTACCCTTGAAACATGAAAAATATAAACCCTGCAAACAGCACCATGAATCTCAGCTTCTTGTACTTGACTGACAGCTGTGAACTCCATCTGCACTCATCCTTCCCTCCCCCGCTCTGATAAATAATAGATCTGCCCTCGTATGTGCAGGTCCCTATTCTGCAGGAATCCTGAGCAAGCAGTTATTAATGTGAGATTGTGCAGAGTGTCCGGCATCCGGCACTTCTGTATGTTCCCGGAGGACTGCGCCATAATCCGCTGTGTAGCCCTCCAGGGGCATCATACGGGAAGGATGCAGGAGCGGTCAGGGGGATTTATACCCGGCAAGGGCATCATTCCAGCTGCCATGGAATGAAGGATGGGGGGTGCGGAGCAGAGGATTGGACTGTGCAGCTTTCGGATGGGGGGTGCAGAGCGGAGGGTGGGACGGAAGTGGTGATGAGACAGTGCAGCTTTGGATGGGAGCGCAGCAGAGGATAGAGACTGTGCAGCTTTTGGATTGGGACGGAGCGGACGATGGGGACTGTGCAGCTTTAGATGGGACGGAGTGGGGATGGGGACTGTGCAGCTTTTGGATGGGGATGAAGCGGAGGATGGGGACTGTGCAGCTTTTGGATGGGGATGAAGCGGAGGATGGGGACTGTGCAGCTTTTGGATGGGGATGAAGCGGAGGATGGGGACTGTGCAGCTTTTGGTTGGGAACAGAGCGGAGGATGGGGACTGTGCAGCTTTTGGATGGGGACGGAGTGGGGATGGGGACTGTGCAGCTTTTGGATGGGGACGGAGCGGAGGATGGGGACTGTGCAGCTTTTGGATGGGGACGGAGTGGGGATGGGGACTGTGCAGCTTTTGGATGGGAGCGGAGGATGGGGACTGTGCAGCTTTTGGATGGGAACAGAGCGGAGGATGGGGCTGTGCAGCTTTTGGATGGGAACGGAGCGGAGGATGGGGACTGTGCAGCTTTTGGATGGGAACGGAGCGGAGGATGGGGGCTGTGCAGCTTTTGGATGGGAACGGAGCGGAGGATGGGGACTGTGCAGCTTATTTGGATGGGGACAGAGCGGAGGATGGGGACTGTGCAGCTTTTTTGGATGGGGGGGTGCAGAGCGGAGGGTGGGACAGAAGTGGTGATGAGACAGTGCAGCTTTTGGATGGGGACGGAGTGGGGATGGGGACTGTGCAGCTTTAGATGGGGACGGAGCAGAGGGTAGGGCTGTGCAGCTTTTGGATGGGGACGGAGCGGAGGATGGGGACTGCAGCTTTTGGATGGGGATGGAGTGGAGGATGGGGAATGTGCAGCTTTTGGAAGGGAACGGAGCGGAGGATGGGGACTGTGCAGCTTTGGAGTTGTAATGTGAATACTGTATTTACAATTGGAGCACTGTGATGACTTCTCACTATGGGTTGGGTTTCTCGTTCGCTGTCCCTGAATGATCCCGGTAAAGTGTCTGAGTTTCGGGATCCAAAGATTTCTACAAATGTGTCAAAACAAAGTGAAGGATTTTGCTGTGTGGGTATGAGGTAAATGGTCTTCATCAGGATGATATCTGCAGCATTTGACCTGCTGAGGGTCCAGCCTGGAGCCTCTTCATTATCCTGGCCTCTGTTCACACTGTAGGACTCATTATTTCCCGGTGATAAGTGGCAGTGAACATCTCTGATCAGCCGCACCCTCTATAGTGTGCGGTGGGGGGGGGGGCACCTCGGGACCCAAATCCTCAAAGAATAATCTCTTTACAGGTTGTCCAGAAATCTGATACATTGTACACAGCAGGGTTACTTTGTAACACCTATGAAATTGGTCCTGACAGCGCCACCTAGTGCTCAGAAATCATGATGTTGTGTATAGGCGATAAAAATGAGCTGGGTAATTATGAAGTTTTTACTATAATTGTGATTCATTTTCTTTCCAGACCCCAATGTCCCCAATGTGCAGGTAACGCAGATGGCTTTGATGTGTGATGACGCCCCTGGACCCATCACTATGGACTTGACAGGTAAAAGATTACATCAAATCTAAACCTGTTGTGGGAATCCTATAATCCAGTGGAATAATCTCAGACATAAGCAGAAATTCATAAAATGCATAATCTCTTGTCTGCAGCCTCCACTAGGGGGAGCTCCCTGTATACAGAGATACATGATAGGTTCCTGTCTGCAGCCACCACTAGGGGGAGCTCCCTGTATACAGAGATACATGATAGGTTCCTGTCTGCAGCCACCACTAGGGGAGCTCCTGTATACAGAGATACATGATAAGATTCGGTCTGCAGTCACCACTAGGGGGAGCCCCTGTATACAGAGATACATTATAAGATCCTGTCTGCAGTCACCACTAGGGGGAGCTCCCTGTATACAGAGATACATGATAAGATCTGTCTGCAGTCACCACTAGGGGGAGCTCCCTGTATACAGAGATACATGATCAGATCCTGTCTGCAGTCACCACTAGGGGAGCTCCTGTATACAGAGATACATGATAAGATCCTGTCTGCCGTCACCACTATGGGGAGCTCCCTGTATACAGAGATACATGATGAGATTTGGTATATCTACAACAAATCTGTATGTAAGGAGCTGCAGAGTGACACATGACCTAGTGCATTATGATGAACTGTTCACCCCTGATTATATCTGTAGGGTGACTGTAATATTTGGCCTGTGCGTCCCTTTAAGAATGATGTCTAGCCTATAGATTTGTCCACAGCAGAATCTTGAACACCAGCCATATTCGAGAGGTTTGTGCGTCTTCCCCTTTAATCTGGGACATTGCATTGTAATGAAGATCCGTCGTGTCTGACATGTAATACGTTCTCACGGTATCATCTCCATCATCGCTTTATAACGTCGTTTTGGGCTTGTGGTGATTACTTTCCTTCTATCTCTTAATAGAAGGCAAAGCTCCAAATGCTCTGCATAGGCATAAAGACATATTACTGCCACACTCTGCAGATTTAGGGAGCTGAGTGCGTGAGCGCCCCCTGGTGGCGGCTGCAGGCAGTCAGATCTTATTCAATGATGACATTTTGATACAAATATAAAGGATTGAGGAGCAAAAATGTAGTAAATCAACCAGGAGGGATGTAAAGATGCTAGAGAAGAATAGGCAGGGACCAGTGTGATACATTTGGTGCATTTCTAGGTTAAATTTACAATAGAATTAGTCAATCTGCCTCCATATAAAGGAAAAAATAGGGGCTAAATATTGAACTGTTGTTAAATATTAGACTGTCAGCTCCTAGGACTATCTGTAATAATAAGAATAGATTGACCTCCGCTCTATTCATTGGGGGAGTCTTCAATTCTTGGATGATGGCAGTCGGACCCCAGCAATGAGTTATCCCCTGCCCTGCAGATTGGGGGGGATACATGTAAATGAAATGTATTATGTAGTATTTTATTTTTCATTATGTATTTATTTTATTGATTTATTATTATTATTATTATTATTATTATTATTATTATTATTATTATTAGCATAATTTTCACATTTTAAAACATCCCTGAATAAAAGACAGGAACTCTAGTGGCCTCTAGTGGTGACACTGCATTATTACAGACCACAATTATAAAATTATACCCTAACAGAATTAAATTATTTTTGTTGCTTTATTATTAATTTTTATTATTAGTAGTATTTTTATTATTTGTTTACTTTTATTATTATTATTATTTAATTTTTATAGTAGTAGTATTTATTTACTTTTGGTATGTATTTTTATTTTAATTATCATTATTAATTATTTTATTTACTTTTAGTATGTATTTTTATTTATGTATTTTTATTGTTATAAATTATTTTTTATTAGTAGTATTATTTACTTTTATGTATTTTTATTAGTAAGTAGTATTCTTATTATTTATTTACTGTGTGCAGAATTATTAGGCAAATGAGTATTTTGATCACATGACACTTTTTATCCATGTTGTCCTACTCCAGGCTGTATAGGCTGAGAGCCAACTACCAATGAAGTAAACCAGGTGATGGCATCTCTGTAATGAGGAGGGGTGTGGTGTAATACATCAACACCCTATATAAGGTGTGCTTATTATTAGGCAAAGCCTTTCTTAGGCAAAATGAGTCAGAAGAGAGATGTGACGGCTCTGAACAGTCCACAATTGTGAGATGTCTTGCAGAGGAGGCCGCAGTCTGGAAATTGCCAAACTTTTGAAGCCGGATCACCGAACAATCAAGCGTTTCATGGCAAATAGCCAACAGGGGCGCAAGAAGCGTGAGGGCAAAAAGGGGCAAAATAACTGCCCATGAATTGAGGAAAATCAAGCGTGAAGCTGCCAAGATGCCATTTGCCACCAGTTTTGCCATATTTCATAGCTGCAACGTTACTGGAGTATCAAAAGCACAAGGTGTGCCATACTCAGGGACATGGCCAAGGTAAGGAAGCCTGAAAAACACCACCACCTCTGAACAAGAAACATAAGATACAACGTCAAGACTGGGCCAAGACATATCTGAAGATGATTTATCAAAGGTTTTATGGACTGATGAAATGAGAGTGACTCTTGATGGCCAGATGGATGGGTCAGAGGCTGGATCGTAAAGGGCAGAGAGCTCCACTTCGACTCAGACACCAGCAAGGTGGAGGTGGGGTACTGGTATGGGCTGGGATCATCAAAGATCAACTTGTGGGACCTTTTCGTGGTTGAGGATGGAGTGAAGCTCAACTCCAGGACCTACTGCCAGTTTCTGGAAGACACTTCTTCAAGCAGTGGTACAGGAAGAAGTCGGGATCATTCAAGAAAAACATGATTTTCATGCAGGACAATGCTCCATCACATGATCCAACTACTCCACAGCGGGCTGGCCAGTAAAGGTCTAAAAGAAGAAAACATAATGACATGGCCCCTTGTTCACCTGATCTGAACCCCATAGAGAACCTGTGGTCCCTCCTAAAATGTGAGATCTACAGGGAGGGAAAACAGTCACACCTCTGGGAACAGTGTCTGGGAGGGAAAAAAGTACACCTCTAGGGACAGTGTCTGGGAGGGAAAAAAGTACACCTCTGGGGACAGTGTCTGGGAGGGAAAACAGTACACCTCTGGGGACAGTGTCTGGAGGGAAAACAGTACACCTCTGGGACAGTGTCTGGAGGCTGTGGTGGCTGCTGCACCAATGTGGATCATAAACAGATCAAGCAGCTGACACAATCTATGGATGGAGGCTGCTGAGTGTCATCATAAAGAAAGGGGGCGATATTGGGCACATCTTTTTGCATGTCAGAAATGTTTATTTCTACATTTTGTGCAGTTATATTAGTTACCTGGTGAAAATAAACAAGTGAGATGGGAATATGTTTGGTTTTTATTAAGTTGCCTAATAATTCTGCACAGTAATAGTTACCTGCACACACTGATATCCTCCTAAGAGCAAATCTAAAACCCTCCAACTTCCAAAAATATTAAGCTTTGATATTTATGAGTCTTTTGGGTGATTGAGAACAAAGTTGTTCATCAATAACAAAAATAATCCTCTACAATACAACTTGCCTAATAATTCTGCACACAGTGTATTATGCATTGTTTTTATTAATTATTTTTATTAGAATTTGTTTTTATTAGTAGTATTCTTATTTATTTACTTTTATTTGTATTTTTATTATTAATTTATATTTTTATGTATGTTTTATTAATATATTTTTTGTATTATGTATTTTTATGATTATATATTCTGACCTATCCAACAGCTGTAAGAAAATAGAGCAAATTTAAGAATAAAATCTTCACTACCTCTGCTCAGTCTTCATCTTGTGAGACCCTGTGTTACGTTGCTGCATTATCAGACTTTCCGGATTATAGGACTGTTTGCTTTTATTTATAGGATTAATTTGATTAAATATTTATTTTTCTTAAATGCAGGCAACATAGCGTCACTTAAAGAACAAACGTTTGTAATGAAGGAAGCCTCGTGCTACAAAGTCAAAATTACCTTTAAGGTAGGTGATGGCATTGATCTTGCTCCCTGTATAATCATCATCATTTCTATTAAAATAAACAAATGGAGAAATTACAATCTACTATATAATCTCCTAATCGTGTCTGCCTGACGCCGAAATCGCGCGCCAGCGCTCATTGGCTACTGCTAGCAGCGGCAACCAATGAGCGCCGCGTATGCAAAAAGCCGCGCACATTCAAAATGAGAAGATTATACAGCAGACGTTACCTGGCGACAGCGACGCATAGCTACATGTACGGTCGCGGCGACACCCGGCACCAATACCTGCTGCCTCCCTGTCTCCCTCCTCACCCACCTACCTCCCTGCCTCCCTCCACGCCTCCCGCTGTTCTCATCCGTCTTCACCCTGTACAGCTGTCATGTGACAGGGCGGGCTGATGTGACGTCACTGCAGCCATCCTGCTTCCCCCCCCCCCCCCCGCAGCCATCCTGCCCCCCCCCCGCAGCCATCTTGCGCCCCCCCCGCAGCCATCTTGCGCCCCCCCCCCGCAGCCATCTGGCGCTCCCCCCCCCCCGCAGCCATCTTGCGCCGCTCCCCCCGCAGCCATCTTGCGCCGCTCCCCCCGCAGCCATCCTGCGCCCCCCCCCCCCGCAGCCATCTTGCGCCCCCCCCCCCGCAGCCATCTTGCGCCCCCCCCCCCCCGCAGCCATCTTGCGCCCCCCCCCCCCCGCAGCCATCTTGCGCCCCCCCCCCCGCAGCCATCTTGCGCCCCCCCCCGCAGCCATCTTGCACCCCCCCCCGCAGCCATCTTGCGCCCCCCCCCCCCCGCAGCCATCTTGCGCCCCCCCCCCCGCAGCCATCTTGCGCTGCTCCCCCCGCAGCCATCTTGCGCCCCCCCCCCCCGCAGCCATCTTGCGCCGCTCCCCCCGCAGCCATCTTGCGCCCCCCCCCCCGCAGCCATCTTGCGCCCCCCCCCCCGCAGCCATCTTGCGCCCCCCCCCCGCAGCCATCTTGCGCCCCTCCCCCCGCAGCCATCTTGCGCCGCTCCCCCCGCAGCCATCTTGCGCCGCTCCCCCCCGCAGCCATCTTGCGCCGCTCCCCCCCGCAGCCATCTTGCGCCGCTCCCCCCGCAGCCATCTTGCGCCGCTCCCCCCCGCAGCCATCTTGCGCTGCTCCCCCCCGCAGCCATCTTGCGCTGCTCCCCCCGCAGCCATCTTGCGCTGCTCCCCCCGCAGCCATCTTGCGCTGCTCCCCCCGCAGCCATCTTGCGCTGCTCCCCCCGCAGCCATCTTGCGCTGCTCCCCCCGCAGCCATCTTGCGCCCCCCCCCCCCCGCAGCCATCTTGCGCCCCCCCCCCCCCCCGCAGCCATCTTGCGCCCCCCCCCCCCCGCAGCCATCTTGCGCCCCCCCCCCCCGCAGCCATCTTGCGCCCCCCCCCCCGCAGCCATCTTGCGCCCCCCCCCCCCCGCAGCCATCTTGCGCCCCCCCCCCCCGCAGCCATCTTGCGCCCCCCCCCCGCAGCCATCTTGCGCCCCCCCCCCCCGCAGCCATCTTGCGCCCCCCCCCCGCAGCCATCTTGCGCCCCCCCCGCAGCCATCTTGCGCCCCCCCCGTAGCCATCTTGCGCCCCTCCCCCCGCAGCCATCTTGCGCCGCTCCCCCCGCAGCCATCTTGCGCCGCTCCCCCCGCAGCCATCTTGCGCCGCTCCCCCCGCAGCCATCTTGCGCTGCTCCCCCCGCAGCCATCTTGCGCTGCTCCCCCCGCAGCCATCTTGCGCTGCTCCCCCCGCAGCCATCTTGCGCGCCCCCCCCCCCCGTAGCCATCTTGCACGCCTCCCCCCCCCCCCCGTAGCCATCTTGCGCCCCCCCCCCCCCCGTAGCCATCTTGCGCCCCCCCCCCCCGTAGCCATCTTGCGCGCCCCCCCCCCCGTAGCCATCTTGCGCGCCCCCCCCCCCCCCCCCCGTAGCCATCTTGCGCCCCCCCCCCCCCCCCCGTAGCCATCCTGCGCCATCCTGCCCCCCTGCACTATAGTGCTGCTATACGTGTGCTGTGATGTACCGCCATACACTATAGCGCTGCTATACGTGTGCTGTAATGTACCGCCATATACTATAGCGCTGCTATACGTGTGCTGTAATGTACCGCCATATACTATAGCGCTGCTATACGTGTGCTGTAATGTTCCGCCATATACTATAGCGCTGAAATTATATATATAATATCTAGTTCACTCACGTTGACTGAACAAGTTCTGTCAGTCACAGTATGTCAACTTGTCAACTACATACATATTCTTGAATACCCGATGCATTAGAATCGGGCCACCATCTAGTCCCATAATAAGTGTCGTTCAACGTCCCTATGCCAACTCTCGCTGCGCGTGATCATTGGCTGCGATCTTGTCCAGTATACCTATCAAATCACTTCACTGGGCTTGTAGAAGGAAATCTGGATTGTGATTGTGGTTACTGTGAGTCTGATATTATACTACTAGATGGGAGCCCAATGCGATCACATCGGGTGGGCGGTGACATCACGATGGGGCGGGCTCTATGGCACTGGGGGCATCATTCGCCTCTCCCCTGCCCGCTGTTTGTTCCCCCTCGCTCTCTGTTTCCCCCAGTGCTGCCTTGTCTCTGCCCCCCAAGTGCTGCTGGGTGACCATGGTGCGGGCTGAGTGAATGCGGGGTGACCGTAGTGTGAGGTGAGTGAGTGCGGGATGACTGTAGTGCAGAGTGACCGTAGTGCGGGCTGAGTGAAGACATGGTGAATGAGTGCGGGCTAAGTGAGGGCAAACTAAGGGAGAGCAGGCTGTGGGGGGCTGAGTGAGTGAAGGCTGTGGGGCGGTGTGAGGGCTGAGAGGGTGTGAGTGCGAGCTATGGGGTTGGGTGTGAGTCAGCGGGGCCATTGCAGGGTGAGTGGGGGGTGAGCAGTGGGATGGAGAGGCTCCAGTCCATGCTTCTGTCTTCCCACCTCCCCCGCTCCATGCTCCGTTCCACTCCAGCTCACCCCAGCATTCTTCTTACAGAATTGATGTTGTCAAGTCAATAGCTGCGTGGGGCGGAGTTAGAGGGAGCGTCACAATGGGCTTGGCCGAAGCACTGCCCTGATATGGTGGGCATGTTCTCGGTCATGCCCATTATAACGCCCCCTCTGTTACCTCCGCCTCCCGCAGCTAATGAGGGAGGGAGGTGCGTGGATTAGAGCATGGTGCGGGCGGCGTGTGTGGCGGGTTTCTGTTGTCCGCCTGCGCCATATTGGCGTACCCATCACTTGGGTGTGCTAATATTGCGGGGACGGAAGTGACATAGGGAAAAAGTATTTTTTGGCTCATCCATTTCCGTCTGGATGTCCACCTATTTGTCAAGCTCTTTACTATAGTTATGGGTTCTGGGAATGCACTAATTTTCCATTTTTTCTTTTTTTTTTTTTTTTTAGGTGAACAAGGAAATAGTTTCTGGGTTGAAATATGTACAGCACACCTTCAGGAAAGGACTTAGACGTAAGTGAATGATGGAAAAGTAGTCCATAAGAGAGCATGATGCCAAAATACAAGAGTGAGGCTGGTGCAACGGATGGCGGCACTACAGATGAGGCTGGTTACTACAGACGGGGAGATTCTACTCAATCTGTAGTGACCACACCACCAGTAGGAGAGAAAAATTTGGAGGTCTGTTTGTAAAATTTTTATTTTTTATTTTTTTTTCCAACTAAACCTAAGTTTTTTTGACAGTTGATAAAGAAACGCACATGGTCGGCAGCTACGCGCCCCGCAGCGAGCCTTACGAATTCCTAACCCCCCTAGAAGAAGCCCCCAAAGGCATGATGGTCCGGGGGACGTACCACATAAAGTCCTGGTTCACAGACGACGATAAATCCGATCACTTGTCCTGGGAGTGGAATATCAATATAAAGAAGGAGTGGAAGGAATAGAGGAGCGCGGCCCACCCCTGCGGCGTCCGAACACAAGGGGCGGATGAGGCTTCATATTAAACATTGTACAAGACGTCTCATTATTTCTACATCTGTTTTCTAATAGTTACTTGTAGTTTCTAAGAGAAGAATATACAAACATGTAAAGACAGTATTTAATAAAATGATGGATCTTTAACAGGTTTTTTTTTTTTTTTTTTCTGGAAATTGTCCATTGGGTTCCTAGATAAAGAGGTGATCGACAAATACAATTTTTGAACTTAAAGGATTTGTGTGACTTTAATTGTTTGAAGCATGAGTCTGGTGTTTGATGTCCCGGCAATGCTCCTCTCCTCTTCGTCCGCTGGCCCGCCGACGCTCCTCTCCTCTTCGTCCGCTGGCCCGCCGACGCTCCTCTCCTCTTCGTCCGCTGGCCCGCCGACGCTCCTCTCCTCTTCGTCCGCTGGCCCGCCGACGCTCCTCTCGTCTTCGTCCGCTGGCCCGCCGACGCTCCTCTCGTCTTCGTCCGCTGGCCCGCCGACGCTCCTCTCGTCTTCGTCCGCTGGCCCGCCGACGCTCCTCTCGTCTTCGTCCGCTGGCCCGCCGACGCTCCTCTCGTCTTCGTCCGCTGGCCCGCCGACGCTCCTCTCGTCTTCGTCCGCTGGCCCGCCGACGCTCCTCTCGTCTTCGTCCGCTGGCCCGCCGACGCTCCTCTCGTCTTCGTCCGCTGGCCCGCCGACGCTCCTCTCGTCTTCGTCCGCTGGCCCGCCGACGCTCCTCTCGTCTTCGTCCGCTGGCCCGCCGACGCTCCTCTCGTCTTCGTCCGCTGGCCCGCCGACGCTCCTCTCGTCTTCGTCCGCTGGCCCGCCGACGCTCCTCTCGTCTTCGTCCGCTGGCCCGCCGACGCTCCTCTCGTCTTCGTCCGCTGGCCCGCCGACGCTCCTCTCGTCTTCGTCCGCTGGCCCGCCGACGCTCCTCTCGTCTTCGTCCGCTGGCCCGCCGACGCTCCTCTCGTCTTCGTCCGCTGGCCCGCCGACGCTCCTCTCCTATTTAGTGCTGTACACTACTCATTGATTTTCTTTTACTCTCAGGTTTACACCATTTCTCGATGTCCCTAATAGGTGTCCTAACAAGAACGGGAACCTCATCTTATTTCATCATATAGACTTAATTTCAGGTTTCCTAAGAATGTCTTGTTTTTTGGTTGGATCTCCAGGCTACTTAAGACCACTCATTTCTATAATGTTCTCCATCCATGTTGTTGCCGGTTATTCTTCGTCCATTGATCTTCTTGACATAATCTATTTCCCCAAGAGCCAAATATTACACTTGCATGGTCCTTATATGTTCAAAATAGGATGAAACTTCCTTTGGGTTGTTGTAACTGTTTTGTCCTGACCAAAAGTCCGAATATGGTCAACAGATACTATAAGGTTGGCAAATTGTCTATAACGCATAAGACTTGAGGTTGACCATAGTATGTAGACAAGTAGTGGCTCATTAGTGTTGATGAAGGCTGGAGATTGGAGATAGCCTCACCAATCCTAATGAGCCACTACTTGTCTACATACTATGGTCAACCTCAAGTCTTATGCGTTATAGACCATTTGCCAACCTTTTAGTATCCATTGACCAGGACCATGGGTATAGGAGCCATTTGAGATTCCCACAATGGAGCATTAGTCTATCGGAATAAATATCCATGGTCTCCAGCCATTGGAGAACCAGGACTAGGACCTCCACTGATGGATGGAGAGGTTGGCCAAGCATTGAACGTAAGTAGACGAATCCTCTTCTGTTATAGGAAACAAGATTTATATTCTTCAGCCCGGGGACAGGGTTTAGTTGTTACTCCCCCGGGCTGGTCACAGTTCAGGGCCAATGGTCACAAACTCTAAACTTCGTCATCGGTGAAAAAAGACCTTGGGTTTTCTTTTCGGGAAGCGACCACCATCCGTGTCACATTGTGACTGAGAAGAAGAAATGTATGGAAATGCCAAGAGATTCCTAGAGATCTGTGGCAATGAGTCGGTTGACTTCCAACAAGTGCCCAGAGCCTATAATGATGCGGCGCACAGGCTCTGCTATATCCACAGCTTCCAGCCTGAAATATTTAATAGTTCAGAGTGTTATAAATGATGAGGAAGATAAAAGGCAATAATGGGGTTTAACAGCGGAATATTGATCTGATGTAAGAGGCCACAGACAAAGAGTAATGACTTCTGCTGGAGCAGGATGCAAAAATAATGAGAAGAGGGAACGACCAAATCACATCCTGCCAATTCATCATTGTGTTATGTAATGAGATCCGATAAGAAGCGAGCAAGAGGACGTGATGGTGTGATCGCCGTGCTGCTGTGTTCCTGTACATAGGAGCAGTATTATAGAGTTATATTCTTGTACATAGAGCGTATTATAGTGTTATATTCTTGTAATAGGCAGTATATATAGTTTAGTCTTGTACATGGGAGCAGTATTATAGTAGTTATATTCTTGTACATAGGGGCAGTATTATAGTAGTTATATTCTTGTCACATAGGAGCAGTATTATAGTAGTTATATTCTTGTACATAGGAGCAGTATTATAGTAGTTATATTCTTGTAATAGGAGCAGTATTATAGTAGTTATATTCTTGCACATAGGAGCAGTATTATAGTAGTTATATTCTTGTATATAGGGGCAGTATTATAGTAGTTATATTCTTGTATATGAGCAGTATATGGTTATATCTTGTACATAGGAGCAGTATTATAGTAGTTATATTCTTGTATATAGGGGCAGTATTATAGTAGTTATATTCTTGTATATAGGAGCAGTATTATAGTAGTTATATTCTTGTATATAGGGGCAGTATTATGGTAGTTATATTTTGTACATAGGAGCAGTATTATAGTAGTTATATTCTTGTACATAGGGCAGTTTTATATAGTATATTCTTGTACATAGGGCAGTATTATAGTAGTTATATTCTTGTATATAGGAGTAGTATTATAGTAGTTATATTCTTGTATATAGGGCAGTATTATAGTAGTTATATTCTTGTACATAGGGGCAGTATTATAGTAGTTATATTCTTGTACATAGGGGCAGTATTATAGTAGTTATATTCTTGTACATAGGGGCAGTATTATAGTAGTTATATTCTTGTATATAGGGGCAGTATTATAGTAGTTATATTCTTGTATATAGGAGCTGTATTATAGTAGTTATATTCTTGTACATAGGGGGCAGTATTGTAGTAGTTATATTCTTGTATATGGGCGGCAGTATTATAGTAGTTATATTCTTGTACATAAGGGGGCAGTATTATAGTAAAAAAAAACAAGAAGCCAGCGCTGCCTGTGGGGTAGCATGCAATACAAAAAGTGCATATGGCATATTAATAATTAACTACTTTTAAAACTGAGACATCTTGGCAAACAATTTATCAATTCTTTGAGCAACCCTGCCACTTCATGGCATTCTCAGATGGCACAGGCCTACTCTACATTTTTTTATAATACACTGTGCCATTTTGGCCTCCTAAATGCATTAAAAGCAAGACCACATTAAATGCAACATGTACCTGAAGCATCTCTGTACCACTCCCACGGCGCCAGAAAGGCAAGTGCAGATAAAGGCCAACCAGGTCCAGACATGACCCCCACTTTCTACCATTTGCGCTCTGCTTAATTGTTGCACATGTGTGTGGGCCTGTTCTACTCTCATCCATGGTTGCTGGTATGGCAGTGTGGGGGTCAGATCTGATAATGTCCAGATGTCATGTCCGGACCTGGTTGGCCTTTATCTGCACTCGCCCTACTAGCGCTGTGTGAGTGGTTCAGAAATGCTTCAGGTACATGCGCATTCAATGTGGTCTTGCTTTTAATGCATTTAGGAGGCTGTAATGGCACAGCTATATAAAAAACGTAGAGTAGGACTGTCCCAATTGAGAATGCCGTGAAGTGGTGGGGTGGCTCAAATAATTGAAAAATTGTTTGCCAAATGTCTCAGTTTTAAAGTGCAGCTAGAAATTAATATGTGCATATGCACTTGTTGTACTTGTGCGCTAACCATAGGCAGCGCTGGCTTCTTTGCTTTTTTTAGTCAGTATTATAGTAGTTCTATTCTTGTACATAGGGGGCAGTGTTACATCTTTTTCGTGTGCCCCTGAAGTCTTTTCTCCCTCCTGGTGCATGATGAGAGGGATATACATTTTTCAAATAACAGGATTATAAGCCATATCAGCCTTCATATTCTGAAAGATCCTGTGGAGTGAAAAACACAAAGGCCCCAAACTATAATAAACTTTTTAGAGGAGCTGATGAGTCTGTGCAGCGTCCCGTCTCCTCCGGCACAATCGCTGTGTATTTATCCCTGGCTCCTCAGGGCGTAGCGGAGGATCCATCTGCAGAACATTAACTTCTGTCTATTTGCCAAATTGCAAAACGACATTAAAGGAAAGTTAGTGCGTCTCTGGAGAGATCTGAGATGGGGAATAAACTAATTAAGCTTTAAAGATCCCTTATACACAGAGTCTGCAGGACGGGTGCTGGGCTCTGTGCAGTACAAACCTATATTGATCATTTCAATGTTATTTAAAGGGGTCCTCCATTATTGTGTCAAGAATGTAAACAGAGGGGTGAATAGGGTTGGAGGTGAAATCGGCACACAGCTACTTACTGCCTGTGCTTTCTGTAAAACTATTAGAACATTTACCTGTAACCACCAGTAGGGGGAGTTCACTGCAACCTCTGTTGGAATCAATCATGGCTATTAAAGGGGTTGTCCCCTTTCTAAACTGAAGCAGCTGCTGGATTGCGTGATGTACATAGGGGGAAGTATTATTATATGATCCTGGGAAAGATCGTGCTGACACCAATAGAATGGCACCAGCATCGGACGTGAGTATGTGCTATTATTTTGGAAAGGGGGACATACGGATTGGGAAGTGGTTGACCGAATAGTGGCTAACACCTTTAAATCTGTATGTAGTGAACTACCCCTAGTGGTGACGGTATAAATCTGTATGTAGTGAGCTCCCACTCGTGGTGACTGTATAAATCTGTATGTAGTGAGCCCCTCTAGTGGTGGCTGTATATATCTGTGTGTAGTGAGCACCCCCTAGTGGTGGTTGTATAAATCTGTATGCAGTGAGCACCCCCTAGTGGTGGTTGTATAAATCTGTATGCAGTGAGCACCCCTAGTGGTGGCTGTATAAATCTGTACGCAGTAATCTCCCTTTAGTGGTGGCTGTATAAATCTGTATGTAGTGAGCTGCCCTAGTGGTGGCTGTATAAATCTGTATGTAGTGAGCTGCCCCTAGTGGTGGCTGTATAAATCTGTATGTAGTGAGCTCCCTCTAGTGGTGGCTGTATACATCTGTAGTGAACTCCCCTAGTGGTGGCTGTATAAATCTGTATGTAGTGAGCTCCCCTACTGATGGTTGTATAAATCTGTATGTAGTGAGCTCCCTCTAATGGTGTCTGTATAAATCTATGTAGTGAGATCCCCCTAGTGGTGGATGTATAAATCTTTAGTCATTGAGCACTCCCTAGTGGTGGCTACAGATATATAATGATAAATAGTATAACATATGGACCTTCAATACAAATACGGTACATTTAGTGCACATCTATGATTTCATTATACATTCATATCTATGCAGGTTCTGGCAAAGTCAACTATAGATATAAATATTGTATAATAGACACAATTTAAGGGTATATGCAGTGGATTAAACATTCATTTGTTTGTGTTTCAAAATTTGGCTTATTTTCCAAACTTTAAAATAATGAAAATAGAGAAATGATACAAAAAGTAGGCTAAATTAAAATAACAATGCTAAAAAAATGTAAAAATTTACCAATGTCCTGCAATGGAAATAATGAACACCAGAGGGCGCTGCAATCTGAGAATTGGTCTTGTATATTATTATTTATTTATATAGCGCCATTAGATTCCATGGCGTTTTACTATACTTAATATATAATTTTTAATTATGTGTATATATTTTTTAAATGGATTTAATCAGTATGTGTAAACATTGAAAGGAACGATTACACCTCAAAATCTATTTTTAAAAATTATATTATTAATATGGGAAAAAAAAGTTTGACAAACTTCTCACTTCTTTGAATTAACTATTCTAATACTTTGTGTTGTCCGTCATCCACTTCCGCCATAGTTGTGTTCTCCTATCACTCGATAGGCCAGAACACGTTTCAGGCACCATATTTGAACACCCAAGTGATGGGTGTTCAAATATGGAGCCGGTTGGTGGTGCGAGACCACCAGCGGTATCAGTGATGGCCGTCACCGACACTATCCAAAAACGCCCTCCACTTTCCCGTTGCCGCAGCCCAATGCCAGTGCCTGCTTGAGACTGTGGCCCTGGTGGTCCATGAAAAAAGGGGGTGAAATAAAATAAAGAAAGTTTTTGTTCGTGACGCCACCTGCAGTACCTGGTGAGATATCACTAGCGCTGCTACAGTCCTCCGGTGGTCGATGGTATTGCAGCAGTGGTGGTATACTTCTCCGCAGGCAGGACTGGACTTCCGGGGCAGCGTGTCTGTGAAAGGAATCAGTTCATGGAAGGAAAGATGCAGCAGAGTCGAGAAGTCACTTCACCGGGTACTTTACTGAAAAACCTTTTGTAATCATTACAGTCCTTCAGTGCAGAAAGATGTTACTAGACAAATGGCTACAGGTGCTGCAAGTGGATTTTATGGTTGGTAGATGGATCCCTCCTGTGTGCCTTTCTTGTTCCTTTCTTCCCTTGTCTCCCAGTGGCGGTGAAGTCTGATCTCCTGAAGATTGGATCTGACCTGCTGCTGCTCTTCTTTACCTCCCTTGCTCCCGTCGGGCAAACCTTCTTATGATTACCACAGCCGGCTACCGTGAGTCTGATTCCCCTCTAGTAGATGCTTTAGGAGTCAGGGCTGTATCTGAAGATACCCCAGGTGAAGGGATTTTCTGCAGGCCATGAAGGTTTCTGCAGGTGCGAGCTCCGGTACCAGTTTCTACTCTGTGTGAACTCCCTCCAGCTTACAGGGATGAACTCTTTCAATTCTCTCTCTGGGATCTATTCTTTCGTGCCTCAGGTTCCCATCCTGAACTTCTCTAACCCTCCAACCCTTGGAGACTTAGACGGGCCCTCAGGCCTCCAGCCAAAGGGACCATGATCCAAAGACCTCCTTTCTCCCCCTAGGGGGTGACTAAATAACCTCCCGGGGTCCCTCCCACCAGATGACTAGTGTGGGGCTTGGGTATAGGGTCCCACCTACTGTCCATAACTCCACTTGCAGTGGGGTGACTACACCGCTTTTATGGGTGTAGTACCCCTTTTGTGGCACCTACAGAGTGGGGCGCCACACCCCACTCTGCCCCATTCTCCCCCTGCTCCTCACCGTTCTGGCCACTTTCCCGCAGAAAACGACCACCACGAGGGTGCAAATTCAACATAGGGGATGTAGAGTGACATTCCAGGGGGGCACGCAAGCAACCACGAGGGGCAGAGAGATAGCATGGGGGGTTAGGTAGCGCATACAGGGCGGTGCCACAGAGTGCGGAAAGGGGGGAAGAGATGGCTAATGCTCCCAGGTCTGCCCCCCATCATGTCACCACCCACACGTTGCAATAGTATCTGGCACCCATCTAGTAATTAATAAAGATGATAATTAATGCATACAGTAATAACTTAAATTATAATGAAAAAGCAAAAAAAAAAAAATATATATATATATATTTTTCTTTTAAGGAATAATTCTGCCAGGTTTCTCTCTCTGGACATTAGTCCCCATCGCCCTTCAGGATTTGGCAGCTGGGGCTTGATAGGACGGGGTAAATATTTGCACAGTGTCCTCCGTGTGTTGCATACACCAGTAGCATTGCTCCACGCTGCCGTCCCCGTCCTCGTCACCACCACCGAGGCTTTATCTGCTCCCACCGCACTCATGGTCCTTCTTTCAGGACACACTGCTCCACCATGAGGTGGTCCCACCTGCTCCTCGGCCTCCTCTTGGGCCTCTACGTCCAAGCTGAAGACGCCGCCTCCGCCGAGTCCTCCAGCGAGGACAAGACGGAGGAGCTCCTTGAGGAGGAGAACGTGCTGGTCCTCCATGAGAAGAACTTCGACATTGCCCTCAAGACCTACAAGTACCTGCTGGTGGAGTTCTGTAAGTATTGCCAGGACCACTTTAATTTTTGAGATTGGCACAAAAATACCCGCTAGAGGGCTCAGGAGTTTGATATGGCAAACTGTGCACCTTCTGTATTGTTATACTGCTCACCTGGAGTCCTTAAAGGGGTTGGCTCTGATGGGGCAATCCCTTTAAGGGGAACTCTGCTTAGTTCCATAATTTAGCTATGAAGGATGCAAGTTAGTTGTCTTGACCGGGGGACCCAAAAAATACTCTACCCATATTGAAAAAGGGCACATGGTGGGTGGGGGAGGGGCATGGTACAAATTTTGCATTGGGGTCCAGGAACTTTGTTCCTGAAAATTGACCAGTGCTGAAAGGATTGACCTTCATGGCACAGTATGGCAGTATTATACTCAATGGTGTAACTTGAAGTTTATGGGCCCCGATGCAAAAGCTGCAACGGGCCCCCAGGTATTGCGAATCTTTAATAGCATTAGTCTTTTTCTATAGGCCAAAGGGATACCTGGGGCCCCCTAGGGGCCCGGGTGTAATTGCAACCGCTATAACTGTTGTAGCTATGCCTCTGATTATACCATATGTTATATAGAGCCATATAGTACCACCCATAGGGAAAACGCAATCCAATCACAAAGGAAATAGTGTGAAAGATCATCAGTACACTTCCAGTTAAGTGAAAGGTTGACCATAAAGGGGTGAGAAAAAAAAAGAATAACCCTGACTGTACATTTTATATGATCGAGGTGAGACCCCATATTTAGGACCCCCGTGTGACAGACCCAGGCTCATAATCAGACTCTGTTTAGAGGACACATCCCTTTAAATCTCAGAGCTCAGGGCTTTGTTACAATGTATCAGTGCAGTAAAATCTTTGTGGTCCTAAGGACATAAGTTCCTTTTTGGACTTGTTTCTATTCATTGACAGCCAACAGAGTTGCTGAAAATTGCTTCACGTAGTAGACTAGGTCTCCTGGGAAGGTGACAGGTGCGATTCCTCTATCCTCGGCCTTCAGCGTCCAGCTGCACGATTCCCAAAACGGCAAACAGTAAATCCACCTCCTAATAAAATTCCCCTCCAGCGCCACCACTGGTGAAGAAGAGGTACTACACATTCACATTGAGGTCAATGGTCCGCCAGTGTAATAATGTATGGACAGATAGGCCCTCCATAGACCCTCTGTGACCTCTCTACTAAATCAGGGGGCTCATCTGAGAAACGGAGGAGGGTGTGTCACACCGAACAATGAATATCCAATAGCTGTATTTTCTATTTTTCGAGACGCCCCGTGGTGCGGCCACTGCCAGGAACTGGCCCCTAAAATATAGTAAAGCCGCAGAAATCCTGAAGGAAAAGACATCGGAGGCTCGTCTGGCCAAAGTGGACGCCACCGAAGAAAAAGATCTCAGCAGTGAGATTGGAGTCAGCGGATATCCGACAATAAAGTTCTTCCAAAATGGAAACAGAACGGGTCATATCGATTATGGAGGTAACGAGAAAGATAGATATGAATAGATGATAAAGGAAAATCTGAAGGAAAAGAAAGGAGGTCATAGGATGACGCACAAGGATAGATAGATGGATACATACGGATAAGTTTATTACCAAGGATAGATAGATGGATAAAAGAAAGATAGTATAGAGATAGATGGATACATAGGATAGATTGATGGATAATAAGATAGATAGCTAGATGTAGGGATGGGGTACAGAGGGATAGATAGGTAGATCGTTATGATAGATAATAGATTAGAAAAATAGATATATTAGATAGGGGATGTATGGATAGATAGAGGTTAATAGACAAATAGGGATGGATAGATAAGATCTTATATTTTCTTTAATAGATAAATAACATTGTCTTCCCTTCTAGGCAGGAGAGACACTGAGGGCCTGGTGCGGTGGATGCTGAGGAGGATCGGAGCCAGCGTCCGAGGTGGTGGAGACTGTATCCGCCGCTGAGGAGTTTATCAAAGCTCATGAGAATGCAGTGATTGGTTTCTTCAAGGTAACTCTATGTCCCATGCCCTCGGAGGTCGCCTGTACCCATTGTCAGGTTCAGGAGCTCCAGGTATACTCTTCTGTTTTTACTCTTCTTTGAAGGCCCAGAGATCTTCAAGGAGAAAGTAAAGGAGACTTGGCAGACCTGTCTAGGAGTCTTGTATCTGCTGTCTGATCCCTGTAAATTACTTATCAAATTTGTCATAAGGTTCTTTTTTTGTTTTACTTCTCAAGGATCCTGAAGACCGGATCTAAACCTGTACAACGAGGTGGCGTCTAACACTGAAGACTTCACCTTCGCCGTTGCCCACAGACAAGACATATTGAGAAGTTCGGAGTTACTGTGGACAGCGTCATCTTATTCAAGAGTGTATGAGTTTTCCTAGGGTGGAGTATGTCCCATGTCAAGGGCCCACTGCAGGTTTTTGTGGGTCCTGGCCGAAACAGTGTCAGTGGGTCCCTTTAACACATACACATACATTCATGAATAGAATATAGAAGCTGTGGGCTGAGTATATATAATTTGGTGGCTGTATATATAATGTTGAGGCTGTGCAGGACTGTATATACTATCTAGAGGCTGCTACTGGACTATATATGTATCACGATAGCCCAGCACAGCCTCCAAATAAAATTTATAGCCCAGTACAGCCTTCACATAAAATATAGTTATAAATATATATATATAGCCCAGCACATCCATTCTCCAAATAATATATACAGCCCAGCACAGCCTCCAAATAACATACATAGCCCAGCACAGCCTCCAAATAATATATATATAGCCCAGCACAGCCTCCAAATAATATATATATAGCCCAGCACAGCCTCCAAATGACATATACAGCCCAGCACATCATCTAAATAATATATATACAGCCAAGAACATCCTCCAAATAGTATATAGCCCAGCACTGCCTCCAGATAATATATATATATGTCCCATCACCCAGGCCCACTGGGGTCTCTTAGCTTTGGGGTCTTTGAAGTAGTGATGAGACCATTGGTCATAGTTGAATCACTGGCATCCTCCACCAACTTCATAGACTTAGGTCAATATGGAATTGGTACAATATATAATCATATCACAATTTCTTTTTTTTTTCTGTCTAGCCTGAAGAGAAATCCGAATATCAGGGAGATGAAGAGCTGGGCTTCGACAAAGACGAGCTGGTCAGGTTCCTCATGGTCAACAGTATGGATCTAGTGGTCGAATACGATGATCAGGTATGTAAAGAACTTATCTACAATACTTAATTTCATCTGCGGGGGAGCTGCTAGAAATGTGTGCAGGTTCTTTAAGGCTGGCTTCACACTTGCAGATGCATCTGCAGCGTTTTGCAGATGCATCTGCAAGTATCAGCATGCAGACCGCGGCCGTGGTGTGAATGCTCTCATTCATTCCTATATGTGAGCCGTAAGCAGGCGTATGCCTGCTTACAGATCACACTCTCCCGCCCGCACTATGGACGCGAGATGTTGCGTCCAAGGTGCGGGGCGGGAGTGTGTGATCTGTCAGCAGGCATACGCCTGCTTACGGCTCACATATAGGAATGAATGAGAGCATTCAGACCGCGGTGCGCCCTATTATAAACATAGGGGCCGCGGTCTGCATGCTGATACTTGCAGATGCATCTGCAAAACGCTGCAGATGCATCTGCAAGTGTGAAGGCAGCCTTTATAGAGCATAGATCACTTACCTGCAATACTTCATTTCACCTGCGGGGGAGCTCCTAGAAATTTGTGCAGGTTCCTTTATAGATAACTTATCTGCAATACTTCATTTCACCTGTGGGGAGCTGCAGGAAAATTGAGCAGGTTCTTTTATATTAATGTCACTTATACAGACATGTTAAAAATTAATATTTTAAAAACTTTTTTTTTAACCGAATAGACATCACAAAAAATCTTTGCGGCTAAGATTTCCAACCACTTGCTGCTCTTTATTAATAAGACCATCGCAGATCAACTTCAACTTTTGGAAAATTTCCGCCAGGCAGCACCTGATTTTAAGGGGAAGGTATGTCTTGCTGATGGACACATTTAAAGGGACATCTCCTTTAAAAGTTAACCCTGCTTTAAATGTTAGATAATTAGTATAATATAATGTTTTGCATAGTTACAATGTTTTAATATTTTGAATAAGATGCTTTTCAATCTCTTTTAACCTATATTACCTTATTTCCTCTTAGGTTTAGTTTCCCCATAATTATAAAAAATCTCAAAAAACTATTTGAACAAAAGTTAACCCTGCTTCCTACACAATAACTCGGGGCTCATTCATAACACCCTGACCCCCAAACGTACATGTCTGGATACAGTTGATGACAAAAGATTCACCAATCACAACAGACAGCATCCCCTCCTGTCAAAACGACCTCTGAACATGCTCATTAGACGCTTCAATACAAAAGGGTCAGAGTCAGTTCTGTGCTGCTAATGCGCATGTGCATTTCCTGAAAGAACAGAAAGAGTTTAAAATTGTCCCCAGTCACCGATGCAAGATAGGATATGAAAATATATATATATATTTGCACATTAATCTTACAAACCTTATTTAAACAGTAGACTATTTTCTGATGACATTCCCTTTAAGGTCCTTTATATAGTTTTTCTATGCTCCTAGACAAGAGAACTGCAACAATTTATTGGGGTCCGGCTAGTTTCCTTAGAAATGTGGAATATTGCTATGTGCCTTTTATCTTCAGGATCAATCAATGGGACAACCAGGGATCAAAACGTAATGGCCTCTGCACACGCTCATTAGATGCTACAGAAAATTGGGTGAAAGTCAGTTCATTGCTGCTAATGTGCATGTGCATTTCCAGAAAGAACAGGAAGTCTAAAATTGCCCCCAGTGGCCGGTGTGAATTGCAAGATTGTGATATGAAAAAATTACCAAAAAATTAAAAAAAAAATATATATATATATATATTATATAGATATTAATCCTACAAACCTTATTTGAACAGTAGGCCATTTTCTGATGGCACATCTCCTTTAAGGTCCCTTTAACGTTTTTTCTCTGCTCCTAGACAGGGGAGCTGCAACAATTTGGTCTGGCTATAGTTCCCTTAGAAATGTTCAATATTGCTATGTGCCTTTAATTCCAAGGATCAATGGGACCCTTATGTGTCAGGGTGGTATAGTGGATAGGGAATCAGGAGGCAAAATGGTAAGGTGGGCAAAGGTGAACTGGGAAACTAATCTGACCCTTAGATTGGGGGCCCCTGCCTCACCCTGATCGTGCAGTTACCTGTGCAGGTGAGTATGTCCAGGCCGCCACCCTTGCCCTTTGCTCCTGATCAGCCCTAAACTAAGAACCCTCACCTTCACCCACAGACTGGGAAAAATCAACAAATCATATGGAAGGGAACAGTAGTAGCAGCAGCACGTCTTCCCTGCAAGGGGTCTTAGTAGAGAGTGAACTCTATCTGTGACACCCGGTGGAGGGAAGTGGAACTACTTCAAGGCTGAGAGAGTGAAGATCTGAATGCTAAGACACACCCCTCCACCTGAATGCTATGACACACCCCTCTATCTTACCTCCACCTACAGAGAAGCACACAGCATAGACAACAGCATTAACTAAAGGGGGAAAAAAAACCTCAGATTTAAATCACAGCAGCAACACTCATGGATTGCAAAGCAGTCAACACATGACATCATGGGTCAAAAAGTAATATTGTAGTCTAGTGATTTTGTATCACGTTATAACTTGGGAACGGCTTTTTAAGTGCTGGGACCTTTAACGCTTAACTTTTTCACTTGTTTTTCCATCTCCTTTAGATTTTATTTGTGGTGATTGATTCTGCCGGGCCCCACTCCGGGGTCTTGGAGTATTTTGGACTCACCAACGCCGATATTCCCACCATCCGCCTAATCAACATTGAGCTGGTGAAGAAATTCGCCTTCAACGCTGACAAAATAACGGCCGAGACGGTCAAAGCATTTTGCCAGGGAGTCCTGGACGGTACAATAAAGGTGCGGAAAAATCACTGCTAAAAAAATCATCACAATTTATATTGTTAGCTCATATTTATCAGTTAATGCTAGATGTTTCCCTATGTCAATTCAGCAAAATCTATTAAGTGAAGAACTTCCTGAAGACTGGGACAAAAAGCCTGTGAAGGTCCTGGTGGGCAAGAATTTCGAAGAAGTTGCGTACGACGAGACCAAAAATGTATTTGTGGAATTCTGTAAGTACAACAATAATATGAAGAATGTTTCAGGTGATAAGCAGAATAGTGAGTGCAGCTCTGCAGTATAATACAGGAGGTAACTCAGGATCAGTAATGTAATGTATGTACACAGAGACTGCACCAGCAGAATAGTGAGTGCAGCTCTGCAGTATAATACAGGAGGTAACTCAGGATCAGTAATGTAATGTATGTACACAGTGACTGCACCAGCAGAATAGTGAGTGCAGCTCTGCAGTATAATACAGGAGGTAACTCAGGATCAGTAATGTATGTACACAGTGACTGCACCAGCAGAATAGTGAGTGCAGCTCTGGAGTATAATACAGGAGGTAACTCAGGATCAGTAATGTAATGTATGTACACAGTGACTGCACCAGCAGAATAGTGAGTGCAGCTCTGGAGTATAATACAGGAGGTAACTCAGGATCAGTAATGTAATGTATGTACACAGTAACTGCACCAGCAGAATAGTGAGTGCAGCTCTGGAGTATAATACAGGAGGTAACTCAGGATCAGTAATGTAGTGTATGTACACAGTGACTGCACCAGCAGAATAGTGAGTGCAGCTCTGGAGTATAATACAGGAGGTAACTCAGGATCAGTAATGTAATGTATGTACACAGTGACTGCACCAGCAGAATAGTGAGTGCAGCTCTGTAGTATAATACAGGAGGTAACTCAGGATCAGTAATGTATGTACACAGTGACTGCACCAGCAGAATAGTGAGTGCAGCTATGTGGTATAACAGACCACATCTCGGGTTTAGTATGCACTAATTCTATGTAATGATGTTCAAATTGGCAGCTTGGTTTTATTTTTTAAAGCATCTCTTTATGAGAGAGCTTTTTTTTTTTTTAAAGAATGTAAATGAAGCCAACACAGGCTATAGCTACTTATTGATGGCAAATCTGGAAAGTGGTGATAACTGATAACTTGCAGCTCTTCTGTTGTAGACGCTCCTTGGTGTACTCACTGTAAGGAGCTAGAACCCATCTGGGAGGAGCTGGGAGAAAAATACAAGGACCATGAAAATGTCATCATCGCTAAGATAGATGGCACCGCAAATGAAATCGATGGGCTGAGAGTGAGAGGCTACCCCAACCTGAGGTTCTTTCCCGCAGGACCAGAACGAAAGGTTAGAGGATTGTTTCGGGCACCAGTGATCACATTGGGGTTATAATGCTGCAGATTAGTTATAATATCTAATAGATGGAAGCCCAATGCGAAAGCGAGGATATTAATGTCACAATGAGGGTGGGCCCTGTGGCGCTTGGGTGGTAGCTGTATCTCCCCTCATGCTGTCTTCACCACTCTGTGCTCTCTCCTTTTACCAGTCTTCCCCCTGTACTCGGTCTCTCTTCGTGTACTGTCTTCTCCCTCGTGCCCTCTCTCTTTTGACCTGTTTTCTCCCTGTCCACTCTTCTCAGTGCTGTCTCTCTCCCCCCTTTGCTCTCTCCTTTGAGCTCTCCTCACTGTGTGCTGTCTTTTCCCTCGTGTGCTCTCTCCTTTGACCTGTCTCCCCCCTGTAGGTCTCTCTCCTCGTGTGCTGTCTCCTTTGAGCTGTCTCTCCCCCTTTGCTCTCTGCTTTGAGCTCTCCTTCCTCTGAACAGTGTTCCCCCTGTGCACTCCCTCCCCACTTAGGCAGTGTACAGGGGGGAAAGTGCATATCTCCCCTGTGCCCTCTCCTTTCCGCTTTCTCCTCAGCACTGTGTGCTCTCTCCCCCGTACTGACTTCCTTCCTCTGTGCGCTCTCCTTTGAATTGTTTTCCCCCTAATGTGCTCTTTCCCCCTGCGCAGTCTTCTCTCCTCGTGTGCTCTTACCTTTGAGCCCAGGTGTCCAAAGATGGTGGTGTTATAAGTGCGTATGCGCACCACGGTCATACCGCCGCCATCTTTGTATACCTCGGTGTCCAAATTTGGCAGCCACAGAGGTGAACCTATGCTGAATGTTGTAACTTTATTGATATAGAACACAATAAGCATCCAAATGAAAGGGCTATATTTAGTAGAATTCATTCTGTGCACTTAAAATACTAAATTGATATACCTGAATATATCTTGGTAGCTAGTTCAGTTTAGTACTTTATTTGGATGCATGTTCTGTTATAGATCTATAAAGTTACAATATTTAGAACAGGTTCACTCCTGTGTACTCAAAGAACTAGACTGATATTTCCTTATCTATATATAGACAGATATTTCAGTTAAGTACTTTGAATGCACAGGAGTGAACCTATGTAACAACAAGTATCCAAATAAAGGGACATTACCACAACATCACTCCTGTGCTCTCAAAATACTAAACTGAAATACCTGAATATATCTAGATAGATATTTCAGTTTAGTATTTTAAGTGCACAAGAGTGAACCCGTGCTATACATAGTCCATATATATAGAGGTTTGTGTTTTATATGTATAAAGTTACAATATTTAGCACAGGTTCACCTCTGTACACTTAAACTACAAGACTGTATGACGTTAGATGCTTCAGTTTAGTACTGTGAGTGCAGAGGTGAACCTGTGCTACAATTATAAAGTTACATATTTAACACAACAAATATCCAAAGGAAGGGGTTACATTTAGCCCGGGTTCACTCCTTTGCACTCAAAATACTAAACTGAAATACATGAATATAGATAGATATTTGTTTAGTATTTTGAGTACACAGGAGTGAACTTGTGGTAAATGTAGTCCCTTTATTTGGATACTTGCGTTATACATCTATAAAGTCATAATAACTATCATAGTTCACCTCTGTGCATTCAAAGTACTAAGCTGAAACATCTATCTACAAACTGGTAACAATCTAGTACTTTGAGTGCACAATATATGGCATAGGTTCACCTCTGCACTTAAACTACTAATCTGATATACCTAAAATAAGTTCATCATGCATTTTACATATATGTATCTATATTATATATATACCAAAACATGGGGTGTAATTATATATTCGGACTATTACTTAGATTCAAGATCATCTGCCCCAACAGTTTTACACTGTTGGGTAATTCAATTCGACATGTACCTCATCTAGGTATATATGCCATCCTAACATTCTCTCATGGTATATATGGTCTTCATCCAGGTATATAATAATGCAAAGGAAACAAGATCATATTATTTACAAACAACACGTTTTAACTCGGGAAGAGTTCAGAAATCAATATTTGGTGGAATAACCATGATTTGTAATCACAGCTTTCTTGCGTCTTGGCCGCTTTCCACCAGTTTTCCCACACGCTTTTGGGTGACCTTATGCCAATCCTGGCTCAACTGTTTTAGCAATTCTTCATTGTTTGATGTCTTGTGACTGTCTCAAGTCATGTAAAGCTAGAAAAAAAGCCGTTCATCAATGAGAAGCAAAGGAGAGGCAGGCTGAAGTTTGCCAAAGACCATAAGGATTGGACTGGAGTAAGGTCATCTTCTCTGATGAGTAATTTTTAGCTATGCCCAACACCTGGTCGTCTAATGGTTAGAGGGAGACCTGGAGAGGAGTACAAGCCACAGTGTCTAGCACCCACTGTGAAATTTGGTGGAGGATCGGTGATGATCTGGGGATGCTTCAGCAAGGCTGGAATTGGGCAGGTTAATCTTTGTGAAGGAGTATGAATCAAGCCGCCATACAAGGTTATCCTTGATAAACACTTGCTTCCTCCTGCTTAGGCAATGTTACCCAACTCTGAGGACTGTTTTTTTTCGGGAGGACAATGCCTCATGCCACACAGCTAGGTCAATCAATGTGTGGATGAAGGAGCACCACATCAAGACCCTGTCATGGCCAGTCCAGTCTCCAGACCTGAACCCCATTGAAAACCTCTTGGAATGTAATCAAAAGGAAGATAGAGTCACAAGCCATCAAACAAAGAAGAACTCCTTACATTTTTGTGCCAGGAGAGGCACGAGGTCAAAAGTAGCGTGAAAGACTGGTGGAAAGCGGCCAAGACGCATGAAAGCTGTGATTACAAATCATGGTTATTCCACCAAATATGGATTTCTGAACTCTTCCTGAGTTAAAACATCAATATTGTTGTTTGTATATAAATAAGAACGTGTTTTCTTTGCATTACTTGAGGCTGATGTTAACTTATTTGATGATTTCTTATTTGCTGCAAATAAATAAAGCTTTGAATTTCGGAGACATTTTGTCAGTAGTTTATAGAATAAAACAACAATGTACATTTTACTCAAAAATATACCTAGAAAGAGAAAAATCTGAAAAACTGAACATTTTTCCAGTGCTGTATGTCTATCCTTGCATATGTGGCCCCAGCCTGGTATATCCGTCCCTCCAGGTATATTATGTTTGTTAATTATATATACACACACATAACTTATGTACTTACATACACATACTAAAAGGTGCTGCATTATATATTCAGACAGCCACATATTCAAAATTAATTATACTGTATGATTAAAAATTAACAAAAATAGTATAAAATATCACAAAAAAGTCACATACCTCGGTTGATTTCAATCACACGGTACATAGACCGTACGGATCATCAGTGACTTATGCATGATACAACGACGCACACCATGCACTTTGCATTTTGATCAGCAGCTGGGTATTTTGTGTATTTTCATGCAAATTATGTGCATTTTAATTTCCCCCTAGATGATTGAATACACCAAGAATAGGACGGTGGATCTGTTCTCTAAGTTTATCGATAGCGGTGGAGTGCTGCCACAGGATGAAGAAGAACAGGTTGGTTATTTCTTGCAGTTTTTATTTCTTCCAAAAATTTGTTTAAAATTTGACTTGTTTTAAAACTCTTTTTTTAATCTACAGATAATAGAAGATTTGAAGGCAGGTCAAGAAGATATTAAAGTGGAAGATGTAACTCCAGAGAAGTCCAAAGATGAGTTGTAGTCCTATAACCTCTGCGGTATTAATGGACATTACCTGGGTGTCCAGTTGCGCATAACTCATCTCCAAAAACTGAATGTTTACCAATTTATATAAGACTGAAAGAATAAAGCGTTTTTACAGTACTGAGATTTAACTAATGGTTAATGCAATTTTTAAATGATCGCTGACATTACAAACAGTATGGTTTTGTTTGATAGATGTGATAAATAGACAATCTGCAAATCACTATCTCCCCCAACAGGAAGTGGGGTGGGGGGAAAGCGCGGGTCTACGCCTCCCCAACAGTACGTGAGGGGGGGGGGGCGCGGTCTACGCCTCCCCAGCAGGACGTGGGGGGGGGAAGCGGGTCTACGCCTCCCCAGCAGGACGTGGGGCGGGGGGGCGCGGGTCTACGCCTCCCCAGCAGGACGTGGGGGGCGGGTCTACGCCTCCCCAGCAGGACGTGGGGTGCGCGGGTCTACGCCTCCCCAGCAGGACGCAGAGGCTTTTTTTGCCTCCGTAACAGGATGTAGGGGCAGGTCTTTGCCTCCCAACAGGAAGGAGGTGGGGGTCTTTGCCTTCCCAACAGCGAGCAGGGGCAGGTGTTTGTCTTCCCACGCCTGCTTTCCTCTGTCAGTCTACACAGTCACAAAAGAGGAAGGCTTACAGGCCAGGATATGAGTCACTGGTCAATGGAAGGAACAATAGTGAAGTAAAGAGATCCAGCACATGCAGGTCTGGCAGAATTCTGAAGATTTACCACCCCCTTTAAGGAGTGAAGGGCAAGTTACAAAGTTACAGAGCATTTAAATCGAGACCATTCCTGGACATTACTTTATACTCATGAGGATGGGAGGACATTTTTTTTTACTATTGTAAATCGGCTTCTTTCCCTATCCAATGCAAAACTAGAACAAAAGAGAAAATGCAGTATTCACCAAAAGAAAAATTGAATGACATAACCATGTTACAAGTAGCCAGATATTTTTTTTGTGATTATTTCATTCCCAAGTATTATGTTCTTATTAATCTGCAGTGCCGACACAGAAATATCAGCTAATTTTGCTCATCTTCATAAGGAGGCGTGGCTCAAAAGGTATTAATGCAAATCAACCTAAGGACCCACCCACGAGGATCCCGAGGAAACCACATCACAAAAAACCCCCACTAAATATAGGCGTATAGTGAATAAAAAAAACTATTTACTCAGAGGAGCAGGAAGAAAATATAAACAGAAATTGGTTGCAAACCGCTTTCAGGTTTCTCTTCCAAATGCAGGAATATACCTTTAAATGTTGCCCCCCCCTTCCTCCCTCTCTCCTATGGGGGGGGCGGGAGAAATAAAAAAAATACACCAAGCCTGGATATATATGACAGCTTATTTTATTGATCTCCAAGTACCTTTTCAAAAAAAATATTACAAGACATGATCTGTGGGGTTTTGATCAGTGATCGCTGTGTTCAGAGAAGCAGCTGTGCTTTTTATTTTATCTTTTTTATTTTTGTTTTTTTTCTTTTTTTGCTAAAGACAAAAATGTACATATTTACATAGGAAATCTCTTTAGAAAAAGTGAAAAAACATGAATAAAAATTTTTCTTAAAACATGTCCCCTGGATAAAAAGCATTATGAAGTTTCATCGATTAAGTACATATAAAAGGCACTCTGTGACAAAACATCTGTATGTAAGTAGACGAAACGCGGTACACTCGGATACATGTGTTGAATAGATACTTCCCCCACAGACCTAGCACAAGTACCAATGACATTTTCATTAAAAAAAAAATAATCCTGCAGCTAAAATAACATACTTTGGCTTTAAATGTGATTTATGGATTCTAAAATATGGATTACAACAAAGCGAAAGATGTTAAAATAAATAAAAACAGCCATATAGACTAAATTTATGTGACTCCAACACTTTGTTTAAAAATAAAAAAAAATAAAAAAATTAAAAAAAAATAAAAAAAAAAAAAAATCGGGAAAATAAAAAAAAACCTTTTAAAGGGGTTGTCCGGTGGGTGAAATTTTCTAAACAGACAGTAAGAAAAAAAATTACTGATCCCCCAAAAATCCCCATTGTGATGACTCTTTCCAGGAAAGTGCTGATCCCTACACAGCAGAAATGCTTGCACCGCCAATCACTGGCTAAGGCAGGACGTCTGTGGCCAGTGAGTGGATGCACTGGAAAGGCCTAGCCAATCACTGGCTGAGGCAGGCCCATCTGTGGCCAGTGATGGCAGGCCTTTCCAGTGCACCAATCACATGGCCACATGGCCTGCCTCAGCCAGTGACTGGCCAGACCTTTCCAGTGCATCTAATCAAACAAGACCAGGAAGTAGAAAGCACTGGGAAGCCTGTGAATACAGAGCCTTTTAGGTGGGTGGGAGTAATTTTTAAAAAACCAGTGGTAAACCACAGGACAACCTTGAAGAGGGATATTGCATTGTATGGGATCAAGGTGACACTGATGCTCCGAGACCACCCCTAAGTATCCAGAACAGGGCCACTTCGTTGTCCCACCATCCCTATATGCTGTCCACTAGAGAATTAGTAAAAATTACAAAAATGCTCAGTTCTGGCAATATAGGGGTGGGGGTGGGGGGGGGGGGGGGAGGGGAGGTCTTTCGTCAGACTTCACCGACCCCAGCTAACTTGTAGATTGGTGATAACATATTGCAAAAGAAGTATCCCTATAAGGGTACTTTCACACTAGCGTTTTTTTTAAATCGCATCTGCCGTGATTACCGCATACCGGCTGCACTTGCAGCAAGCCCCATACAATGTATATGCGGGCTTGCGGCAAGTGCTGTTTTGGCCGCGAAAAAAACCGCGGCTGACCGCGTTTTTTTTCGCGGCTGCACCTGCGGCAAGTGCCAAAACCGCACTTGCCGCAAGCCCGCATATACATTGTATGGGGCTTGCCGCAACTGTATCGCCGGTATGCTGTAATCGCGGCAGATGCGTTTTTTTCACCGCATCTGCCGCGATTTCAAAAAAACACTGATGTGAAAGTACCCTAAGTTCACCAGCATAAAATGAAAATTAAAAAAAAAAAAAAAAAACTTGGGATGAACCACAATATCAGCATGGACCGCATGTCTTCATATATCCCCCAAAACATGGAAGGAAATTATTTTAAAAAAAATGAAAAATAAAAATTACATTAAAAATGTAATTAAAATAAAATTTTAAATAATAATGTGACAGTGGAATTTTGATGGAACAAAGAAACTTTGATTTTCGTCATGTAATGGGAAACATGTAATTGCCAAATTAATCTACACCCAGAAAAATAAAAACTACATCAGGGAAAAGAAAAAAAAAAAAAAGAAAAAAGAAAAATTAAAGGTAATTTAATTCTTACAATACTCACATTCATTTACATAAGGGTTTTATGTACATGACCTCTGAAACAGAAAGGAGGGATAATTTATACTGTAAAAATAACCCTATTCGGTGGATGTAACAAAAAAACAAAAACATCTGCAAGCCCCGATATAGAGCAGTGGCAATGTACAAAGAACATGCAATATATATATTATACTATATATTAGAAAACATAATATACACAAAATAGCTTCAATTCACAAGTGTATTTTTCATGAACAGAACTTTACAGGAACCTTCTCGGAAAATAAGTCTACAGATAAGGCCGCCGCGTTCAATGACGTGCAAAAAAAAAAATTCCATTTACATTAAAGCACCATTTAGTGTTCCTTTTGTTTTTTATACTCTTGTATGGTCATATTTTATCCCTTTAATAGGGAAACCATCACATTTTTCATTTTTAAGTCGCACAAGATTTATTAAGATTCTATTTTATGTTACAAAATGAAAAAAGAAAATAGTAAATGAAATAAAATGAACATTGACGTTCAAGTTTGGTACAATGATGGCTGGCTTAAAAAAAAAAAAAGTTTTGTTTTAAAAGGGTTTGGGCGTGCTCATAGCTCCTCTTTCCTCATGAAACTAGCCAGATACAACCAGCGTCAGAGCAGCACTTACAAGCTCTATGCTAAGGAGCTAGCAAGCGCTGCACCCCATGCCTATCAAATCCTTGGCAGCCAGCTGCAGAGCTTGCAAGTTCTATACTAAAAAGTTTGTAAGCGCTGCACTCCTTACCTAACAAACAAACCACTTGTCAGACTGCAGAGATGGCCAAATGCTGCCAGCTTCAGAGCAGCGCTGACAAGCTCTTTAGTAAACAGCTTGTACGTGAGGCACTCCTTTGCCTAAGTGGCTCGTTTTTATCAGGCTACAGAGGTGGCTGGATGCAACCAGCTTCAAACCAGAGCTTGCAAGCGCTGTGCTAAATAGCTTGTAACTGCTTGCCTAACAAACTAACCACTTGTCTGACTGCAGAGTTGGCCTGATGCATCCAGATTTAGAGCAGCACTTACGATCACTATACTGAAGAGCTTGTAAACGCAGCACTCCTTGCCTAAGGAACATATTACTTGCCAGACTGCAGAGATGGCCCGATGCAGCTAGATTCAGAGTAGCACTTGCAAGCACTATACTAAAGAGCTTGGAAGCGCTGCTCTCCTTACCCAATAGTCACAGACTGCACAGGTGGCCGGATGCATCCAGCTTTAGAGCAGCACTTACAAGCACTATACTGAAGAGCTTGTAAGCACTGCACTCCTTGCTTAACAAACCAGCCACTTGTCAGACTGCAGAGGTGGGCAATAACCTAACCAACGAGCTGTAAACTAAAGTTAAAATCTCTACATTCTTGAGAAATGGAAAGGATTAGCAGTTTATTTTTTTTTTTTACAAGCGTTTTGCAACTTCATCCATTTAAAATTTAATTTCAGAGTCTGCAGCTAATTACGGGCACCCGATAAGTGCATGCACGTGTATACGGACGTCTATTTTCTAGTTACTAATCATTATAGGCTTTAAAACTAAATTTTACCTTCAGGGTAGAACAAAAAGATTTAAAAAAATGTTAATAAAAAAATACATTTCTCCGTGGTCCCGAACAGTCACAATCCAAAACTACGATTGTTTTATTTTTATTAGCCCCATTGTCTCTAATAAAGCAAAATCTACATTACGTTGTTTTTATTGATTTGGCATGTTAAATAAAAATCTAATGATTTTAGCTCACATCAGAGGCGAGTCGTTCTGATGACGTTACGTCCCAACGATCGGCAGGTATTGTGCAAGATGTTACAAATATATTTTAGGTTTACCTGGTGTAAATGCTACTATTCTCCCGAATTCGGCAATGTTTTTCTTGTGTTTCTGCTCCTCTCCGTTCCTGAGCAAACCTAGCAAATAGGAATCCGTACAAAGACCCACCCATGAGGAGCTGAGGTACACACCCACTTGGCTTTAAAGTACTTTATTTACACCACAAGAGGCCATATCTCAGGAACGGAGAGGCACAGAAAAAAGTAAAGCAATGCCGGGTTCAGGAAAACAGCGACATTTACACCAGATATAGTAATTATTATGGTAACCCGACCTCTAAATGTGCCAATAAGACAATGCTAGGGCTTTGTAAAGAAGATTAATTTTAATAAAAGTGCCATCTTACAAGAATGAAATAGGCCTAAAACAACATTTTTGAAGTAGCTTACATTATTTTACTCCAGTCACACCAGGCGCATTTATTTCACTATTGGATTTTTGTTAGATCTGTCATGAAATCATAGTTTCCATAGACGTGGAACAATCCTATAAGATAATGATGAGTGCATGATTGCAGTATATTGTAAGAGTCACAGTTCATCCCTTGTGTATATTATATATAGATAATTTAGTCCTTTGATGATGAACTGAATGACTGTACAATAAAGTTTCACTGAAGTGGGACAACTCTCAAGTACGATGGATCGCAGTGCCTGTCACCAATATAATTAGAATCGCAGTTCCTTTCTGTATAATGTAATGCATGATGTACCAATAAGTCTCCATCAGAGTTTATGTTCCCCACTTCCCATCAGAGAATGATGATGACTGCGCAGTGCCTGTTACACAGTTATAATATAGGAGATCACAGTTCAGCGTCCCTGGTTGTACATTGATAATATAGAAGGGGTAATTCTCTGTATGAGGCAATTGTATGGACTATAACAAAGTTCTTCATGGAAATTGGGGAACAAACTCCCATCAGATACTGAGGATGACTGCACAGTGCCTTTTACACAGTTAAATGTAGGAGATCACAGTTCCTTTCTGCATGATATAACTGCATGGACTGTATCAGTGAAGTTCTCCATAGGAGTATATGTTCCCCACTTCCTATCAAATATAATGATGACAACTACGCAGTGCGTGTCAAAAGTTATAATGTAGGAAGTGATGGACTATGATGACCGATGGTTGCCTCCCTTTACGGGAATATTTTGTGATGCCAACAATGGTCTAGATTTATGTTCTAATTTTATGTAATAATTTGTTTATTATAAACTCAATAAAAACATTGAAACAAAAGTTATAATGTAGGAGATCACAATTCAGCCTCCCTGGTTGCATACTGATAACACAGAGGTAAGGGTAGTCTAGGCAGATTGAGAGGATCTGGCGATGATGTATTGATGCAACATGGGATTTATAGCAGAGCACAGAGAATAAAATGGATGATGACAGTTAGGAATAGAGATGGAGGCTGTAGGGAAGAAAACAAGAGACTGAACTACATGGAAGTACACTGCACACAACAGGAGTGGAGAGCGTGACAGGATCAGGTGGGTGGAAAAAAAATATCTAAACATTTACAATGTTTGGGGAAACTAGCAGAATTGTGAATGCAGCTCTGGTTGCGAGAAGAGAAAAATGACACTCGAATTGGTGGGAAAATGTGTTTGCATAAAAGAAATATAATTAAAACAAAAAGTGTCATTAAAAAAATTTGTCAAAAATTTTGTTTTGCTCCAGGTCTATATTTTGGGGGGTCATCCTTCTCCAGAACACCAGATATATCCAAAAAGGAGCCACAAATGAATGCTATGGAAGGCTTTACTTCATATCTTAAAAGCTATGGAGTTGCTACTGCTGGACAGGAGCTGTTGTGAATCATAATAAAATCGCAATAATATCTGCAATATCGAGCAGTAAGTGCACCATCATGAAGAGCGATTTTTTTGTCCAACATAAATAGATCACTTTAAGAAAACAAAAAAGGAAAAAAAAAAAAAAAGATTAAAAGTAATAAACATTAAAGTTACCTTTCGAAGAAGACTCTTTAAAATTGCCAGCCATAATCATACATTTCAGGTACCAGCATCGTGCTCAATTTTGGCTCTGCAATCCGGAACCCGATATTGCAGAATACAGATCCATTCAAAAAATAAATAGAAAAAAAAAAAATGACAATTGTGGAGGGGTGGAAAATATTGGAAATGAATGACTGAACTGTAAAATAAAAAATAAAACTTTTTATATATATACACATATATCATATCAGATGGTAAACGTTCTTGTGGCGTTATGGGTGACCTCACAAGATGTCGGACGTTTGGTGACCTCAGCACCGGAGTCTGAATATACATAAGGGCACTGCGACGTTGGAAATTATCTTCCCGTTTATTTCAAGGTATCAAAAATATGCAGCTTTCATAAGCCAGGTCCTAATCCGATCTCTAGGTGAACTGTACACGGCTACATTACACACACATACTACTCTCTGGTGTCGGGGGGGAGGGGCGGTCGGCCTTTGTCTTGCAGCTCGGATAGCACCTCGGCTCGAAGTCTTTTGTAGGGACAGTAGCACTAGGAGTGACGGCGATTCACCCGCACCCTTTCCAGCATAGATTATATCAAGGCTTCATCCATCCACGTATAACACTTTCCTTTTTCCCTCCCGTTTCCTTCTTAGTCAATTTTTTCCACTTTCCCAATGATTTTCTCTTCGTAGATGGGTAAAATGGAGTCGTCGTCCCGCACTTCCTCGAACACCACCCCGCAATCAAATTCATCGCTCACTTTCTTGAAGTAATACCTGGAAAAAGAGAGAGGGGAAAGCAACATTAAAGATTTTTTTGTTTCCTCCATTAACAAATTCAGCTCAATTTTTCCATTTATAAAGGTCAATTTCTAATAGTTATGCAAAATTACAACTTTATTTTAAATGGTCGCAACTAAGTTTTTTAGCAGATGAGCTAAAACTTAGGCATTGGTGCTATTTGGTACATGAAAGACTTTGTGTGTTTCTTAATTGTTGTTCTAATTATATTGAAATATGTACTGAATATAATAGGGTTTTTTTTTTTCCACCTAACACAATGCTTTCCATTTTTTGGCCTTGGGCAGACAAAGGTTACAGATCTTCTGTCCATATTTAGGCTTCTAATTTCCAAACATTACAGAGATAGGAGAAACGCTTCATCGTGTATTGTGCCCCGGGGGGGCAAAATGATATCAATGACATTTTCAGTTCCTTCCCCCTCCCCTCCAATAATCTGGTGTCCAACTATTTCCCACCCCCCAAAGTATACGAATGGGAGATAATGAGGGACAATGATGCAACTAGACTGTATCAATGATGTTCTCCACAGGAAGTCAGGAACATAAACTCCTATCAAAGATAATGATGATGACTGCACAGTGTCTGTCACACTTATAATTAGGGCTGTACAGTTGGAGTCTGTGTCCATTTTGGTAGAGTCGTATTCAGGGAAAGTCAGCGGTTTGGCTTACTGACTACACAGCCCTGGCTATTATATAGGAGATCACAGTTCAGCCTCCCTGTTTGTAGACTGATAATAAAGAAGGGTACTCCTCTGTATGATGCAACTGCATTGACTGTACCAACAAAGCTCTCCGTAGGAAGTCCTATCAAATAAAAAGATTATGACTGTGCAGTGCCTGTAACCATTACAATGTAGGAGATTACAGTTTAGCATCCCTGGGGGAATACTAATAAGGGTATTCTAAGTGGAACGAGAGGATACTGGCTAATCTGGTGAAGTGATGATGTATTGATGAGCACAGAGGAATAACAAAGGATCAGATGGCAGTTCCACCAATAGGACATTTATAGCAAGTCCTGTAATAATGGCGCAAAATTGTCAGCCATCTAAATATCCCACCCACACGTGACAAATTTTGCTAATCAGACATTTTGAGGCTCGAGTCTCCAGCAAAATCCATAAATCGGAGTTTAGCCTTTGCACTGTAGTAAAGATTTGCTGCACACTGCTGATTTAAGAATCGCACCGCGGGTCAATATCCATGCAGCAGTGGTATGATGTTTGATAAATTCGTATATACTTTACTGCTACTGTAAGCTCGTGTGAATGACTTATGAGGTGGAGTTGGGCCCAATTCCCTCCAAGTGTGAAGTTTTTACCTGTAGTTTCCTTTCTTGGTAAGCAGCTCCTTGAATTGTCCAAGGGTCACTATTCGACCTTTCACCATGGTCCTGTAGGGAATGGGTTCTCCACAGAAATAATAGGCCACGACTACGTTATCCACAGGGCCAGAGCTTCTTCCGTCTTTCTTCTGCGGCTTCATTCTGGAATTAAGAAATAGAGATTGAAAAGTTAATCTATGTCCAAAAGTGGACGCAGACGAGAAAATCGTTATGGCTGGTGCCATCGACCACAAATTCTCCATAGGAGCGCTGCCGGGCTGCATTTTATTTTCTCTACACCCATTTAATCTGACAATCTGATTACTATGCACATGCTGCCTGACTACAAGCCCCTCTGATTGTTAGGAATCATTTCTACAGACGCGATTTCCTCCAATTCACCTTCCCTATATACATTCTGTAATTTCCTGACGAGGATCTGTGTGTAACACTCAGCAGATACAGCTGTGACGACTTTTCAGAGAGCTGCGTATATCTGACGAAGGAAGGAATGTTCCATTATGCGCTATGGTTTCCGTAATTTGCTCGGCAACCACACTCCGTTGGGCCGCGGGGGTGACTGACACGGACACCCACCCCCACCCCACCCAGTGGACACTATTTAGATTTGTGCTAGAGTTTCATCTCTGTGTACGAGGAGGAAAAAATAAGACAGAAGGATGCAATGCACATAAGGAGTCAGCGTCTTCTTAAAGGGGGGTGGGATAAGAAATTTCCTTTAAGTTGGTGCTCCTTGCAGAACAGCTATCCCTCTCCTGTTCCCAAACATACTTCTAGTGCATGCTATAATGATTGCATATACGACGAGCACAGGACAGAAATCGTCTACAAATCCTCCACACAAGGGAAGACGAGGAGGCAGGGAAGGAGGGGAGGTAACGTGTGACCGAGGGAGGAAGACGCACATATAGGGGGCGCTACGTCAGGACACACTGACACATGAAAAGAAGACGGGCACATACTGTGACTCCGAGAGGTCCATGTCGGAGACCGCGGGTACCACATTCAGCAGTGGGATATACGGTGGCCTGACAGAAGAGCGCCCCGTTGGATAACCTCTTGAACATACCTGGAGAACAACCCTCACGTTAGAAAGATGTCCTTGTGCATCGCCAGAACTACAACTCTCAGCATGTCTTGGCTGGAGAGAGATGAGAGCTCTGCTCTACATCTTCCCACATCGCCAACCACACAACTGGCTCTGCTAGGTCTTCACAAAAAATAAATAAAAAGGGGAGAGGAGTTTGGTGCTAACGTTTGTGTTACATGCTATACCCATTGAATCCCTTAAACTGCACAATGTGCAAAGATGAGCATAATTTTTTTTGTGGTGAAAAAAAAAAAAAAAGTCCTCTATATTTGAATGAACCATAATTGTGTGATCAGGAGCAGCCGTCAGGGAGGAAAAAGCCCAAAGCCTGAGGCCGCATTGTTGAGAGACATTAATGATAACATATCATCCCCCTTTCCTTCTGTCATGGGCCAGGTTATAGAGAATTGTACAATCTTACCCTACCTAGGCTCGTGTACAAGCAGTGATGAGGATACAGATGGGGGCACTTTAACATGGTTGACCATCTGATGACTGGACTAGTAAAAAAATATGCAATAGTAATCTTCTCTGATCATGGTTGGGTCTTTCTAATTTGTATTTTTTTGTTGTCAATTTCTTTTTTTCCCTATGTACAGAAACACTGGAAATGTGACCTTTAAAACCTGTTTTTTTTCACACCAGGCTTTGAAAAAAAAAATGCACATCACATCTAAAGGATCTGCAATTGTGACCAGCTCCAAATATTACGCACCTTTGCTTCACTTGCATCTTTCCAGCTTTTCTCTCCTCCTCTTCCAGTCGCCGGCGCGCCTCCTCCAGCTGTGTCAGTGGATTGGGGGCAGGGTTGGGTGGCATGGTGGGGTCTTGGACAAAGGGGTGAGAGGGCTGCACCACATTGCGCAGCTGAGCGCTGACCCACGGATGGACTGCGCCGGGTCGTTCGATGGAGAGTGGTCTAGGCACGTCATGAGCGGACTGCTTCTTGGCACCTGATGAGCTGTGAGATTTGGATAGATGCAAAAATGTCAAAATCTCCAACAAAGCAGATAGTTTCCAATAAAAGGCCTCAATACGATCGCAGGATGATGGACGTATTCACTGACCTATGGACGGTTTTCTTATGTCTGCTGATCTCCTTCTCGCCTTCCATTATCCATTGCATAATCTTCTGGTGTCTCTCAGAGTCCTCCGGCACTATGGGCATCTCATGGTTGGCACTTTCCAGCTTCCCAGAATCAACTTTCTTTGCATTCCTCTTGGCCAGCATGCTGACTTTACCACTGCAAAAAATAAAAAAAAGGGGGGCGATACTGGGATATAAGTGACCTAGTAAAGAACTGCGAGAACATGAGTCGCCTCCGATGACAGATCTCAATCGGGGTCGGCACAACCATATACTGATCTTTAGGTACGGCTTTCTACTCTAGTCACACCCAGACTTCTGGATTTATATTTCCCAATTTTTCCATAGTAGGTATTATATGACAAAATCTCAAGACTTCGGGCTGGAAGGAACGATTCATGCTCCAGTGTAGCAATCACGTCACATTCGGCGACCATACAAAGAACACGCAAGTGTCATTGCGAGGTCGACAATTTGCTGCAGCGATCACATGAATAATGGTTGATAGGTCATCACTGTAGAACACACGCCCATCCACCCCCTGCTGTCAGTTTTCACAGTCGGCACTAGTGCTGCCATACATATAGAGCGCGTAACCATTATAGATGCACAACCGACGTCACCAGAAGCTGAGTCGCTGTATCCGAGCCCCGAGAACCTCCTCCTAGCTGCCAATACCTAGTCTTAGTAGTAGGCTTGGAACCAGCTTTGAGGCTGCTGTCAGAGGAGAGTGGTTCACAGGGCTCTGGTCCGGTGGTTGACTACCAACTCTGGATCTTTACTTTTGGTCATGAAGATTATTAAAGGATCTTACCTGTGGCCTAAAGAATCCATAGGGTTGGGGGCCAACCCCATACTCTCTGCATAATTTCTGGATTTGGTTGCATAGTTATGAGGGTCTACATTCCAGGAGAAGTTGCTTTGCACTCGCTGTGTGGCTTCGGCCTCGATCTGATCCTTGGGTTTCACCCCGCTGTGGTGGTGCACGTGATGATAGACATGCTTGTGGTGATACATGTTGGGTGCTTCCGATTTGGCTCCGGACTTGGCAGAGTGCTTGCTGTGTCCGGACTGCATTGTTCCCATCGGTACAGGAAGGCCTTTGCTCAAATGGCCATCTGGTGAGCGCGGCTTTGGGGAATGGCGGCCAGTGCCCGGAGATTGGCAACCTGGCGTTTTCATCACGCGTTGCACGTGTTCGTCTAGGATGGATTCCGGATTTTCCTCGTGAGCGTCTCGGATCTGCATCCCGACACAGCCCATCTCAGAGTATCGAGAACCGAAGTGATGCACGGGCTGGCTTGAAGGCAATTTGTGGCTAACCATTGAAGGTGCAGAGGAGACGTCCGCATCGTCCCCTTCCTCTTCCTGTGGCGGAAAAAGGAACACAATTGTGTTATTGTACCAGAACCATTATATTTAATTATTTCCTTGCAGATCTGTGAAAATCTGCAAGCAAATACCAGTGAAAAAAAAAATGCAATAAAACGTAATGTGGACACGTAGCCTAAAAGTACATAATATATCATAAATATTAATCACGTTCTTTAATTACTGCAGTAATTCCTGTACTATGTGGTCTATGACACACCTAATTTGCACTTTATACAGTCCACTTGTTTAATTGGCGTTGGATCAAAAAGCAAAATGTAGTAATTGTGGACGGGGCTTATTTTGACATCAGTAGGAGTGATTTTTCTGGTGGGGAAGTTATGGATGTGACTGACCACAATCATTTTATAGTATAACAGACTGGGAAAAAATAAATCATTGCATCGAGAATTAGAGCTTGAGCGCGCTCCACCACCGCTGGGGTCCAGACTGATGATATAACCAAGCATCAGCATGGGAAAGAGATTTATGCTGTAGACTCAATCTCAATATCCTAAAGTGTAATCAAGTGTCTGCTGTGGGATCAGATTGGGTTGTCATTGTCTGACAAAAAAAAAGTCCTATTGACAGTTTGAATATAGTGAGAAAAAAAAATGATACCATAATTGTCAATTTTCAAAAAATAATAAATGACATTGCCAAGTACAGTTTAGCCACTAGGTGGTGCTATTGCAACACAGATTTACACTTTCTGCCTGCAGATTATAGCACGTTGTTTCCACGATTGATCACAACACAGGACTGACCCTGTCTGCCATTTAAATAATAAACAAGTTAGGTGTTAAAGGTCAGCCTATCCAGCAGTGAGATAAAGGAGCCAGCCCATGTCCACGCTACGAGGATGGCTATAATAAAGAGTGAAGGACAATGCACCGCAGGCAGATGGAGATGCTCGCAGCCTCTTATTTCCTTGATTACATACAGTATAAAGATGGAGGACGTTGTATTATTAGGTGCCAACCGCTTACCGCTCTGACGCGTTTCAGTCGCTCCTCCAGCTTCTGCTCCGCCTCGCGGTCTCTTAGGACTCCTTCCAGACGACTGATGAGCTCAGCAGCAAATTTTTGAGGATCGACGTGAATATCCTTTGGCATGTGATATGTACGCTGAGGAGAAAAAACAAAACAATACAATTAACAAAGGGTGCAAATATTATAATTTTTTTTTTTAATGATACATTTTTATTTTTATTGGTTCCCCTATTCCATACAATCCAGATTATCAAATGGTGGATCAAGGCTAGGTGGCCACGTTGCAGAAATTTCTGCACTAAATCTGCGTTTCCTGGCAGGAAAAATGCCACGATTTGGTGCGGTTTGTTTTAACGAACTCTACTTGAAAGATGCAGGCAAGAACGCCGCAGGCAAGAACGCCGCAGACAGAACTGACAAGCTGTAGCTCTTTTCTGCAACCAAATAATCATGAACATATGCAGAATACTTCTAGATGCTCACTGACTTTGCTGGCATAATTATTTCCTTGCAGATCTGTGAAAATGTGCAAGCAAATACACGTGAAAAAAACGCAATAAAAACGTAATGTGGGCACGTAGCCTAAAAGTATATAATATATCAAATATTAATCACATACTTTAATTACCGCAGTAATTCCTGAACTATGTGGTCTATGACACCTAATTTGCACTTTATACAGTCCACTTGTTTAATTGGCGTTGGGTAGTAATTTTGGGCAGGGCAATGTGGATGAACCAATCAGGGAGCCGGACCCAAACTTATCGGATATCCCGGAGACGATCGCAGGTTAATCACTGGGTACTGCTTAATTAGTGGTTCCAGCCTTTTATAAACATTTTACAAACAGATCGAGGCTCAGGTGACCGATTCTGAGCTGCATGGTTTTAATGCTCAGGCCATTACAATCAATTACCAGAGGCGACCATTTTTTTTTTTCTTACATAATTTAGGACCCACATCCTCTACTGGAAACAGACAGTCAACCCCTTTAAGGATGTAAATGCCTCCTCCCATTACTTACTGGAATGTGAGGTAGTGGCACGCGTCCATTGGCTTTGGCACTTTCTTGCATTTCTCGTCGATGGTGCTTCCGTAGTCGATACGGCGGAATCCCATCTCTGTAAAAAAATAAAGAGGTGTCAATGGGGCTTATGACATGCTGATAGCGCAGAAATGTCGGTAGTAAAGAAAAAAAGAAAAAAAAAGAGGCAGGAAAAAAACCAGGGGTAGACATGGAAAAAAAAAAACGTAAAAAATCCACGGCGGCTACTTACACGCTGCTGTCTGTAAGAGACATGGTGTCTGCGTCGCTCGACATGCTCTGCTGTTCGCTGTCGTTGGCGCTGGTGGCTGGAGCCACCGCGTACCCAGTGTTGACATAGTAAGGGTTAACTGGCTCCCTCCATGACCCAGGCCTACAAGAGGGAAAGATATCAACATTGATTACAATCAAATAAAAATTATCTAATGGTCACAGAATAAAAATCTTATCGTTCTCCGTGTAATTCATCCTAAAGGCTGCTGTTTGGGGGAGAATCATGGTCGCTGGTAATATTTTTGGTGTAATCTTCCAGATCCGTTATTTTAGAGAATCAAACTAATTCAGAAGTTTAACGGCCTCGCTCATGTCCATGTCGAAGATGGAGGGCTGCCTATGACATGACGACTCCATGTATTTCCCGGGACCTGTGCGTCATACCAGACCATGTCGGTATTGAGGTATGTGGGGTCTTCACGTCATCAATCAGCTGCTCCTTTTTATTGCTCTGATACATCCAAAATGGAGAAGGAAGCAATGTTACAAAGTCTTAAAAGGTTTCCTATCATTTTGTGTCTCCATGGCAACAGACTACAAACAATGCCTGTGTAGTCAGATCTGCCAGTCATGCTCTTCTCTACCAGTTTCTTGCCTAAATATTCCTGATACAGTAAAATTGCTAGCCCAGGACTTCTAGGTCGATGGCTACCTCCATATGATGGGTCAGCAATTTCACATCGGGGGGTGGGGGGGGGGGAATATGGTAGGGGTCCCTATCAACCAACCGTTGGCAGCCCCCCCTGGCCCCCTTAGTGATTGTTTGCTCCCATATGGTTGACATAGGGCCGGTGTTGAACATTTTCTTTTACAAATGAAAAATATACTAAACCAATACAACAGCTGAATGTGAATCCTCACTACACAATAATCCAGGATGATAAAAACACTGGATGGCGCCCCGATGCTATCGCATTGTGAGGGCAGTGATGTCACGATATGGGCGGGCTCGGTGGCGCTGGGGGCAGCAGCCGTCTCTCTCCACCCCACCCACTTGTGCTCTCTCCTTTAAGCTGTGCGCTGTCCTTTGTGTCCGGTCTCTCTCCCCTGTGCTCTCCCCCTTTTTCGCTCTGTCCCAGTGATCTCCCTCTCTCCATCCCACCATGTACTCCGTGAGGCAGCTGTGGCACCACTGCCAGTGAGCAGCATATTTGCACACGTAAGTGTGAAAATATGGCTGAGGTTGCCAGGACATGATAGAACGACGATCTAAGAAGTTAATGACAGACTGGACAGCACAATTATGTAAGTAGATGGCTGTGTTCTTCTACAAACAGCGCCACACCTGTGCGCAGCCCATGTCCAGTACTGCGGCTCAGCTCCGTCAAAGACAACTAAAGCAGTGTCTTTAATGCCTCGCTCTTTCTTTCCATTCACATGTAAAAATCTTCCACCTTTTTCTCATTTACAAGTTCTCAAACCTCTGACCCAGAGACACATCTGGAATATTTTACGATGGGCCGATTTTCATTCCGGTGTGTAATGTGTGCCTGGTGGCGGTGTGGTGACGTGGAGGGAGCGTTATCCGGCTTTTATCTCATCCAGCTGTTGTGTTCATGGATGAAACTTGCATTGTGCAATGTCGACAGGAGGTATCCAGTGCCCCAGAGGGGAACGAGGAGGCGCTGCCCTCAGAGATACCGGATCATCATAGGAAGCAGCATCCTGAAATTAATTCCTCCAATGTCCTATTTAAAGACATTAAAGGGGCACTTCGACCATTAGTATCCAACCTTAGATGTGCATATGTCCAGGCTGTCATTCTGCAGTCACCACTAGTAGGAGCTCACTACACATTTTCTATGTGAACAATTTACACAATGATAAATATGCTGTGAGCTCCCCCTAGTGGTGGCTGCAGGCAGAATCTTATTTATCTCTGCATACAGGGAGCTCCCCCTAGTGGTGGCTGCAGAATCTCATGTACGTCAGTTTACAGGGAGCTTCCCTTAGTGGTGGCTGCAAACAGGATCTACTGTATATCTGTATACAGGCAGCTCCCCCTGGTGGCGGCTGCAGACAGATTATCATGCATCTCTTTATACATGGAGCTCCCCCTAGTGGGGGTTGCAGACAAAAGCTTATCATGTATCTCTTCAGGGAGCTCCCCCTTGTGGTGGTTGCTGGTAGCAAATATTTATAAATATATCAGCTTACCCAGAATTAGAAAGAATGTTTGCCTTTTTCTAAATAACAGCACCACACCTGTTCATCTACTGTCTATGGTATCGCAGCTCAGCAAGCTGCAGTACCAGACAATTCATGTGTGTGGCGCTGTCCCAGCATGAAAGCAGACATGTTTTTCCATTAATATAATTCATTTAATTACTTGCACAGGGGGTATGGGTCGGCAGATATAACGCTTAATGTACAAGGAGGCCTCGTCAGGTTTAGTTCCCCCCCCCCCGAATGATCATAGACATTTATAGGACATCCCCCCCCATGACATTTATGGGACATCCCCCTTTAACATCAACAGGCCAGCCCCTGGAGCCAATTAAGCTAGACCAATATGGAAATTGGCGTGGTCACCTATACGGAAATGTGTTACAATTATGCAAGGAAAAGAGAAAAAAAAATCATGGCGGTGAGGATAATGAGTTCAGGCAGTCGTCAGTAGCTGTGATGTACAGAATACAGCCTTTCAGCCAACGCATTTCACAGGGGGGCATCCAGTAACCTGATCTGACGGGCTCTTCCTGACGACTACGGAGACGGTGGAAATTAACGGCGGGCCGGGAAACGCGCCGCGTAAAGCTGCCTTTGTGTAAATAAAAGTTAATGACTTCCCAGGCCTTGTCATGTCGCTCGGGGCTGTCACTGGTAACGGGGTAATTACTCCTAATGATAATTCACTTTCCCCAGACCGTGCGGTGAGACATTGGAGATGGAGAAGGCCCCTCTCTCTCTTTCTCTGTGTTTCTCTCTTGCTCGCTCCCTTTTTCTGGCCATGCTTTTCTTTCCTGTCAGCTCAGCTGGAGGGGAGGAATTTACAAATGGATCCAGTATGACTAGAAAACGGTTTACGCAAGCGTCTCTACCCCCACCCCGAGCGCGGCCCACTCGTAAGATAAATTTACACAAAGTAGCTGAAGAAGTAAAACGCGCTTTGTGCCTCATTGCATGTAATGAAACCCGAGCTCTGGGCTGGTGGGAGGCAGTGCACCCCAGACCCACCACAACCACAGATACAAGGAGGACAAAGCATGCCGGACATACCGCTATACATATAGAAATCTATAGTCTGCGGGGAGACAGTCTTTTACAAATATGGCCGACACCGCCATCCATACCCATCTCACTGATGAGAGTCAACGCTGTTTCTCGGACTCAATTCACATGTGTCGGAATGTTTTTTAATGGGATTAAAGCGATTTTGGAAATTCGGGAGCACCTGTCCTACACTGACGCATGAAGAATAATTACTGACCCCACACGTACACTAGTTGTGCAGCCAGAAATCAGCGGCCTCTTAAAGGGGTTGTCCGCTACTTGGAAAATCCCATCTTAATGCATATGTTTCCCCCCCAGTTAAAATAGACCCTGTACTCAGCTCCCGCACTGCCGCCATTCGAGCACCATCTATAACCACAGCTCACCGGCGGTGACTGGACACAGGGCTCGCAAGACGTCACTGTCACGTGAGCGCCGAGACGCGGTTACAGACAGTGCTAGAATGATGACAGCAGCACAAGAGGCGAATACAGGGTCTATTATTTTAACAGGTGGGAAAAGGAAGGGGTGGGGGGACAAGTCGATTCTGCTGGGGTTGTCCTAGTAGTGGACAACCCCTTTAAATAAACTGGATTGTCCACGTCCAGCATTTCCCTAAATCAGCGGATGTCCAGCTGTGGAAAATCACAAAGATCCAAGTACAAACTTTGCAGCAAGTGTTTAGTTTTCCTGCAGCACCCCCAGAGGTGAAAAGTAGTATTACACAAAGCAACAAGCTGTCCATGTAGAGCACAGACATGCCGCTGCCTCCAGAGCTTTCCAGCATGGATACTAGTTTAGGGTCTTAAATGTAGCACCCCCTCTCCCCTGTTTAAGGTGTTTTCCATTTAATAAAAAAAGATACATTTCACTCAGTGGGAGAAAAAAAATCTGATACCTTTTAATGGCTAACAAAAATATGATGTTAAAAAGCAAGCTCTCGAGAAATAACTGATGGAGAGGTAAGCAGTCTCAAGAGCTTGCTTTCTAACATTATTTAGCAAACTTTCAATACTGCTTACCTCTCCATCTGGCATGATAATTTGCAATGCTTGATGGAGAGGTAAGCAGTCCAAAAAGCTTGCTTTTCAGCATCACTTATTAGAACATCAAAGCACGTTTTGAGACTTACTTCTCTTTATCAAGCATTGTAAATTGCCATGCCTGATGAAGAGGTAAGCAGTCACAAAAGCTTGCTTTGATGTTATAATTAATGATGCTACAAAGCAAGGTTTCAAAAAATGCCTGATGGAGAGGTAAGCAGTCTTAAAAGCTTGCTTTAACATTTATAACATCAAAGTAAGCTTTTTAGACTGCTTACCACTCCATCAGGCAGTGTAAATTACCATACCTGATGAAGAGGTAAGCAGTCTCAAAAGCATGCTTTGATGTTATAATAAATGATGTAACATCAAGCTTTCGAGACCGCTTACCTCTATCAGGCATTTGAGAGCTTGCTTTGGAATATACATTTATTATAGCATCTAAGCTTTCGAGACTGCTTACCTCTATATCAAGGATGATAAATTATGTTGCCTGATGAAGAGGCAAGCAGTCTAGAGAGCTTGCTTCGCAACATCATATTTTTTTCAGCCATTAAAAGGTATAATACCTACAAGATTATTATTTTGTTTCTCCCACTGTGAAAAATCTATGTTTTCTCAACTGGCTAACAAGGTACCGAACCTTTTTTTCCATTTCCTACAGTCATCTAGGATATGGCTTTATTATTGGTAGGGGGATAAACCTGTGGGATTATAATAATAAAGGGGGGGCAGTGCTCCATCTCCAGCCTCAATTATTTGATTGGTGACCCTACTACAGGAAGCTTGGGGGGCCACTTTGCAGGGTAAAAAGAGGAGACTTTCATTCTCTGAATCGGTAGGGGGACCCAAAAGTTGGACCTCAAACATTACTATGACAAAATATGAGTACTTTATATGATGGGAGTTGTCCTTTAATTTTCTAAAAATCACTTAATTAGTCTATCCTCTAAAACACGTAAACATACATTTCTGACCGTGCCATAAAGTAATGATCCTAAAAGAAGCCCTTAAAAGCTGGCCGTCTCTTCCTATAGGGCTATACTGACAATCACTCCTATATGTAAACATGTCATCAGCTCAGAGACTTCTGAAGCCGAATGAAAAGAGCTCTGTGAAAAATGAAGAGAAAAAAAAAAAATCAAAGGCAGCTTCTCGGGAGCGACCGCACGGCACGCCGCGCTCCAAGATCTAGGGTATAAATATAGTAAATAGCAAAACTCTGTTCCGTTACTTCATGTAAGACGGAAAAATGAGCAAGCTGTCATTTCTGGAGGGATCGACTTTCCACGAAAAAAAAATAAAATAAAATGAAAAGGTCAGCTGATTCCCCGGATTTGTGTAAAACGAGCGCAGAATTTCCAGGGGGATCAAACGTTTCACTCACACAAAAAAAAAAGAAAAAAAAAATTGCTGGAAACTCTGAATCACGCTGAGGGAAGACTTTGAAGTCTCGTCTTGTAAGTGAGTAGGAAAGAAGTGGGGAGAAGAAAAAACGACTGCGGCCCACATCAGCAAAAGCGGATCTCCATGGCGATGAGCGCACACATCTCGCGGTACATAAAGCCGTCATATAGGCGGCTGAGCCTTTGATGTGTGATGAGGTCACGCGGATCATAACTCCCATGGTCAGCGGCTTATAAAAGGTAAACAGCAGCGAGCGGCGGGCCCCCGGCGTCAGAGCCGCGTATGTGCAAGCAAAACAAACCACAGCGACTGTCCGGCTTCCCAGCTACACAGTCAGAAGTCTAACTGCAAGCGATAGTCCTCTGTTATCAGCCATTTCAGGATAGGGAGATGCTGAAGACAGAAACAGGGAACACAAAGTATTGTTCTCTGTTATCGGCCATCACTGACTACATGCAGGACAGGAAGAAAGGAGCTGAGCAAAGCCCTTTCACACGGTGCAACTTCCAGCGATCACGACCACAATTTGACCTGGCCGGGATCGTTGGAGCATCACTATGTGGTCGCTGGTGAGATGTCAAAACAGTCAGATCTCACCAGCGACGCAGCAACGATACGGAACAATCCGGCGGTCGTTGGGAGCCTGTCACTATCGGGCGCATTATTGAGATCCTTGGTTGTTGTCCCTGTCAAACACAGCGATGCATGGTGCCCAGCGGGAGCGAGTCGACCTAAAAATGGTCCTGAACGATTTGTAAATATCAGCGATCTCACAGCGGGGGCCTGATCACTGCTATGTGTCACACATAGCGAGGTCGCAGTTACGTCACAAAACCTGTGACGTTGCAGCGATGTCGCTGTGTGTGAAGTACCCTTAACTGCTCCCTGTTATCAGCCAGTTTAAGTGTGGAAAAGTTGCCCTTACCTACAGCATGGCTCGCCGCTATCAGCCAATCTATTGCTTGCAGTTATCAGCCACTTTAGCTGACCAAAAGGCCCGACTATATAATCTATTGCTTGCAGTTATCAGCCACTCTAGCAGAACGCAAGCCCTAACTATACAATACACAGCTCACTTTTATCAGTCATTCTAGCTAAGACCTGAGTCCTGACTAAACAATTTTTTACTAGCTGTTATCAGCCCAATTAAGATGGGTACAGGCTGTTACTATCCCCTTATATTATCACTTATGATCAGTGAGGGTCTGTACTGGGAACCCAATTTTCTCATGAGAATGAATGAGTAGCCATTTAGCATGGAGCTTTCCCTGTGCGGCGCACCCTGGCTGTAAATGTACCTTTACACGCGGCAACTTTTCTAGGAAATTCACTGGCAACTTACTGGTTGCAGTGAAATCATGGACACGTTGTTCTATCTTGTTGCTATGTACAAATGGAAGAATGTATCCATGATTTCACTGCAACCAGTAAGTTGCCAGTGAAATTCCTAGAAAAAGTTGCCGCGTGTAAAAGGTACCTTAAAGGGAACCAACCACCCCCAATGACCCCCCCGGACTATTAATATTGGTCCCTACACACAGCACATACATGTGCTGCAATGATTTTTGCTAAAAAACCTGTTTTTTAAAACTAAAGATAATGCTTTTGAAAGTTTAATCCTAATGGACGGATGGGCGGTACTTATCTGGTGCAAAAGCCGAGATGTGCTGCCAATCATCCTCCCGTCTCCCCTCGCAGCAGTTATGGACAGCCCTTTGTGCAGCGTCACTGCCTGGTGCACGGGATCTCATGCCCGTGCACACGTCATCATCTGCAGCCGGGAAGCGAGCGCGCGCTCTGTCTTCCTGCGCTCGGCTATGGAAGTCAGAGCGCGCGCTCGCTTCCCGGCTGCAGATGATGACGTGTGCACGGGCATGCGAGCCCATGCACCAGGCAGTGACGCTGCACAAAGGGCTGTCCATAACTGCTGCGAGGGGAGACGGGAGGATGATTGGCAGCACATCTCGGCTTTTGCACCAGATAAGTACCGCCCATCCGTCCATTAGGATTAAACTTTCAAAAGCATTATCTTTAGTTTTAAAAAACAGGTTTTTTAGCAAAAATCATTGCAGCACATGTATGTGCTGTGTGTAGGGACCAATATTAATAGTCCGGGGGGTCATTGGGGGTGGTTGGTTCCCTTTAAAGCAACTACAGCTGACCACATTCACTTCAATGGCGTTCCATGCCCAGTGGGTGACCAGGGCGCCACTGAGCATCGAAAACAGTGCAGCGACCCCTTTATTCTCAGTATCGGCGGGGGTCCGAGAGGTCTGACCTCAGGAATGATGACATATACTAACTCTTTACGCTCTAGGATCCATCCCTGAATGCTGGATCCTGTATATGACTACAGTACAGAATGACACCTATATCGCTGCTTGTCTGTACACCAATTTCGTAATTTCTCTATCATCTCACTTCTGTTTCCTAGTAGTTATGTTACAATGTATCAGTGCAGGTAAAATGAGATAAAGGCAAATTAATAATGTTGTGTCTATATAGGCGGCATATCCTTTTACTCTATTAGCGATTGTTCTGCTACTCCTTGACCTGTCTGCCGCCTTCGACACGGTTGACCACTCCCTTCTTCTCCGGATCCTGGAATCCCTTGGCATCACCCACCTTGCCCTCTCCTGGATCTCCTCATACCTAGCAGATCGGACCTTCAGCGTCTCCCACTCCCACACCTCCTCCTCACCCTACCCCCTTTCTGTCGGAGTCCCCCAAGGTTCCGTCCTGGGACCCCTACTTTTCTCCATTTACACTCTCGGCCTAGGGCAACTCATCGAGTCCCATGGCCTCCAGTACCACCTCTACGCCGATGACACCCAAATCTACCTGTCCGGCCCTGACATCACCTCTCTACTCTCGAAAATCCCTCAATGCCTTTCCGCCATCTCATCCTTCTTCTCTGCTCGCTTCCTTAAACTCAACATGGACAAAACCGAATTCATAGTCTTCCCCCCAAGAAATTCCACCCCACCTCCCAACCTATCCATCTGCATCAACGACTGCGCCCTCTCCCCAGTCCCCCAAGCCAAGTGCCTCGGGGTAATCCTTGACTCCTCCCTATCCTTCAAACCCCACATCGAGGCCCTCACCACATCCCTCCGGCTCCAGCTCAAGAACATCTCACGGATCCGCTCCTTCCTCACCCACGACACCGCTAAAACACTCATCCATGCTCTTATCATCTCCCGCCTTGACTACTGCAACCTCCTTCTCAATGGCCTCCCGGCTAACTCCCTCACACCTCTCCAGTCTATCCTCAACTCCGCTGCCCGACTCATCTATATGTCCTCCCGCTACTCCCCTGTCTCCCCCCTCTGCCAAGCCCTTCACTGGCTCCCCGTCTCCAAGAGATCCCAATTCAAAACACTAACCATGACCTACAAAGCCATACACAACCTGGCCCCACCATACATCTCCGACCTGGTCTCCCGATACCTACCCTCACGCAACCTCCGCTCCTCCCAAGAACTCCTCCTCTGCTCCCCCCTCATCACCTCTTCACACAACCGAGTCCAGGACTTCTCCCGGGCATCTGCCTTACTCTGGAACTCCCTACCCGAACACGTCAGACACTCTCCTACCCTGAGTAACTTCAAGTGTCACCTGAAGACTCACCTGTTCCGTCAAGCCTACAACCTGCCATGAGACCCAGGCGAACGCCCCATACATGACATTCCCCCATCCTACTGTATCCTTACCCACCCCTCATAGACTGTGAGCCCTCGTGGACAGGGTCCCTGCCCCTCCTGTACCTGTACGTCCTGATCGCCTAGATTTAGTGTACTTGTTCTTGTCTCCCTCATCCTCATGTAAAGCGCCATGGAACCCAATGGCGCTATATAAATAAATAATAATAATAATAATAATAATTCTGATGTTGCGGGTGTTTTTTTCACTGGCCCTGGAGAGTAAAAGGTGAATATTTCCCTGTAAACAACCAAGCAGAAATAGAAGAGGCAATGACCTAAACAACACGTCGCTCCCCGCAGGCCGCATGCGGATGCTTTACATTTTTTCATTAATAATCTATTGCAGACGGAGGGATAATAAAGGCCGGGAATGAGTCGTGCACCTGCTCCATCTTGTTACACGGCCGCCGCGCATTTGGTTCTGTGATTTTTCTTACAAAAGGATAAGAGTCTCGCTTTGGGGGACACAAGGGAAAAAGCCTTTTAAGCAGAGAAATCCAACAGTACAAAGCCGACGTCACTATGGTCTATGGATGGACGGGAATCGCAGCATCAGATCGGCTGACTGCAAACGTCAAAAGGATCAATATAAGCCCCGATAAAGATTAATACGGTCATCGTAATCATACTGTCTCAGGAATGTGATCACATTCCCAGCTAGGCCTCATGAATCATCAGTAACAACATTTTTTCTCATACATGAATATAGGGATGAATAAATCTCTACAGATTACTTGAGTGCAAATGCCTGAACCTAAAGCAACTACATAGCTGAATCTTCGCCATATTTACAGGCACATTGCTTCATTATGGCTACTAGAATTGGTGGCCACCAGTCTCATCCCCATCATCTCTTCTGATTAGTTGGCTCACGCAGTGTCTTTACCTTGCAGTCAGATGTGACCAATTGACCAGGGTTATTTTTTTTTGCTAAAAAGGATTGAGCCACGAACAGTTTTACATTCTAATTATTAGATCTTACAGTAAAAATAAGTTCCACAATTGGATGTGTTAAAAAAAATTAGTTCCTGTCCCGAGATATTCTTTTAAATGTGCCCCTGTGTAATTATAGCCAGGGATCACAGAATGTAAGATTATACAGACATTACAGCCGGGGATCACAGCTCATTCTGATTTAACATATTTAATTGTCTGTTTAAAAAGTTGTTTTACATCACAGAGAGAATAAGCTGTAATCCCTGGCTGTAATGTCTGTATGCTCATATTCTGTGATCCCCGGCTGTAATGTCTGTATACTCATTCTATAAATTCAAGAATGCACACATAGGGCGATACCTTCTTTAGAAAAGGCAAAAAATGTTTATACAAAGAGGCTGCTCACCTGATGTAGTTGTGAAAACCCACAACTGGTAATGATCGCTCAAATACAAGTAGCTGCTGCAGGACCGTACTTTCCACAGATCCCTGTGGTTTAATCAGCTCCCAGGACACAGTACCTCGAGGTCCGCGCTGCCACTTCAGAACATTCCCTGATGAAGGAGTTGGGAAATAACTCTGAAACGCGTAGGCTAATAAAGAAGAATCGTTGATCCAGACATTCCCTTGTACTGGCTTCTTTTGTTCCTTTTCTGAAGTGGCAGCGCGGACCTCGAGGTACTGTGTCCTGGGAGCTACTCTTATATTCTGTGATCCCCGGCTGTAATGTCTGTGTACTAATATTCTGTGATCCCCGGCTGTAATGTCTGTATACTCATATTCTGTGATCCCCAGCTGTAATGTTTATACTCTTATATTCTGTGATCCCTAGCTGTAATGTCTGTATGCTCTTATATTCTGTGATCCCCGGCTGTAATGTCTGTATACTCATATTCTGTGACCCCGTGCTGTAATGTCTGTATGCTCTTATATTCTGTGATCCCCAGCTGTAATGTCTGTATGCCGTTATATTCTGTGATCCTCGGCTGTAATGTCTGTATACTCATATTCTGTGACCCCGTGCTGTAATGTCTGTATACCCTTATATTCTGTGATCCCCGGCTGTAATGTCTGTATACGCTCTTACTTCCTCAGCTGCCCAGGAGCTGTGGTATATATCCCTCCTGTTCCTGCATGGTATGACACATCCATTACACAGTGGCACATTTTATAAGAAGATCTCAGGATAGGAACATTTTTTAAACACATACAATTGCGGAACTTATTATTTTTCTAAGATCTATTAATTAAAATATACAATTTTTCATGGGACAAGCCCTTTATAACTAATCTTTACATCCTTTAAAATATTTTGAAAAATACAGAATTAAAACTTCGCGTATAAGCCGAGTTTTTCAGCCCAAAAATTGGGCTGAAAAGTCCCCCCCTTGGCTTATACGCGAGTCATGTACAGGCGCCCCCCCATCGGTATACAGGGCCCCCCCCTTGCTGCCGCAAACCTGTAAAGGAATACATCATTATACTTATCCCTGTCGCGGTCCCGCCACCGCCATCGCGCTCCTCCGGCTTCCTCCTCCGGTGGGCGCAGTCAATGACGTCATTGTCTGTGCGCCAGAGGAGGAAGCCGGATGAGCGCGATGGAGGCGGCGGGACAGCGACAGGGATGAGTATAATGATGTATTCCTTTACAGGTTTGCGGCAGCAAGGGGGGGGGGCCTGTATACCTCTGGGGCTGCTGCTGTATACTACCACCGGGGCTGCTGCTGTATACTACCACCGAGGCTGATGCTGTATACTACCACCGAGGCTGATGCTGTATACTACCACCGAGGCTGATGCTGTATACTACCACCGGGGCTGATGCTGTATACTACCACCGGGGCTGCTGCTGTATACTACCACCGGGGCTGCTGCTGTATACTACCACCGGGCTGCTGCTGTATATACCACTGGGGAGGCTGCTGTATATACCACTGGGGAGGCTGCTGTATATACCACTGGGGAGGCTGCTGTATATACCACTGGGGAGGCTGCTGTAACAGTGCTGGGGCCTGTATATACCACTGGGGAGGCTGCTGTATACCACACTGCTGGGGGCTGTATACTACCACTGGGGAGGCCTGTATACCACACTGCTGGGGGCTGTATACCTGTGCTGGGGTCCACCCTCGGCTTATACACGAGTCAATAGGTTTTCCCAAGTTTTGGGGACAAAAGTAGGGGGGTCGGGTAATACACGGGTCGGCTTATACCCGAGTATATACGGTAATCACTTCGGCGACCATCACCAACTCCTAGATCCAGTGGAGTAACTTGAAACTCATAAGCCACAATGCAAAACGCTCCAACGGAGCCCCCCAGTTATTGCAAGTTATTCCTATATAGACCAAAATGTTTTAGGGCCCTTTAGGATCTAGGCCCGGGTGATGATTGCAACTGCTGTACCTGGGCAATCGAGCTTTATATCTTGTCTAAATTTGCAAGCAATGGCAAAGACATAAGGTGTCCAATCCGGGCAATTCAGCAGCTCCTGAATAACTGGTCCTGCAAAGCTGGGCACCTGAACTGCTCTGTACAATTGCAAGTTTAGGCACTTTAAAGGGGTTGCATAGGTGCCAAGTGTCAGATCCTGATGTACTTGACAACGGCCAGTCGAACACACTAGGAACGGAGCAGCAAGCAGTGTGCATGCACCACATGGCTCAGGTGCGACCCACAAGCTCGGCAAGCACCCTAGTGATCAGACAGCCCCTTACCACAAGATAGAAGAGTATGTTTTGATTACAGGACAATCCCTTTAAGCAAATTTTCACAAAGAAAATTGCTTTAAAGGGATTGTACACTACCAGGACATCCCTTCTTCACCCACTTGTTTCCCATATAAAAAAATAATGGACCATGCACTCACCTACCATGCTGAAGACGTTAGAGAGCAGTCCGTAAACACAGCTCGGGACCCAAGCGACATTGTGAGGTGTAATCACCGCCGACTTCCCTCTCCCTACCTTTACACCAAACGAGCAATTAGTGGAAATTAGCAGCATCTGCAGCACTCACTTCCTGTCGATTGCTCCCGATTCCTAATGAAGCCGGTGAATGGATTGTTATGTGGGCCCTGTGCGACGTCACAATGTCATATGAACCCCGAGCCATGGTTACCGACACAGTGGCAGCAGTACAGGAGGTAACAGTGTATTATTATTAATGGGGAAACAAATGGAATCAGAAGGGTTTGTCCCAATAGTGGACAAACCCTTTTAAAGGGATTTTTTTTGTGTGAAAATGTAGCTCAAAGGGAGTTCCTACAATCAAAACATACTCTACTACCACCTAGTAGTGGACAACCTCTTTAAGCCTTAGGTAGAAGACAACTATTGACTTGACCATCACAGGATTGTTGTAAGTTACTAAACTGTGAGCGATGGCTGCAAGCACGGCCAGCCATTTTGAGTGACTGCTCACGCTGTAGAGCGAGCTGACAAGGCACCAGGGCGTGCATACAACCATCGCTCTCAGTATCTTGCATGGCCATGATTCAAAGCCAAGTGATCCCAGAACCCTACATCTGCAAGTAAATAGCATTTTCCAAGCCAAGATTTTCCTTTTAACGGGTTTACATCCAACCCACAAGTGGACTAAGGTTTCAGCAGGCCGTCTAAAGTCACAGTGAGGTCCTATTGTAACAGACAGAATATATCAAAATAAGACAGACTGCCATCAGATGAACGTGGGTCCTACCTGAACTCTCTCCCATCGCTCCGCCGTCTTGCTGGTGCCGTACAATGCGATGCAGCTTCTAAAATAAGTTTCTGGTTGATTCTGTTTGAAGTAACAGATTCTCTTTCGCAGTCATCATCCACCGCTTGGTCACACGTCCATTCCTCATCTTCATTAAGAGTAGGTAGATATCCAGGTGGACCCTTCCCCGTCCCAGACCCCGAGCTATGGTCACTGTAAACCTTAGGACTTTCCCCTCCGACTGTTGTATACTCAAGGTAGATGTCAGATTTAAGGAACACTGGGTACGTATTGTCCTCCATCATCGACTGGATCTCCATTTGGGCCTGGTCAAACATGTCCGGCTCGATTTGCTGCCTCAAAACACAATCCTTAATAAAACTTTTCGTTGCTGGTTTGATCTGCCGGGAGACGATGCCGTTATTGTCCAGGATGAATCTTTTGTAGATCGCTTTGGCCAATTTGAGCCTTTTTTCCACCTTCGAGTCACTGGGCTCCAGTTTTCGAAAGCCGCTGCAAGCGAACCAGAAGTCGAGCAAATCTCCGCAATTTTCCTGCTGTAAAAAAGTTCGGAACAAGCGAATCCCATCCTGGTCGTCGAGCAGAGAGTGGAGCGATTCAGCCCATTTTAAATATGGTGGCGTGGGGGAAGCGCTGCCCTCGGGTTCATAACCTAGGTCCAGGTCGGGCCGTCTCGGCGTCGCCGTTGAAGTCTCGTTTCTGATGCCATCGATTTTTGTCGAGTAATAGCTGTGGCTGAACGTCCTGGGATCCGCTGTGACCAGTTCTCCTTCCTCTCCCGGGACCGGCGGTCTAGGTGCATCCTCAGTAAAGCTTCCCCCTAGATCCAAAGGGAAACCTTTCCCCTGGACACTCATCTTGACGGTATGCGATTACAACAATGTAAGGATTAAGATGTGGATTCAATATATGTTCATTTCGAGACGAAGGTCCCCGATAAACATTAGCCTTCTGCAAAACAAGAAAATTAGATGAGTGTGGAGACAGAACACAAAGAATAAACTACCAAGAAGTACTACTAAAAAGGACCTAAAAACTTTAGTTCCATATTCTCAACAAACTGCTTTCCTGAGATGAGAGGATACTACCATAATCTGCAAACTTTCACCCAGACATTTATTCACTTTACACTCCCTCTAAATTGAAACGCTAAGGCCCTAAGGCCCCTTTCATCTCTCGCCCTAATTTGCGGCCGGTCGCTGGTATAGTCCTATAATAAGCCAACGTGCTGTTCTCACCGACTGATCCTGCACTTTGAACCCCGATCGGCTGGGAGATGAAAGAGAAGTAGATAACGAGGAGTCGTAAACATTTCTCCTAAAGAAATACGTGATGACATAAAAATGCGGCTTCATCTAATCCACCGCTATCGATGTGAATCACAGCACAATGTGCACACACGGAGTCGGCCAAGTCCAACCGAGTCACGTCAAGGCAGCCAAGATGACACGGAGCAGGTGTACAGGCAAGGCTCGGGTTATTACATTTACTAGAATTAAAACGAGGAAACGTATAAAAAACTGAATTTATGACAATATTGTTGGGGAGATACTTCAGAGCCATATTCAGGGGATGGAGGGAGGATTATATACTTCTCCCGCAAATGAAATACAGAAAAAAGCCATTACTAACTCTAAAGTGACTAATTGCAAGCTCTTCAGGAGAGAAAGTGCTGAGTATTTTCTATGTACAGTATCTATGCAATTTTGGGAATATCAGTCCATCTCCTGCACATTTCATGATGAGAATAACCTGCTCCCATCATTTGAAACTACGACCTGCAAGTTTTCATTGCTGCCTTCTCCTTCCACGCAATTTCCATGGTACAGTCACTGGGACTTGCCGGCAGCATATACACCTGGATGCATCCCACCTCATCCTCTGACTATACATCTATAGTAGACTTCACGTAAGGTCCAGAAAATCCCTATAAAACCTTCAATGCACCCTAAGACCTCAAAATACACATAGACCTGGAACCTGACAAACCTTTGCCAGTACGTGTTTGCCTACAGTTGCCCCAATAGAACAAAAAAGTGCAGCCGACTTTATTAATCAATATATCAATTGCATATAATTTAATTTGCTCGGTGGACTGACCCCAACATATGTAGTCCACAAATGAAGTCTTTTAGGGTATGAGCCCACAGGACGCTTCTCCAGCGGTTTCCACCTGCAAGTTTACCCTTGTTTTATGTTAATTTATGTTAATTTGTTCCTGTGGTTGAGCTTCCCTGCAAAACCAATGTGTTTCACAGAAAGCTGTGCTCACACATTGGTTTTGAAAGTGTCAAATCCCTCCAGTTTTGCTGCGGATGGGAAAGAATGATCATGTTCTATTTTTCCTGCGTTTTTGCTGCAGTCAATGGCAAAGAACGCACTAAAAACGCAGGACCTGAACCAGTAAATCTCCTGACAAGGACTCTAGAGATCCTTGAAACCAGTACCAGTATTGCTGCGTTCAGGACTGCTGGAAAAACGTCCTGTGGGACATACTCTTACATGTCCAGGAACTGGAACCAAAACTGCCTAACAAAATGCAGAGCCCCGACCACACAGACTATCCCCCAATCAGACATAAAACTAATACTGTGCACTGAGCAGCTTCACAGTAACATGATGCTATGCGCATCCCGACAACCTCTCTAAGCGGCGATCCTCTGCATGTCCCGCCACCCATCTACACCTGTGATGATGATCTGGGCAATTTCACACCTATTTCTTATACCATACACATGACGACATCATGAGTATGGTCTGTGTGCTCAGATAGATGTTTCCAATTCTCCCACACATGAATGAGTCTTGGGCGTCCATCACTAGCTCATCGATTGTATTTCTGAGGACCAAAATGGCTGGTGCTAAACAGTGAATAGCAGCACCCCAGACACAAGAGAGGCGGCGTGCGCCCCGGCGGCACCCCAGACACAAGAGGAGGGCGGCGTGCGCCCCGGCGGCACCCCAGACACAAGAGGAGGCGGCGTGCGCCCCGGCGGCACCCCAGACACAAGAGGGGCGGCGTGCGCCCCGGCGGCACCCCAGACACAAGAGGAGGCGGCGTGCGCCCCGGCGGCACCCCAGACACAAGAGGAGGCGGCGGTGCGCCCGGCCGCGGCACCCCAGACACAAGAGGAGGCGGCGTGCGCCCCGGCGGCACCCCAGACACAAGAGGAGGCGGCGTGCGCCCCGGCGGCACCCCAGACACAAGAGGAGGCGGCGTGCGCCCCGGCGGCACCCCAGACACAAGAGGAGGCGGCGTGCGCCCCGGCGGCACCCCAGACACAAGAGGAGGCGGCGTGCGCCCCGGCGGCACCCCAACACAAGAGGAGGCGCGTGCGTCCCGGCGGCACCCCCACAAGAGGAGGCGTGCGTCCCGGCGGCACCCCCCACAAGAGGAGGCGTGCGTCCCGGCGGCACCCCCCACAAGAGGAGGCGTGCGTCCCGGCGGCACCCCCCACAAGAGGAGGCGTGCGTCCCGGCGGCACCCCCCACAGAAATGTGTGCGTCCGGCAGCACCCCCACAGAGTGTGGTTGTCGCCCCCCAGAGTGCCCCAAACAAATTGCACAGTGCCCCTGCCAGAAGCTGCAACACAAGGCATGCCATGCCCGCGCAACCCAGTTTGGATATGATGTGACCCAGACATCAACTTCAAAAGCTGAGTGTCGCTAGCTGATGACATATTCCTCATCCCCCTTGACTGCCATCATCACTACAACATTTACATTATTCACTTCACCTTTATCATTATAGCTGATCAGAACAAGTCCATTAAAACCGCTCTGACCATAGTTACCCTCCATTACCCTACGGCTGAAATTAAACAAGGACCCTGTCTCTGCATCCATGGACCCCCCCCTTGTGTCTCAGTGATATAATGCACACATGTATATAAACATACACAAATGCACAATCCCAGGAAAACAAGCGCAAAAACACCACAAGCGTCCAGCAGAGTAATGATGACATATCCGCAACCGCTGGGAGTTGTAGTTCTCTGCCAACTGGAGCCCAATTCTATAGGTGACATTTAAAGGAATTTTAAGAAAAAAAAACACCTTGAATACAAAAAAGTGTCAGTGTGCGGCGCGGGCACACCAGTAACCGTCCGGCATTTTGGCTTTTTAATCCCTCCAGATTGAAGGTTTTGCACTTTGGTGCAATGTCAGTTCACAATAAATAACCTGAATTGTCTCCTCGGCTGCAAATTTTACATAAAAAATATTTAACATGTAAAATTGACCGAGTGCAAAACTTAATGTAAGAGAAATTTGCATATTGAAAAATAAGTGTCATCACGTGACCTGGGGGTGGTGGGGGGAGCTAGAACACATAGAGGAGTTCCCGGGATCAGATGAGGGGGGCCCCGGGGGCGGCAGGTACTAGAGTCCGGGGATCTCCGGCCTGTGCTCCGCTCCGAGGCCTCCAGCGCTCGGCTGTGAAGTTTCCTCCCAGCGCGGATGACCCCCCTCGGCTCCCGTCACACTCACCTCCCTGGATACAAGCCGGCTCTCCTGCCGGGATCGTGCGCCGGGCCCTCGTCTCCCTCCGCTCCAGCGCCGCCCATCAAGCTTCCGGGGGAGACTGCGGGAGACACGGGCGAAAACAAAGCGAGCTCCGCTGCGGGCCGGCAGCCATGCCCCGGCGAGCTCCGGGCGGTGAGTGCGCTCTGCCTGTGTGTGTGTGAGGCAGAGAGAGTGAGCAGCCTGGACGTGCGCGCTCCCGACAGCGTCACCAGGAGGAGGGAGGAGCGGGGTGAGCGGGAGGCGCGCACGTAGAGAGGAGGAGCGAGGGGGGCGCGCACGCTGACGTAGTGGGGAGGCGCGGGGCCGAGGCATCTTCCCGCCACAGGCGCGTGCCCTGACTGGTGGAGATAGGACCTGAGCTCGGTCCTGTCACCATAGCTCAGGGCGAATATAGGAAATAAAAGGCTCAAAAGACACAAACACATCTCTATTATATCATTATGTCACCATAGACATATACTCATTAAAATGGTCCTGTCACATAGCTCTGCTCTGAGGAGAAAGCGGGGAGAAAAGACTCAAGACACTTATCTACCTCATAATCCAGAGACACCGCCCCATATAATCAAAGAGACGCCATGGTCCTGTCACATAGCTCAGCAATGACGAGAAATATAGGAGATAAAAGCCTTGGAAGCCATTTTCTACCTCATAATCCAGGGACACAACCCCATCAAATAGACGCCATGGTCCTGTCACATAGCTCAGCTCTGAGGGGAAAAAAGCCTCAAGACACTTATCTACCTCATAATCCAGGGACACAACCCCATATAATCAAAGAGACACCATGGTCCTGTCACATAGCTCAGCTCTGAGGGGAAAGCGGGGAGAAAAGCCTCAAGACACTTATCTACCTCATAATCCAGAGACACCGCCCCATATAATCAAAGAGACGCCATGGTCCTATCACATAGCTCAGCTCTGAGGGGGAAAAAGACTCGAGACACTTATCTACCTCATAATCCAGGGACACCGCCCCATATAATCAAAGAGACGCCATGGTCCTGTCACATAGCTCAGCTCTGAGGAGAAAGAGGGGGAAAAAGCCTCAAGACACTTATCTACTTCATAATCCAGGGACACCGCCCCATATAATCAAAGAGACGCCATGGTCCTGTCACATAGCTCAGCTCTGAGGGGAAAAAGCCTCAAGACACTTATCTACCTCATAATCCAGGGACACCGCCCCATATAATCAAAGAGACGCCATGGTACTGTCACATAGCTCTGCTCTGAGGAGAAATAGTAGGAGAAGTGCCTCAGAAGACATTTTCTACCAGAGACACATCCCCACATTTACTGTTATATAATCATTATATAATAATTATTCCTAATTTTGCAGTTTCACCGTTTGCTTTACCATATAATCAATAATGGTACCTTTACACGCCGCAACGGCAGGCTGGATACATCCCGCTACTTCACGTGCACGAGCACGCTCAAACGGTTACAAACGGTCAACGCACCCTCTTTACACGCCGCCACAAGGTGCGCTACGCCACGCTACATCTACAGCTAGCTACATCGCCGGGTGTCTCAAGTAGCCAGCTGTAGGTCATTTACACACCGCTATAACCAGCTACTATGGGCGTACCTGGTGCAGCAGGGACAGCACATAGGCGTGCCACAATTGTGGATTACGAGCCGTCCGTACGCTGATAGGACGAAGCAATAACATCCTGATTGGGCAGGCAACGCAGGAGGCTGAGTAATACATGACGCTCGAGCAATTGTGTAGTGTGACTCGTCAGCTCCTTTAAATATGCCTCCCTATGCAGCGACTACCAATCGTCATGCAGCAGCTTCCACCAATGATCGCACATGGGGCGCGGTAACACGGAGCCAGGGTCACGCCTTAGCTACATTGCAGGCTGTCCCGAGTTCCCTTCCGTTGCCTCTTTACACGCCGATACAGCTCGCTACCATTGGCGATGTAGCCATCAGTTTTTGAGCAGAGCTAGGAAACAGATTTATCTGTTGCCGGCTGTAGCGTCACGTCTTCAGACGCCGCTACGACGGGCTACATTGGCGCTACAAGCTACATTTGTAGCCTGTAGCGGGATGTATCCAGCCTGCCGTCGCGGCGTGTAAAGGTACCATAAGAGATTCGATGTTCCTGTCACATAGCTCTGCTCTGAGGAGAAATATAGGGAATAAAAGCCTCAGAAGACACATTTCTTCCTCATAATCCAGACACACATCCCCACAATCATTATATCATAATTTAGCCTAATTTTGCAGTCTTACTGTTTCGCTCTACAGTCTAATCAATGGGAGTGGATGTTCCTGTTCTAAGGTCTGAGAAGCCACTTTTCTACCTCATATTTCCATAATTGTTATGATACAGTCTTTTTGCCTATTTGCATATTTTTAATCAATTGATTCTTCCATACAATCAATAGCAGAGTGGATGGTCCTGTCACATAGCTCTGTCCTGAGGAGAATAGTGGGGAAAAAGTCTCAGAAGCCGCTGTCTACCTCACAATACAGTCACACAGTCCACATAGTCATTATATGATCTTATTTAAACTAATTTTAACTCAGTTTCACTGTTTTACTCTTCTTGCCATCAATAAGAACATCGATGGTCCTGTCACATTACCCTTAGGAGTGATAGTAAGCAAAAAGTCTTAGGAACCATTTTTCTACCTGACATTACATTCATGCAATATACTATGGACCACAATGCAAAGCTTGTCTTATAATGTGTCCGGAAGAAAAAAGGTTCTTCCAAGAACATTGCCAGACAAAGAGTGCCCCCATATCAGGGTCAGAAAGAGAGTGCACCCAGGAACAGTGCCAACCTTATAGTGCCCCTCATAATCAGGATCAAGGAGAAAGAGTCCATCCAGGAGGAACTGTGCCAATCATACAGTGCCCACCATAATCATGGTCAGGCAGAGAGTACTCCCAGGAACAATGCCAACCTTATAGTGCCCCTCATAATCAAAATCGGAAAGAGTCCATACAGGAGGAACAGAGTTGGTCATAAAGTGCCCCCCATAATCAGGATCAGAGAGAGAGTCCATCCGGGAACAGTGCCAACCTCATAGTGCCCCCCATAATCAGGATCAGAGAGAGAGTCCATCCAGGAACAGTGCCAACCTCATAGTGCCCCCCATAATTAGGATCAGAGAGAGAGTCCATCCAGGAACAGTGCCAACCTCATAGTGCCCCCCATAATCAGGATCAGAGAGAGAGTCCATCCAGGAACAGTGCCAACTCATAGTGCCCCCCATAACCAGGATCAGAGAGAGAGTTCATCCAGGAACAGTGCCAACCTCATAGTGCCCCCATAATTAGGATCAGAGAGAGAGTCCATCCAGGAACAGTGCAAACCTCATAGTGCCCCCCATAATCAGGATCAGAGAGAGAGTCCATCCGGGAACAGTGCCAACCTCATAGTGCCCCCCATAATCAGAATCAGAGAGAGAGTCCATCCAGGAACAGTGCCAACCTCATAGTGCCCCCCATAATCAGGATCAGAGATAGAGTCCATCCAGGAACAGTGCCAACTCATAGTGCCCCCATAACCAGGATCAGAGAGAGAGTTCATCCAGGAACAGTGCCAACCTCATAGTGCCCCCCATAATCAGGATCAGAGAGAGAGTCCATCCAGGAACAGTGCCAACCTCATAGTGCCCCCCATAACCAGGATCAGAGAGAGAGTCCATCCAGGAACAGTGCCAAAGTCATAGTGCCCCCCATAACCAGGATCAGAGAGAGTCCATCCAGGAACAGTGCCAACCTCATAGTGCCCCCCATTATTAGGATCAGAGAGAGAGACCATCCAGGCACAGTGCCAACCTCATAGTGCCCCTCATAATCAGAAAGAAAGAGTCCAGTGCCAGTCTTATAGTGCCCTCATATCAGGGGAAGACAGATAGTTTGTCCAGGAACAGCGCCAACCTTATAGTGCCCCCCATAATCAGGATCAGAGATAAAGAGTCCATCCAGGAGGGTCAGTGCCAGTCATATAGTGCCCCCCATATCGGGGTCAGACAGAGAATTCACCTATAAACAGTGACAGCCATAAAGTAACTCACAATCAGGGTCAGACAGAGAGTTCACCCATGAACAATGTCAGCTATAAAGTACCCCATAATCAGGGTCAGACATGAAGAAAGTTTGTCCAAGAGCAGTGCCAACCATAGCATGCCCTTGCAATTATGGTAAGTCACAAAGAGTTCAACCAGGAACAGTGCCAAACATACAATGCCTTCATAATCAGGGTTAGACAGGAATAGAGTTATTGCAAGAACAGTGCCAGTCATACAGTGCCCCTGATAATCAGAGTCAGACAGAAAGAGCTTAAACCCAGGAAGAGTGCCATCCATAGAGCACCCCATAATCAGGGTCGCCATAGGGTCCCCAATATTCAGGGTCACCATTGATTTCCCCATAATCAGGGTTAGGCATGAAGAGAGTTTGTCCAAGAACAGTGCCAGCCATCGCCAAGGAACAGTGTCAACCAAAGTGTGCCCCCATGATCAAGCTCATACAGGTAGTGTGGCGCCCCGCATGGTCGGGCGTCACAGAGGGGTATTGCACCCATAAAAGAGGTGTAATTTTCCCAGCTGCAGGTGGACCCTAGGTTGGTGGGTGGGACCCATTCCCAGCACTCCCACATTAGCTGAGCGGTGGGAGGTTACCCGAGGGGATATATTCACCTCTAGGGGGATCAAGGAGGTCTTTTGGTCTTTGGGCTCTTGTCAGCAGAAGGGCCAGTAGGAGGAGGAAAGTTGGAAAGAGTGTGGAACGAGGCAGAAGGGTTACCCGGACGGTTTCAAGCTGATCCGGAGGAAAGGAGAAGGGGTCTTGAGGAGATCCTGAAAGAGGGCGCCCGACGAGCAGAGTCGAGGCCCTAGAGAGAAAGGGAGATCCCCAGAGTAGAGCTACCATACTTCATGGGAATCTCCAGTCCACCACAGGAACGCCGGGCCCGAGGATGCGGCCAAAGTCCATCTTTGCAGCAGGCAACCGGCTGCTGTGGTCCGTATATCGCCACATCACCCTGCCAGACGGAGCGATCTGCCTGCTTCCTCACCTCGAGGGAGAGGACCCCCAATACTACCTACACGGAGCCATTGGGTATAGGCCCATCCTAGGCGGGGAAGAAAGGACACAGGTTCGTCAACTAAGGTACACCACAGGTTCCACCATACCACCTGGGACCCACTTGCAGCCACCCGTAGAGCTACCTGTTATTTTAACATCTGATGCTGGACTGTGAACTTTGTATGATGTTGCTACAAGTTGACAGTAAAGTACCTGGGAGAAAGTGACTTTGCCTGTGTGTGCGTTTCTACATCTGCCTGTTCCCTTGCAGGAACGCTGCCCCGGAGGAATTGCTCCACCTGTAGGGAGCTTTGCCAACTGAGCCACACTACCATCTACCTCCGGAGGACTGTGGCTGCGCTGGTGACCCATCACCAGGTACCACAGGTGGCGTCACGTGACAAACTCTTATTCCTTGTAAATACACCCCTTTTTGAAGTGTCACCCAGGCCACAGGCTCAGGCGCTGCCACCAGTGACATCCTAAGCATCCCACCAAGCCTGATACCCGAGTACCCCAGGGCCTGGGGCTCGACAGTAGCGAGTTCATTCAAGAACAGTGTCAATCATACAGTGCCCTTGATAATCAGAGTCAGACAAAAAGAGTTTAAGCACAGGAAGAGTGCCATCCATGGAGTGCCCCGTAATCAGGGTCGCCATAGTGTCCCCAATAAGCAGGGTCATCACTGAGTTCCCCGTAGCCAGGGTTAGGCACGAAGAGAGTTTTTCCAAGAACAGTGCCCGTCATTGCCCAGGAGCAGTGTCAACCAAAGTGTGCCCCCAACATCAAACATGGCAGCCATCAACCATCACCACAGAACATGTGTGTATAAAGGGGTCGTGAAGAGTGCCTGGCACCCGCATACAGTACCGATAAGTTATAAAAAAGAAACAAACCAGCTCCATAAGGTCCATATTTGGGATCACGCCAGTGCTAAACCAGTTTGCCCATCAAACCAGTTGGTTCACAGGCAAAGGCCAAAGAAATTCAATCTTCTGACGTCAGCGAGGAGCCGAGCAGCGTCTACACAGATGTAATGATCGCCGCTCTGTGGACTTCGGTTACTGTAATAATTCTGTTTTTTAGGATATTAAGTGTCTCCTTGATCCTGTGAGGAATGTATGTTTTCTATGTGCGCATATTTTTTTATTGTCCTTTGTATTGTGTGCCGAGTTTTTCCCTTTTTGCAGTGTAAGCGATACCTCACCCCGGCCTGCGTAATGTAATATCACCATGATGTTCATTTTATTGTCATCATTACTGAGCTCGGAACGCTCGCCCCAAGACGTTGCAATGTTTGACACTGCATTTCTCAGCGTCCATTGACTGTATATGCCTTATATATGAAAACACGTCAACGTGAAAAAAAGATGTCTTCTGGTGTAAAGCTGAAAAGTTGCAAAAATGGGACTTTTGGGGTTTTTGTGCAAACGTTTTGGCCAGAGGGGAAACATGGACAAACACAGCCCTACTAGTTAAGGCAGAAGCCTACGACGAGAGATATGTGTGCTGCTTCTGTGACACATATTGTCACAATCCCTAATATGATACCAAATTTATGTCTCATCTTGCTAAAGAGGAGCGTAATGCCCACATTGTGTGTTACCTTATAGAGGGAACATCTTATAGGCACGACGCTTCATTCCTTCCTCTATCTTGATACCGTCTCCTTCGTGCCCAAGAAAGTATTGGACGCAGATTCTGCCTCCGACATGATTAAAGGTTAGATCCAAGACAAATAAGACACATTTCTGAGACGTTTTTGTACATGACTCCTTCTCTCTGTGTCTTGCAGCCGCACAGATGCCGCAAGCTCCGGCTTTGGCAGGATTTGCCGGGTTACATCACCAGGGCACCAGCCCAACAATGCAGGGTGGCAATCGTGCAGGAAGTCAAGTCTTAGAGCTGTTACAAGCCTTGCCAGACCTCACCGGGAACCCTTCATAGGAAACGCAAATCTATCAAAGGTAACTAAGCCGGTACGATTCATTGTCACAATTGGATGTCACAAATATTTGGGGTGTGCACACAATGTGCTATAAAATATATCTGAAATATACATCAGCACTTCTTTTTCTATATCATGGAGCTACTAGTAGGCACAACTGTGTAGGCCATGAAGACATTGAGGCGTACGATAGAGGTTACTCATCCACTGTATGGGCCTACAAAGAGGCTAGCAGTGCGCTGTGGGCACTATAATAGACATACAGGATAACTTACTGATTGCTGGTGGTCAAACTGCTAAGACCCCATTCATGGGAATCAGGTTCTGCTTTGAATGGGGTGAAGACTTTCATGCTTGACATCATCCATTTTATTCATTTTGCATGAGACTGCTACATAAAGCCGAGTGCAGTACACCACTACTTTTGGAAGTCCCAAGGTAATGAATTGAGTGAATGTTTATTATACCATCTCTCTGTATACAGGGAGCTCCCCCTAGTGGTGACTGCAGACAGGATCTTATCATGTATCTCTGTATACAGGGAGCTCCCCCTAGTGGTGGCTGCAGACAGAATCTTTTCATGTATCTCTGTATACAGGGAGCTCCCCTAGTGGTGACTGCAGACAGAATCTTATCATGTATCTCTGTATACAGGGAGCTTCCCCTAGTGGTGGCTGCAGACTGGATCTTATCATGTATCTCTGTATACAGGGAGCTCCCCCTAGTGTAGGCCGCAGATAGAATCTTATGTATCTCTGTATACAGGGAGCTCCCCCTAGTGTAGGCCGCAGACAGAATCTTATCATGTATCTCTGTATACAGGGAGCTCCCCTAGTGGTGGCTGCAGACAGAATCTTATCATGTATCTCTGTATACAGGGAGCTCCCCCTAGTGTAGGCCGCAGATAGAATCTTATGTATCTCTGTATACAGGGAGCTCCCCCTAGTGTAGGCCACAGACAGAATCTTATGTATCTCTGTATACAGGGAGCTCCCCCTAGTGGTGGCTGCAGACAGGTTCTTATCATGTATCTCTGTATACAGGGAGCTCCCTCTAGTGGTGACTGCAGACAGGTTCTTATCATGTATCTCTGTATACAGGGAGCTCCCTCTAGTGGTGACTGCAGACAGGTTCTTATCATGTGTCTCTGTATACAGGGAGCTCCCCCTAGTGGTGACTGCAGACAAAATCTTACCATGTATATCTGTATACAGGGAGCTCTCCCTAGTGGAGGTTGCAGACAGACAGAATTTTATCATGTATCTCTGTATACAGGGAGCTCCCCCTAGTGGAGGTTGCAGACAGACAGAATTTTATCATGTATCTTTATGGATACGCAGTGACTTTGGTGCTCTGAATCAGGTACATTAGTATAAATATATACCTAAAAATTATTATTTAAAAAAAAAAGTGATCAAAGGCGGACATTTGCTTGAAGTCTGGGCTGGTGACAGTGAATAATTCAGCTAGGATGCAGCTGTGGGTACTTAAGGACAGGGCTGGGAACGTGTGCTCACGTTATCAGTACAATAAATATTCTTATCTTACCCATTGCCAACATCAAACAGGATAAAAGAACAAAGCTCATATTGCGCATACTTTTATGGGAATATAAAGGTCTTGGAATGTCTGCCCTATGAAAGGACAAGTGGCGTTTAATATACCGTATATAGTGAAGAACAAACACCGGAGAGCCAGTAATGGCATGTGTGGTCGGGGCAGTCTGACCGGGAACATCTCTGAAGTCTTCAGACCATATCAGCCTAATTGCAGAAATGAAACAAGCAGAAGGGTGATGACAATACATGTGGCGCTCCATTCATCCGCCCCGGCTTCAGCAGTCATCTGCTTTGTACTCGTTCACCCAAAGATAATGGCTCATATTAAAGACGTAAATTAAAGGGATCACCATTATCAATATCCCACTTTCTTCCATCCCTTTTTAAAGGAGTTGCTGGCTTCTTGGGGGGGAGGAGATTGATAGGTTACACCAGCGGCATGGTTGCCCCACTAACTCAGCCTCTGTAACAATGGAGAATGGGCCAGATCCCATGATCTAGTGTACCACATCATTTCAAGTTGTAAAGCAAACCTAGGTGTCATGACATTCTTCCGTACTTAGGAGCTCTGGGATCTGAACTTCACATTGTTTGTGAAACTTTAGATTTTTAATGTGTTCGCTTTCACTCTTTCCTTGCTGATAGTTCTTGGTCAGTTCTATCTCAGGTGCTGCCGATTTGTGACCACACCCATTCCCTTTAAAAAAAAGTTACAAGACCCATTTCCTGTAATAGATTGATTCTATTCTGAACATCTTGGAGGAAGGAAGCTTGGTGCAGTTGTTGGAGCCTTGTCACCTGCAGTCCTGGTGTTTGGCTGCAGAAGTCAAGTTGGTTTTGTATCCTTTATTGACTATGTGTCATAGGCTGGTTATAATGGATGAGGGTAGTGAAGCGGGATGGCAGTGATGGGCAAAGGTAATCGGGGTAACTAGTCTGACCCATAGATTGGGGCTGACTACCTGACCCTGTTTCCAGAATTAGCTCTGAAGATGAGGACATCTGGGCAGCCACCCTTGCCCTGCTTCTGACCAGCTCTAGACTAGCACCCCCTCACATCCACCCAGGCATTGGGATAAGAACAGCAACTCCCTTCTTTAGGAAGGCTTCAGTAGGAAGTGCACCCAGCATCCACACAACTCACGATCAAACAGAGAATGAACTCTATCAACGACACCAGCAGATGGGTCATGGGACTATTTAAAGGCTGGAGCAGTGGTCATCAACCACATCACCTGATACACACAGCAACAGCAACTGACATTAACCCTTAATATACAAAAGGAAAATTACTGGCATTTAAACTACTCACACTGCAGAGCACTACACAGAGACAACAGAGCAGTCTACACGTAATACTATGTTCCTCTATGTTGGACTATAGTAAAGGTGAAGTCTAGTGCACTCACTGGCCTTTGCACTTGCCAGAATGAGCGCAGGAACAGCTCAGGGACTAGGCACATGATGGTGGCTGAGGGGGAGGACCCACTTAGGTACATTAGGCTTATTTTTAAAAGCACTTTGCAATCTCATCAGGAGGGTTGAGCCCTCGCCAATCAAATTTTTAACATCTAAAAAGTATAAATGCTATTAGAACAATTTTTTTCTATATTGATCCAAGAAAAATGAGTAAAGCAACTTCTGCAAATAATCATAGTTATACAAGACTATTTCTGTTTTATGTAGTCAGCTCCAATACAGACGTACAGTGCCTACAAGTAGTCTTCAACCCCCTGCAGATTTAGCTGGTTTGATAAGATGCAAATAAGTTAGAGCCTTCAAACTGCAAACGAGAGTAGGATTTATTAACAGAAGCAGAAATCTTACAAACCAAAAAGTTATGTTGCTCAGTTGAATTTTAATAAATTTTAAACATAAAAGTGTGGGTCAATTATTATTCAACCCCTATGTTTAATATTTTGTGGAATAACCCTTGTTTGCAATTACAGCTAATAATCGTCTTTTATAAGACCTGATCAGGCCGGCACAGGTCTCTGGAGTTATCTTGGCCCACTCCTCCATGCAGATCTTCTCCAAGTTATCTAGGTTCTTTGGGTGTCTCATGTGGACTTTAATCTTGAGCTCCTTCCACAAGTTTTCAATTGGGTTAAGGTCAGGAGACTGACTAGGCCACTCCATCACCTTGATTTTTTCCCTCTTGAACCAGGCCTTGGTTTTCTTGGCTGTGTGCTTTGGGTCATTGTCTTGTTGGAAGATGAAATTACGACCCATTTTAAGATCCTTGATGGAGGAGCGGAGGTTCTTGGCCAAAATCTCCAGGTAGGCCGTGCTATCCATCTTCCCATGGATGCGGACCAGATGGCCAGGCCCCTTGGCTGAGAAACAGCCCCACAGCATGATGCTGCCACCACCATGCTTGACTTTAGGGATGGTATTCTTGGGGTCGTATGCAGTGCCATCCAGTCTCCAAACGTCACGTGTGGGGTTGGCACCAAAGATCTCGATCTTGGTCTCATCAGACCATAGAACCTTGAACCAGTCTGTCTCAGAGTCCTCCAAGTGATCATGAGCAAACTGTAGACGAGCCTTGAAATGACGCTTTGAAAGTAAAGGTACCTTACGGGCTCGTCTGGAACGGAGACCATTGCGGTGGAGTACGTTACTTATGGTATTGACTGAAACCAATGTCCCCACTGCCATGAGATCTTCCCGGAGCTCCTTCCTTGTTGTCCTTGGGTTAGCCTTGACTCTTCGGACAAGCCTGGCCTCGGCACGGGAGGAAACTTTCAAAGGCTGTCCAGGCCGTGGAAGGCTAACAGTAGTTCCATAAGCCTTCCACTTCCGGATGATGCTCCCAACAGTGGAGACAGGTAGGCCCAACTCCTTGGAAAGGGTTTTGTACTCCTTGCCAGCCTTGTGACCCTCCACGATCTTGTCTCTGATGGCCTTGGAATGCTCCTTTGTCTTTCCCATGTTGACCATGTATGAGTGCTGTTCACAAGTTTGGGGAGGGTCTTAAATAGTCAGAAAAAGCTGGCAAAAGAGATAATTAATCCACACATGTGAAGCTCATTGTTCTTTGTGCCTGAACTACTTCTTAATACTTTAGGGGGACCAAACAGAATGCTGGTGGTTTGCGGGGTTGAATAATAATTGACCCACACTTTTATGTTTAAAATTTATTAAAATTCAACTGAGCAACATAACTTTTTGATTTGTAAGATTTATGCTTCTGTTAATAAATCCTACTCTCGTTTGCAGTTTGAAGGCTCTAACTTATTTGCATCTTATCAAACCACCTAAATCTGCAGGGGGTTGAATACTACTTGTACTATATAAAAAATATAAGGGGAGACAACAGAGGCGCAATAGTGCCCTATCACTCGATAAGGAATAGGGTCTTATAGGTGTAAACAGGTTACACTAACCTGATCCAGTTGTGATTCCCACAACTGGAATAGAAGCGTTGGTTTTAATGTCTGTAGGCTGCTGCTGGACTTCCACCTCCACCACTATAGTGGCTACTTCAAGAGTTTTCGGGTCCACAGGTGTACTACAGTCCGCGCTGCCCGGTCATCCAAGGAGTCACACGGGAAACAGTGTTCCAAGAAAAAGTTCCTTTATTCTTCAAATAAACCGACGCGTTTCGGCGCCTAATCCTGGCACCATCCTCAGGGTATTACACAACACTATGTCTAACCACTCCCCTTTTGCTCACACACCCCTTTGTATATGATATATAAAGATGGTTAGACATAGTGTTGTGTAATACCCTGAGGATGGTGCCAGGATTAGGCGCCGAAACGCGTCGGTTTATTTGAAGAATAAAGGAACTTTTTCTTGGAACACTGTTTTCCCGTGTGACTCCTTGGATGACCGGGCAGCGCGGACTGTAGTACACCTGTGGACCCGAATACTACTTGTAGGCACTGTATGTGTCTCCATGGTAACAGACTACAAACACACTGTGTGTAGTCTGGCATAGTCATGAATGCAGATTTTTTTTGTGCATTGGAGCAGTGAAAAAAAATATTTACAAAAGTTTTCATAACTTAAACTTATTACTTCCCTTTTTCCCCTTGGGCATTTTTGTAAGGGAAGTTAGCAGAGTTTTCTGGTGTTCACATGTTGCTTTTTTGCAGTTTTTTTTTCATTGCAGCGTTTTTTCATGAGTTTTATTCTTTTAGGAAGCAGCTTTTTTACTGTCAAAAGAGCAGGTGTTGACTGTAGCAAAAACCCAACGTGTGAGTATAGTCTGTTTTTCTTCTGTGACTGTTGAAATATAAGTTTTGTAAAATCCTTGTGTTATCTGGGGTAAGATGGTCACCTGCTCTCCGACTGTAGGGGCATGCTGGGAGTTGTAGTTTTACTTGTATACAAATACAGCACAATGGAACATTTGTAGTAATTGTCTCTTAAAGGGGAACTCCAGGGAGATAAACATTTTCTGTACTGTCACTGGCTTCCTACATGATGAAGCAGAGATGTCCACTACAGTTCTAGGATCTATAGATCGCTTATAAATCAATAAAATCATATCTGCTCCTCAGCTTTTACCCCTCCCTTTGGGGACAGAGAAATTCAGTCATGCAGTTTCAGGGGACATGATGCTACCAAGTTGATATGGGGGAGGGGTGACCATACCAGTGCTGAATCAACCAATGCAGTGCTTTGCCTCTGCTCCTTCCCTGATACATGGCAGAAAACATTATACACCATCATATCATTGTACAGCAGAAGATCACAGCGTGTATATATATCTTCTTGGTGACGTGATTGATATTTGAAGGGAGAACACCCCTCTTAATACATTACATAGGATGTATATCAGGGGCAGGATTGTACTGCGACCATGGAGCCAGCTTCCAAGCCCCCAGTTCATACAGAAGTATGAGGGGGCAAGAATGTAAGATGGTCCTGGAGCCCCTAGTGTCCACACCCCTTGTTCATATAGAAGTGTGAGGGGGCAGGAATGTAAGATGTTCCTGGAGCCCCCAGGGTCCACACCTCCTGTCATGCCCCCTGACTACACAAAAGTGTGAGGGGGTGGGAATGTAAGATGATCTTGGATCCCACTGGGTCCACAGCCCCGAAGTATAAGGGGGCTGAGATGCAAGATGATCCTGTAGCCTCCAGTGTCCACACCTCCGACACACCTCCTGCTCTCACCAGCAGCATGAAGATGAATTTCTTTGTCCCCTAAGGGAAGGGTGAGAGCTGAGGAGCAGATATAATTTTATTGATTTATAAGCGATCTATAGATCCTAGAACTGTAGTGCCCAGCTTTGCTCCATCATGTAGGAGGGCAGGGACAGTACAACATTTTTTTTTATCTCCCCGGAGTTCCCCTTTATAGGAACACAATTCAATTTCAACCTAATCCCACCGTCCACCAGTAGGTAATGCGATACGATACCATATACTTTATTGATGTCAAGGGAAATTATACAATACAAAGTGGCTTTAGTTTATTTTGTCTAGTAAACAGGAGCTCTCAGAAATTGCCCTATGGTGACGCCACAAGATGCAGAAGGCTGAGAAGCCGCAGCTCGGCACTTGCGGGATCTGCTGATCCTTCTTAGAGCAGCTTTACTAGGAAAGCAGGTGCCGAGCACAGATCCTTTCCATCTGACATGACAGAGCCATTCATTGTGAACATCTGGAGATGTGCTCAGATCACTGCCGCATACCAGGGCATTACCAGCACAATAAACCAGGCTTACTGTGCGCACATGATACATGACATATCCTCTGCCGGGGCTGCTACCGATGACAAACGTTTGCTGCATGCCCCTAATATTTGTGATAAGCGCATTCCTCCTCCGGCAAGAATACCAGTGGACATTTTGTCTTACAGGCCCGATGATGGAGGAGCCTGCATATCCCTGCAAATCCACCCCTCACCTTTTTAGAGAATCTCCCATGGGTGCAGATCTTAGAATACCAAGACTTTCTTCTGCCATTTTTTGGGAAAAACTGACCAATAACAACGAGTCAGTGGAAAGACGCATTGTATTATTTTATGACCGGACAGGGAAAGTTAAAGGGACTCTGTTGGGTAATTTTTCAGTATGATACTATTTTAATAGTGCCTGGGCAGCCCTTTCAGAATATGTAAAAATCATTAATGTACCCTGTGTAGTTCTCTTGCTATAAGCACCTTCACACCCTGCAGGCAGCTATAAAAGTAATTGACCTGACACCTGAGCAGTCACAGTCTGCTGGGTAACATCACTACAGTCTGTGCTGTCTGTAAAATATTTCTGTTTATATGAACATTGGTTATGCTGCATACATGTAATGTGTGTATCTGCTGAGCAAATGATCTTATAATCACATAGAAATATCTCAGAGCACACTCTACACAAATGCCTCACATACATGCAATGAAGATCTCAGAGCTGCATCTGCTAAGAGCACACACCTCCTCCCCCCTCCCTTCTCTGTCTGCAGTGAGTCGCACAACATACAGAGCCAGAGGAGGCGGGCAGTGCAGTGATACATGAATATTCATTCCTTGGGGAGTGTGCAGCAGAGAGCTCACTGTGATTGACAGATGGAATGAATCTTTTATTTTGAAGTTTACAGAGGATACCCCTGATGTGAAAGGGGCCTAAAGCTGATTCCTCACACACCTGGGGTCTGAGGGAATGTAATCTCTGTGATAATGGGATTAGTTTGTCTCTGTGAGTTTAGGAAAGCAGGAGCTACCCTGAAAGATGTATGGCAAGGAGGCCAGATATCATGCTTAGAAGCAGGCGGCTTCTTGGATCATGGGACCCCTCACTTGTTTGGGACCAGCTTGGACCCTGGAAGGAACCTGTGAGTGCTCGCTCTCGGTGCTTGGAGCGACCCTTGTCCGGGAACGCACCTGGTATGGAAGCGTGGAAATGGCCGGCGTCCTGGAAGGTAAGCAACGAGGAGATCACAGGGATATTCAGGAGATCCACAGGGATATTCAGTCCTGCTGAGGGTCTGGAACTGACAGGTGTTGGTTATCCTAGAGAGGCAGTTTCCTGAATGATTGACTGGCAGGAGTCGGTGAACGGGGCTTGCAATGGCTCCTGAAGGTAACCATGTGTCTAAAAGGGACTATGTAAATACTGCCAGGCGGGCGTATCCGCCATTGGAACAGACTATTATGTCACTAATGTTCCGTTGAGGTATTGTAAATGAACTGTGCACTAAATGTGGTTTATGATGGGTTAATAAACTACTGGACTTTATTTTCCCTGAAAATACACTTGTTTGCCTCAATCCTGCTACCATTTGAGTATCCCCCAACACGCTGAGTGATAATGTAGCCAAAGTGCGTTTTTGCAGCGTATTTCTACAGCAGATGGATGGAAAAAATGCACCAAAAACACATCAAATGCACAACAAAAACACCATAAAGAGGATTATTTATCAGAGGGATTCAAGGCTTGGCCAACATATATGTAACAGATGCTTCTGTGGCCGCTGTATCAGAGTCCTGCAAATCTCTTTTTACCAATATATTGCAATATTTTGCTTTGATATATAGTTGTGTTCATTCAGTGCTTCATGGTTCATGAATAGAATGCTAGAATTGTAGTGAAGACTGACACAGAAGTGAGGAGGAGGATGAACACATGACGTTTACAGCCTGTGCAGCAATGAGAGGTTCATCCTAACAAAAGAAAGCTACTCTGTGGATAATAATGAAGATTTTATCCGATTATCCTGTAGTGATCATCATCCGCTTGCTCTCACTATAATAACACAGTGGGATGGGCCTTCATTCTTTCTAAATAGCCAAAATACCTACCAGATCTGCCCCCTCCCTATCAACTGTCAGCAGACAGCGTAGACAGTAGCAGGAGATGTCAGTAAAGTGGATTAAGTCAAGGGGCACAATGGAAAAAATATGAAACTGCAGGACAAAGGGCTCATCTGTGAGCGTTAGGGAGGTAATCCGGGTGACGCAGGACCTGTATAGTGGAACTCGACCCTGTCTATTAAGGTGAAGGTTTCTTTGACCATTTTTATAGCTCAAAAAGAAATGTTCGCCATATGTGTTCTGTTCTGTGAAGTGGGAGATATAGATAGATAGATAGATAGATAGATAGATAGATAGATAGATAGATAGATAGATAGATAGATTCTCTTCTGGAAAGGATATCTGCAAGATTTTGGAGGTGTCTATGGGGAAATTTGCCCTTCATCCAGAAGAGCACAGATGTTGGGGAGAGGTTGGGCTCATAATCTTCATTTTAGAATTGGGGTCCGGCTCTGTGGTGTTGGATGAGGCTGAGGACCGGTCATTATAGTGTTGAGAGGGGTTGGGGTCCGGACATTGTGGTCTTGGCTGGGGCTGAGGTCCGGGCTCTGTGGTGTTGGATGGGGCTGAGGTCCGGGCATTGTGGTGTTGGATGGGGCTGAGGTCTGGGCTCTGTGGTGTTGGATGGGGCTGAGGTCCGGGCTCTGTGGTGTTGGATGAGGCTGAGGTCCGGGCTCTGTGGTGTTGGATGGGGCTGGGGTCCGAGCTCTGTGATGTTGGATGGGGCTGAGGTCTGGGCTCTGTGGTGTTGGATGGAGCTGGGGTCTGGGCTCACTATATCTGTAGGCTGAGGTCCGGTCTCTGTGGTGTTGGATGAGGCTGAGGTCCGGGCTCTGTGGTGTTGGATGAGGCTGGGGTCCGAGCTCTGTGATGTTGGATGGGGCTGAGGTCTGGGCTCTGTGGTGTTGGATGGAGCTGGGGTCCGGGCTCACTATATCTGTAGGCTGAGGTCCAGGCTCTGTGGTGTTGGATGAGGCTGAGGTCCGGGCTCTGTGGTGTTGGATGGGGCTGGGGTCCGGACTCTGTGATGTTGGATGGGGCTGAGGTCTGGGCTCTGTGGTGTTGGATGGGGCTGAGGTCCGGTCTCTGTGGTGTTGGATGAGGCTGAGGTCCGGGCTCTGTGGTGTTGGATGGGGTTGGGGTCCGGACATTGTGGTCTTGGCTGGGGCTGAGGTCCGGGCTCTGTGGTGTTGGATGAGGCTGAGGTCCGGGCTCTGTAGTGTTGGATGGGGTTGAGGTCCGGGCCCTGTGGTGTTGGATGAGGCTGGGGTCCGGACATTGTGGTCTTGGCTGGGGCTGAGGTCCGGGCTCTGTAGTGTTGGATGGGGCTGGGGTCCAGGCATTGTGGTCTTGGCTGGGGCTGAGGTCTGGGCTCTGTGGTGATGGATGAGGCTGAGGTCTGGGCTCTGTGGTGTTGGTTGAGGCTGAGGTCCGGGCTCTGTGGTCTTGGATGGGGCTGAGGTCCGAGCTCTGTGGTGTTGGATGGGGCTGAGGTTCGGGCTTTGTGGTGTTGGATGGGGCTGGGGTCCGGGCTCTGTGGTGTTGGATGGGGCTGAGGTCCGGGCTCTGTGGTGTTGGATGGGGCTGAGGTCCGGGCTCTGTGGTGTTGGATAGGGCTGAGGTCCGGGCTCTGTGGTGTTGGATGAGGCTGAGGTCTGGGCTCTGTGGTGTTGGATGGGCTGAGGTCTGGGCTCTGTGGTGTTGGATGGGGCTGAGGTCCGGGCTCTGTGGTGTTGGATGAGGCTGAGGTCCGGGCTCTGTGGTGTTGGATGAGGCTGAGGTCCAGGCTCTATGGTGTTGGATGAGGCTGAGGTCCAGGCTCTGTGGTGTTGGACGGGGCTGAGGTCCGGGCTCTGTGGTGATGGATGAGGCTGAGGTCTGGGCTCTGTGGTGTTGGTTGAGGCTGAGGTCCGGGCTCTGTGGTCTTGGATGGGGCTGAGGTCCGAGCTCTGTGGTGTTGGATGGGGCTGAGGTTCGGGCTTTGTGATGTTGGATAGCATTGAGGTCCAGGCTCTGTGGTGTTGGATGGGGCTGGGGTCTGGGCTCTGTGGTCTTGGTTGGGGCTGAGAATTGGAGTATGTAGTGTTGGATGGGGCTTGGGGTCTGTGGTGTTGGATGGGGCTGGGGTCTGGGCTCTGTGGTCTTGGTTGGGGCTGAGAATTGGAGTATGTAGTGTTGGATGGGGCTTGGGGTCTGTGGTGTTGGATAGCGTTGAGGTCCGGGCTCTGTGGTGTTGGATGGGGTTGTCGTCCGGGCTCTGTGCAGCCTGTCATCTTCTCCCCATCCATGTCTGTATGAAGCTTGTGCACTGGGCTCAGTCATGGGGAACAGAACTGGGTCTTTCCCAAACTATTCCCACAAATTTGGAATATACAATTGTCCAATGTCTTGTGCTGAAGAATGTCTTCACTGGGACTAAGATGCCATGGCCGCCCCCTGATAACAGCCCGGAGAATTATCCCCCTCCCCATCTGTACAGCAGGTACAATGCAGTCAGAGGGGAACGTTCTCCAGACTCCTCCATCAGATGCAGATAGAGCAGTGTGATGTATCACTGCACAGAGCAAGTCTACTCCAGAACCCAGTGGTGGAGGTTTTACACCGCTGCATCCGACGCTCAGCATTGTGCTTGGTGATGTACAGCTGCAACTGCTCAGCCATGAAGCTCCCAGTGGGCACAGTGTTTGTGCTTGGTGATATACAGCTGCAGTTGCTCTGCCATGAGGCTCCCAGTGGGCGCAGTGTTAGTGCTTAGTGATTTATGGCTGCAGCTGCTCGGCCATGAAGCTCCCGGAGGGCCCTGTGTTTATGCTAATGTTACCCGAGGAGGTCTGGACTCTGCACCTATATGCAGAGCGATAAGGACTTATCTGAATTCTGCCATTTTGTAACGTTATGGGATCTTCACTTTGTGGCTGAGTTGTTGTGGTTCCTGCCACTTTGTGACTGAGATGCTGCGGTTCCTTTCACTTTGGGCTGAGTTGCGCGGTTCCTTCCACTTTGTGGCTGAGATGCTACGGTTCCTACCACTTTGTGGCTGAGATGCTACGGTTCCTTCCACTTTGTGGCTGAGATGCTACGGTTCCTTCCACTTTGTGGCTGAGATGCTACGGTTCCTTCCACTTTGTGGCTGAGATGCTGCAGTGCCTTCCACTTTGTGGCTGAGATGCTGCAGTGCCTTCCACTTCTCAATAATATCACTCATATGTGATGGCGGAAGACTTAGGAAGAAGAAATGTCATGAATGGTCTTGTTATCCTCTTGACTCCTATTACAGGACCAGCCATTCTGTAACACTAGTAAAGGCAGATGGATGTCACGCGTTCACTGCTTTCAAGTCCTTAGTGCTGCTGCTGTGATTAAATATGAGTTTTTTTTTTCCTTAATCGATGCTGTGTGCTGCAGCTCTGCAGGTGGAGAGATGTGTCTTAGTATTTAGATCTCCACTCCCCCAGCCTTGAAATAGCTCCACTTCTCTCCACTAGGTGTCGCAGTTAGATCTAATTTCTACTTGGACCCCGTGCTGTGAAGTCGTGCGATGCTGAGCTGTGTTATTGCTGCCTCGACTTACATTGAAGCTGCTGGATTTTCTTGGTCCTTGGGTTGAGGTAGGGGCTCTTAGCCTAGGACTGATCAGGAGCGAAGGGCAAGGTGGCGACCAAAACCTCCTCACCTTCAGAGGTACCTTCGGATCCAGGGCCAGACTAGCTCCCCTAAACTCCTTTGCCCATCTTACTATCTTGCCTCTTGATTCCCTATCTGTTATACCACCCTGTGACAATGAGATTGCGAGGGACTCAGATAGATATATGGACGGAAAGAGGGATAGATAAAGTAGATACCGTAGATAGATAGATGGATGGATGGATAGATGGATAGATAGATGGATCATCATTTTATCATCTTCTACCCGGTGCTGACATTTCATCTCCCAGTGTTTGCCATAATGTTACATCATACATCTATCCATTCACAGGGTGGGAGCATTAAAATAAATAGTCACAAAAGGGAAGAGAGCTTTCTATGTCCGTCTTGTCATCTCCGGGAAGATCCACTGATTTCATCCATTCCGGTGATTTTGTGGCTCTTAGTAAAACCAGACTAAATAAATACGCTGATTGCCGCCCCCCTATACATGGGCTTTACCCCGAGCTCCCAGCACAGAGAGCATACAGACCTGCTCTATACTAAAAATAAAGATAATTCTGCTCAGGAAGTTTGTGCTGTGACAGTGAAAACAGCTTCGGGTCTTTTTTTTTTCATGAACTTTAAGTATATTTTCCTTTTCCCGGTGAGCTCATCCCGAATATTACAGAGCCGGCTGCAGTCCAGATATGCGCAGCAGAGATTGGGAGGTCATGGAGGACAATGCAGATCTGATCAGAAACTCCCAGCCTCCTCCATGATTCTGGGACCCACCGGCATGCTCAAGGCTAAAAGAAAATGCATAATGCCCATCTTAATATTATGCCGTCTCCAATTCTTGGCATATTTTGCTTACGTCGTCTCATACATAGTCGTCCAAGTCTACAACCAGCTCCTGTCAAGATCAACAACTATTCTGTATTGATCCTTGAGGAGTTCAGAGATGGAAGACGTTCCAAGATTACAAAGTTTGGGGTTTTTTTGGAATGGTTTAGTCAGTATCTGAGAGTTTTGTCAAAGTAGGGAAGTATTTGTTATGTCTCACCTGGTTGTTATCTTGGGTGCAGGGAGCGTCTGGAAACACTGTGTGATAGGGACACACGAACCAATGATGTCCGGCGCACTACACAAAACAACACCGGAAACACCAGGGAGGGACAAATGTGGCGCTCCTATGGCTAGGTGCCACAGGGAGGTACTGCACCACGAATAGCAGGTGTAGTGCCTCTGTAGCTGTGGGTTTGGGGTTTAAATTATGGAGCCTGTACTAACATACAACACTAGGCCCCTTAAGGCCCCTTCACATACTGAGACCTTCCAGTGATCCCACCAGCGATCTGACCTGGCTGGGTCTCTGCAAAGTCTCTCTGGAGTCACTGGTGATCTGTCAAACAGACAGACTCACCAGCGACTCACCAGCGACTCAGCAGCGACTCACCAGCGACTCAGCACCCGTGAGATCGCTGGTATCCATGATAAACAGCGGTAACTAAGCAGTGCGCGCTGCTTAGTTACCCGCTGTTCCTCATGGATACCAGCCTGTGAGGTCGCTGGTTCACTGGTCTCTCGCGGTCACACACAGCGATGTGTGCTGACCAGCGGGAGACTTGGGACCAAAAAATGGTCCTGAGCGAGGTGCAGTAACCGGCGACCCCACAGCAGGGGCCAGGTCGCTGGTGGCTGTCACACACTACAACATCGCTGGAGAGGTCGCTGTTACGTCACAAAACCTGTGACGTTGCAGCGACATCGTTAGCGATGTTGTAGTGTGTGAAGTGGCCTTAAGGGTAGTGGGACTGTATATGTAGTAAGTCCCAGGGAGTGGAGCCTAGGATAGAGTGGGAAACCAGGAGCAAGTGAGAGTTTAGTTAGTGCTGGGAAGGCAGCCAGATAGGACGTGCCTGGCAGGGCTGCTGACAGGAGGGCACCTCTCTCCAAGAGGGGGACCCAGAACAGAGGGAGATGATCCAGAACCAGTTGGAGCCGGCTGGAAAACGTCTGGGGTCAACACCCGCAACACGGAAGCCGAGCCGGTCAGTGGTCTATCCCTGACTGTAAACTGACGAGCCATGGGACCAATTCACGGAAGCCATAGCACCACTGAACGGTACCTCCTCCTCGGTCCCATAATCAGCCCAAGACACCGATAGGTACCGGCCCGGATTCCGGTGACGCGAGGGTTCAAGTTCCACCGTTCCCGTCCGTACCGGTAAAGGGACAAACCGCATCTATCCGTAACAGGCCATGGGATCGGCGAGGACGATCTGCCAAATGGTGGTAAAGAGAGTGTAGAAAGGACTGAGACCCCGAAAGCCATTAGGAAGGAAACATCCACAGACTCCATGAGGGCACCCGGAACCTGCAGCTACCTCCCTATTTTACCAGACTGTACTGTGTACTATACCATCTGCCGATACCAGTAAAAGGACGTTGAAGTTGAATCGGTGTCTGTCATTCCTTCCAGCTGGCGCCCAGAGGGCCTCTGCACCGTCAGAGGGGTAAGAACAACTACTCCCCTCATCCATCCTCGCTGCCCTGAGGTAAGCTCCACCTGTGGGGAGCTGCACTACACTAAGCTGCATCCCATCACCTCACTGGCCGGCCTGCAGCGCTCGTATCATCGTTACCAGGATCCACAGGTGGCGTCACGACCTTTCCCTAAATCCCCCTTCCCTCCCCAACAATGAGAGCCAGGGCACTGAACCGAGAAACCGAACACCCGTGATTCACCGTTACAGCCACAAACTCATCCCGGTACCCGAGCACCTCTCTCTCTGTGCTCATCACAAATACAGTGGAGGGCCCTGCTCATAGGGAACAAGAAAGAGGTGCCTTGATCTCCCTACCATCCCTATACAGGTTATATCAACACGATACCTAGTCCTTCGCTGGCCCTGATATTAGCCCTCAATAGGGAGCACTAGTACCAACCACTGCAATAATAACAACAAGAGGGAAGGGGAGACAGAAAGGGGGACGACAAAAACAACTTCACGCCTGCTGCCATGCTCCTTGGCAACAGACGACTTAGTTAGCTCTGCATGTAGATTTATCTCTAAAGAAGGGTTCGGTGAATGTGCATATGAAACTGGTGGGTTGGGTACCTCAAACAAGGTTAAGAACCACTGGCCTAGACGATTGACCTCAAGAGGAAGCTGAGTTACCCAACACAGAAACAACTAGGGGAAGACAGTCGCCAGGTGAGTAAGGAGGAGAGCCCAGCGTTGGAGACTTGACCAGTGAGCAACAGTTTTTCAGGCTTTTTTGATTGTAGTATGATGTAGCCCCTCTAATATTCTTATCATTTACAGTAGAGGGTATATAAATTGTATGTCATCCACAGTAGAGGATTACTGTATCCAGTTACACATTTATCTAACAACCAGGACTAGTGGCCCAGTTGTTGCTTGTGGCTTAACACTTGGGTGGTTGAGGGACGTTGTATGAGTAGTGGAAGATGTCGTCCAGCATTAGTCACATACCATGAATGCTACAAGATGCTTCTGGGAAAGGAGGTGAGAATGTGACACTGCAGGACTCGGCGGCACAAAGTCCCGAGCTGCTTGGATGTGGAGCCACAAAAAGAGGATTTTACATCCAGCATTAATGTAGAATGAATGCTTGGACCGAGTCCGAAAGACGGAAAAGATAATCAAAGTTGTCCAACTTTTTCCCCTTTAATAAGTAGTGAGAATACTCCTAGATACAGGAGCGTCTCAATGAATTAGAAGATCATCAAAAAGTTACTTTATATCAGTAATTCAATACATAAAGTGACACACATATATGATATAGAGTCATTACACACAGAGGGATCTATTTCATGTGTTTATTTATGTTAATGTTGATGATTAATGAAAAACCCCAAAGGTCATTATTATCTCAGAAAATTAAAGTAGGGAGGATGAAGGGTCTGAGAGATAAAATATGATCTAAATAGGTATCAGAGGCTTCACCTTGTGTGGTTGTGAGAGTCACAACTACTATAAAAGCAGACCACGGCTGCTGCAGTCCCCAGCGTGGTGCCTATAGAGTAGGGAGGATGAATGGTTAAAACTGTGCTGCCGTCTTCCAC